>PISX010000213.1:0-344950 GCA_004024625.1 Mellivora capensis | reverse complement strand
TTGGTCTTTGCCTTCATTTCTGGCGCAGAGCTCCAGTGCCAGAAAACCCTTGGAATTTCCTAAGTGATGAGAATGATAAAGGTGTCTTTTGTTATGTTAATGATGTGACTTTGGGAAAGCCCTCTGTTCACCTAGGGTCTAGGGCCAGGTTGCCAGGGGAACCAACCAAGGAATTGGGGGTTGGAACTTTCAGTTCCTGCCACCAGAAACCTGTGTAATGAAGCCTCCTTAAAAATGCTGGAGAAGGCGGTTGTGGGGCGTAGGGAGGGAAAAAATGAAACAGGATGGGATCAGGAGGGAGACAAACCATAAGAGACTCTTAATTTCATGAAACAAACTGAGGGTTGCTGGGATGGGGGTGGGCGGCTGGGTGATGGACACTGGGGAGTGTATGTGCTATGGTGAGGGCTGTGAATTGTGTGAGACTGATGACCTGTACCCCTGGGGCAAATAATACATTATATGTTAATAAAAAATTTTTTTAAACGCAGGAGGATGGGGTTAAGAGAGCGTCAGGACTGGTAAAGGGTGGCTTGCTTGGAGAGAACATGGAGGGGGCTGGTGGAGGTTCACCAACCACTTGTGGCTTGGTGCTGCCTGATTCAAACTGGTCGTTTTTTAACATTTTTTTTTTAAATTTTTGGGTGCCTGGGTGGCTCAGTCATTATGCGTCTGCCTTCAGCTCAGGTCATGATCCTGGGGTCCTGGGATTGAGCCCTGCACTGGACTCTCTGCTCAGCGGAAAGCCTGCTTCTCCCTCTCTCACTCCCCCTGCTTGTGTTTCTTCTCTGTGTGTGTTTGTGTGTGTCTCTCTCTCAAATAAATAAATAAAATCTTTCAAAAAATTTTTTTTACTTATTTATTTACTAGAGAGTGTGCAAGCATAAGCAGGGGGAACAGCCAGCAAAGGGAGAAGCAGGCTCCCCACTGAGCAAGGAGCCAGATGGGGGGCTTGATCCCAAGACTCTGGGATGGTGACCTAAGCCAGAGGCAGATGCCCCTCAAATTGGTTTCTGTTCAAACAAATTCTTAAATGTTTATTTGCCTCAGTTTATCTTTTAACAGATCTCTATAGTATTTATCACCTTTGAACATTTTAGAGGGATCCACTTACTTATTTTCTTTATCGTCTGTCTTCCTGCTACATCCAACTAGGATGAAGAATTGGGGAGGCCAGGGATTGTGGTCTCTGCTGTGCAGAGGTAATTGCTTGGACATACCTTTGAGGGAACGAATAAATGCAATCAGCTAGAAAACCACCATCATGACCCCACAGAGCAGTGTGCACACTTAGCACCTGCATTTTGATTTTTTTTAAAGATTTTATTTATTCATTTGAGACAGGGGTGGGGGCCACACAGAGGGGCACAAAGCAGACTCCCCACTGAGCAGAGAGCCTAATGCAGGGCATGATCCCAGGACCCCAAGATCAAGACCTGACCCGAAGGCAGATGCTTAACTTATTGAGACACCCAGGCACCCCTGCATCTTGATTTCTAATACCATTCTCTGTTAAAAAGAAATCAGGGCTCCTTTGAGAAATGGCTGATTGTAGTAGTGAGACCAAAAAATTTGCAGGATGACCATGGAGCATTGTGTAAGAGGCAGAAATAAGGATGTACACAAAAGAAAGAAGGAAAGGAAAGGAAAGAAAGAAAGAGAAAAGAAGAAAAAAAGAAAGAAAGGGAGAAAGAAATAAAGAGAAAGAAGGAAAGGAAGGGAGGGAGGGAAGGAAAGAAAGAAAGGAGAGAGAAAGAAAGGAAGGAAGGAAGGAAGAGAAATGTCATATTGGTCTGTGTATGTCAAAGGAGCACAGAAGGGAACTGACAAAGCCTCCAATGACTAAAATTGGAACAATTTGAGCGATAAAATAAATAGGATCATACTAAATTATAATTCAAAATATAAAATAAATATCCATGAGTCCATATTGGTATAAATAGGTGATTGAATACATAAATGGGGAAGAAGAGACAAAAACCTTGTGCAGGATTTCAAATTTATGTTGCCAACCTTAAAAGTGAAACTGCTGGTTATGGGCAGCCTGAGTGGCTCAGTCCGTTAAGCAACCCATTCTTGGTTTCAGCTCAGGTTGTAATCTCAAGGGGTTTTTTTGTTTTTGTTTTTTGTTTTTTAAGATTTTATTTATTTATTTGACAGAGAGATCACAAGTAGGCAGAGAGGCAGGCAGAGAGAGAGGGGGAAGCAGGCTCCCTGCTGAGCAGAGAGCCCAATGGATGGTGGATGCAGGGCTCAGTCCCAGGACCCTGAGATCATGACCTGAGCCGAAGGCAGAGGCTTAACCCACTGAGCCACCCAGGAGCCCCGATCTCGGGTTTTGAGATCAAGTCCCACATCAGGCTCCTTGCTCAGCACAGAGTCTGCTTGTCCCTCTCCCTCTTCTCATCCTTCTGCTCTCTTACTATCTCTCTTTTTTTTCTAAATAAATTAACAAAATCTTAAAAAAAAAAAAACACCTGCCAGTTATTTTACCAACAAAAAATGGGTTTATTCAGGAATAGCAGAAAACTTCAATCCACAACAAGCAAGTTATAGCAAAACTATAGGCACGTCTGCCAAACAAAGGAAAGGATTGCTCTTTATAGAGGAAAGCAGGAAATTGGGAATGTTGGCATAAACAAAGTGTCCATTGGACTAACCTGGGAGGTTGAAGTATAATGGCTTCTCATTAGATGAGCTGTGAGTCTCCCATCAGTTACACTGCTGCCAAGGTAGGAGGAAAACTTCCTTCCTCCTGCTGGTATAGTAAAGTGTATCCATGTGCAAGGTGTGGCTCCTCCTGTTGGATTTACAATTAATGATGAATGTTAGGGAATGAGAGCTCTCCCTGCCACAAATCCCAACTCCATTTTAATGAGGTTTCCCTTTATAATTTTCACAATGTAGCTACTCCATCCTAAAGGAGGAGAGGACAACTCCCCACTCTGTAGGTGTGGGCTCTACATAGTGACTTCCTTCCAAAGAGGACAAAATGGAGAGTATAGGGATGAGGAGTAATTTTACAGTGGAAAAACCTGACCAACACACCTCAGCCAGGTGACCAAGACCAATATCAGCAGTGAAAAGACATTGCAACACCACACACTTCCAATGTGAGAGGATGAGAAGGACATTTCACCTCTGTGTTCTTCCTCTCAAAATCCATCCCCCAGTCAAACTTGGAGAAAAAAAAAATCAGACAAATTCCAAGAAGGAGGCACCCTACAAAATACCTGGCCAGTTCTCTTCAGAATGCTCCAAGTCACCAAAAACAAAGAAAGTCTGAGAAACTGTCACAGCAAAGAGGAACCTAGGGAGATGTGATCACCAAATGTACTTGGGAATCATGGATGGGATCCTGGGCAGAAAAAGATATTAGGGGGAAAGCAAAGGAAATCTGAATCAACTATGTGATTTAGTTAACAATGACGTATCAGGATTGGTCCATGAGTTGTAGCAAGGTTCTATATCAAGGTAAGGTATTAAAAATAGAGAAACTGTGAGTATAGAAGTATATGAGAAGTCTATACTCTCTGCTCAACTTTCCTACAGATCTAAAACTGTTCTAAAAAATAAAGTTTATCAGTAAAACATAAAGTAATGAAAATTGCCTCAGTGGAGGGTGGTGTGGTCAAGAGAGAAATTCTGAGTTTCAAAAGTTTAAACAGTGGACTTGTGAAATCCTAACTTCCAAGGTGATCTCCACAGGGCATACAGGATGATGTCATTTAGATGTAAATTTCTAAATTTAGTACACCCTTGCTGATACCAGCACTATTAAATGTAGCCACAGGTGGAAGAGTTAACAGTGACTCACAAAACAATAGAAAAGATCAATGAAATTAAGAGCTAGCTCTTCAAAAAGTAAACAAAATACACAAACCTTTAGCAAGACTCACCAGGGGAAAAAACAGAGAAGACTAAAATAAATAAAATCAGAAATGTGAGAGGAGGAGACATGACAACCAGTTCCACAGAAATACAAAGGATCATGAGAGGATTCAAACAATTGGAAATTTATCCTATGTTCATAGATTGGAAGAATTAATATTGTTAAAATGTCCATATCACCCAAATCCAGCTATGGATTCAATGCCATCCCTATCAAAATTCCAATGGCATTTTTCACAGAAATAAAAAAAAATTCTGATTTATATGGAACCATAAAAGATCCCAAATAGCCAAAGCAATCTAAAAAAGAAAAGAAAAGAAATATGTTGCAGGCATCATACTTACTGATTTCAAATTATATTACAAAGCTATAGTAATCAAAACAGTATGGTATTGGCATAAAAACAAACACATGATGTCTGGAACAGAATAGAGTCCGGAAATAAATCCATGCTTATATGGTCAATTAATCTATGAGAAAAGAGCCAAGAATATGCAATGGAGAAATGATGGTTGGTTTTGAGAAACCTGGACAGCCGCATGCAAAAGAATGAAACCAGACCCCTATCTTAACACCATATGCAAAACCAACTCCAAATAGATTAAAAACTTGAACATAAGATCTGAAACCATAAAACTCCTAGAAGAAAACGTAGGGGATAATTTCCTTGACACTGGTCTTGGCAATGATTTTTAGATTTGCAGATTTAAAAAATTTTCCAAAAGTAAAACATGCCCGGTGGCAAAAATCCCAGCAGACCAAAAGAATATAAAGTAAAACAAACAACAAAAAAACCCAGATTTTGTATAGTCCTTCCATTGATCTACCTTTTAAAAGAATCACAGACCATTTTGCAATACATCCTTCCAGATTGCTTGCTAGTAGATCTGAGTTTCAAGAGGACAGCACGGCTAAGTGAGTATGGGAAGGATAGCTATTCTGATGGGTGTAAAGGGTTATCTCTTGTGGTTTTGATTTTCATTTCCCTCATGATGAGAGATGGTGAGGATCTTTCATGTACCAACTGACCACCTATATGTCTTCCTTGGCAAAATGTCTAGTCAGGTCCTCTGCTCATTTTTTTAAATTGGATTATTTATTTTTTTCACTACTGTATTTTGTGAGTTCTTTATGTATTTTGAATACTAATCCCTTCAGATATATGGTTTACAAATATTTTCTCCCATTCCTTGGGTTGCCTTTTCATTTTGTTGATGGCTTCCTTTTCTGTGAAGTTTTTACCTTGAGATTGCCCCATTTGTTTCTTTTTGCTTTTGTTGCCTTTGCCTTTGATGTTAAATGTTCAAGACTTTAAACCATTTGAGTTGATTTTTGCAGACAGGTGTAAGATAGAGGTCCAGTTTCTTTCTTTTAACCCAGTGAGAACTATTTTACATTCTGACCTTCAGAACCGTAAGAATGTAAACTAGTGTTGTTTTAAGCCACGAGGTTGGTGATCATTCATTATAGGCAGCCATGGGAAACAACACGTACCCTCCCATTTGCCGTAGTTTTTGGGGTTCCATTATCTCATTAGCTTCTGCTTCTCTCCTCGCCTCCCACTGCCCTTGTCTCTCTCTTCATAGATCTCACTCCCTTGTCTCAAAATTCTGCTGACATTATCATGCAGAGTACCTGAGTTCTACCGTCATTGATATCCAGGGTTATAGTGCTCCACAATCACCAAAGATTATATATCTAGAGGTTTTCATAAACAAAGGGATCGTCATCCACTTTCAGAAATGAATTGGATCAATCCACTTGAAATCAAGGGGCCATTGTCAGGATCATGAGCTTCACAATGGCAGAAATGGAAAGGGTTCTTGGGTGTATTGTGAAGTAGAAAATGAGTCTAGAACCAGGTTAGGCAGAACTTTGAATGCCAGACTAAGGACTAAGGATTTATTGCCCAGAAAAGAGGGAGCCATTGAAGGTGTCAGAGTGAGGAGGAATGTGATTGAATTTGTAGTTTTAAAAGGTCATTCCAGGAGCCTTCAACACAATCCTCCCCACTGCCAGACTAGATCACATTCTCTCCTTCTGCACCCCTGGTACTCTCCTTCACCATGCTGTCTACAAATAACAGCTCTACATGGGAGTGTTTGTTGACTCTCCATTAGGACCAGGGCAGCCTTGTTTACTTTAGACATTAGAGTATCTGTGGTTTGGCAAGAGAATGAGCATAATAATGATAGGGGAGAAATGGTAAATATTGGTTAAAGAAAAAAAAAAGAAAAACTCTGCATCATTAATTGTGAGGGAAATGTGAATCAAGACCACTGTGAGATACCACTGCACACCCCCTGGGGTTGTTACAATAAAAAAGACAGACAATAGAAAATGCTGGCAAGGATGGACAGAAATTAGAACTGGGATGGTTAACTTAAGGTGTCCACTCGACCAGATCGTGGGATGGCCACACACCTGGTTAGGCATAATGTCTGGCTGCGTCTGTGAGGGTGTTTCTGGAAGAGCTTAGTCATCTTCCCTGACTGAGAAGGGAACACTGCCCTCCCTGATGAGGGTGGGCCTCATCTAACCTGCAGAGTACCTAAATAGACCAGAAGCAGAGGAAGGAAGGATCTATGTCCTTCCTGACTGCCTCACTGAGCTGGGACACTGGTTTTTTCCTGCCCTTGAACTGTGATGTCCACCAGCTCTTCTGGTTCTCAGGCCTTCGACTTGGACTCAAATTACATCAAGAGCTCTCTTCAGTCTCAGGCATGAAAATGACAGATCATGGGGCATACTCTCACGAGCCAATTTGTCATATTAAATCTCTTTACAGGGACGCCTGGGTGGCTCAGTTGGTTAAGCAGCTGCCTTCGGCTCAGGTCATGATCCCAGCGTCCTGGGGTCGAGTCCCACATCGAGCTCCTTGCTCGGCAGGGAGCCTGCTTCTCCCTCTGCCTCTGCCTGCCACTCTGTCTGCCTGTGCTCGCTCTCTCTCTCTCCCTCTCTCTCTGACAAATAAATATATTTAAAAAAAATTTTTAAATCTCTTCACAGATGCATATTTCCTGTAGGCTCTGTTTCTCCAGTGAACTCTGAAGCAGGAACACTCATACAAGTACTGGTGGGATTCTAAAATTGTTCAATCTCTGTAGAAAACAGCCCAGTTGTTCCTCAAAAATTACACAGAACCACCGCATGACAAAGAATTTCACTACTAGTTATGTACCTAAGAGAAATAAAAACACATGGTCCACACAAAAGCTTGTACAGTAATTTCACTATACCGTTATTCATAATAGCCTTAGAATTGAAACAACCCAAATGTCCTTCAACGAATGAATAAATACACAAAATGTGGTCTGATAGGCACTGATTGGTAGTTGAAGAATGAAGTACGGAAACATATTACAACATGAACGAACCTTGAAAAGAGGATGCAAAGCAAGAGAAGTCAGATAAAAAAGGCTACATATTATATGATTCCATTTATATGGAATGTCCATAACAGAAAAACCTATAAAGACAGAAAGTATATTAGCAAGGATTCTTCAGAGAAACAGAATCAACAAGAGGCACAAAAATATAGGAGATTTACTACAAGGAATTAGCTTATACAATCGTGGAACCAGATGAGTCAAGAGGTGTAGTTGGCGAGGTGGAGACCACAAAGAAGCAGTGGTATGGTGCAGTCCAGGGGCCCACAGTCTAATGACTGACTGAAAGAGCCAGTGTTCCAGTCTGAGGATGAAGGCATGAAATAAAACCCAAGTTCAAAGGCAGAGAAGAGTTCCCTCATATGCTGCCTTTTTGTTCAACTCAGGTTTCAGCTGATTAGATGAGGCCCACTTTCATTAGGAATGTTGTTGTCATTTTTAAGATTTTATTTCTAAGTCATCTCTACACCAAATGTGGGACTCAAACTCATAACCCCAAGATCAAGAGTCAAATGTTCCACCAACCCAACTAGCCAGGAGTCCCCAATTTTAACATTCTCAGTGTGCCTCTTTTGATGGACGATGGTAAAAATCAGAGAAAGAAAGCTGAGAAAGAAAAAAATGTGTCTTTTTCAATTTCTCCAGATACTGAATCAAAGACCATGCTCAGACGTGTATCTAATCTGAATTCCCCTTCTTCCCCCCATCCTGGACCTCACCACCTCTAGGACTTAAGTGAAACTATTTGAATAAAGATAGCTCAGATTTCCCCAGTTGGGGCAACCACCCTTCAGATGATGCAAGACACCAGTGTCCCCACACTCTGTATTTCTTTGCCCCTCGGTGGTTGGAATGAGTACACGGGCAGAGACGTACCTGTGGTAATATCATCTCTTGGGCGAGGGCATCATCGTCCAAGGGCACAGCCCTTGAGGATTTAAAATGTGTGAGACTTAAAGCCATCAGACAGTGAGACCTCCCCCAACATGGGTTCTAGGAGAAGGTGGCAGAATCCTTCAGCCTTAGTGAAAACCAATCCACTAATTTTTCCTCACATTCCATCTGTTCTCCATTGGGATCACAGAAGACCCAGAGAATGTTGAAAAATCTATGCCAGCAGATCTGGGGCAGACTCTTCTCCTCTTTCCCCTACCGCAAGATCACACTACAGTTGTGTGGTTCTTTCCTCCCTTCGAATTAACTCTATACTGTGGGGACTCTTCATTATCGTTATGCAAATAGGCCCGGATAGATTGGTGCCCCAACGCTCAGAAGACAAGCCCAGACATGCCTGGACTTTGTTTAGCTTGAGCTGCATCTGAACTCCCAGGCTCAAATACAAACCGAAAACACTTGCGCAAGAGCCTTTTATAAGGTCCTCCAGCCCTAGAATGTTGGGTACTTGCCTAACATAGGTATATAATGAAATTTGTCACTGAGAAAAATGACTGAAGACGATGGTTAACTTTGCTTAATGTTTAAGTTTTTATTTATTTAAGTCGTCTCTACAGCCAGTATGGGACTCCCTGAGGTCCAGAGTCATACGCTGAACCAGCTGAGCCAGCCATCCCAGTAAGTAATCTAAACATAACTGTTAAGAACAAGTGAATGAAATAAACATGAGCTAAAAGTTTATAAATGAACGTTTCAACAATGATTATGTTTTTTTTTTTAAAGATTTTATTTATTTATTTGACACTGAGAGAGAGAGAACAGAAGCAAGGGGAGCAGCAGGCAGAGGGAGAGAGCCTGCTCAGCAGGCTCCCCGCTGAGCAGAGAGCCCGACATGGGGCTCGATCCCAGGGCCCCAAGATCATGACCCGAGTCGAAGGCAGAGGCTCAACCCACTGAGGCACCCAGGTGCCCCAACAATGATTATGTTTTATAAAGTATGTCTACTTTAAAATAGTTTCCAAAATATTTTGGTACCTTGAAATCTTAAAGTTCTACTAAGTTAAAAGTTGAATGACAGATATTCATTGAGTGTCTAGATTATTTCCAAATAAGAAAATATAATGAAACATTAATTGCCAAACATAACTCTTAGTTTACCAGCCTTTGGCTTCCTATTCGAATGAAAGAATTTGGGGGTCTGTTAGTAAAAAATGTGCCACATTGAAAATTGTGGAAAATTATATGCTTCTAGAAGTAATGAAAGAGTATACTCATAATTTCCCAATCTACAGAATGTTGGTATGTAACAGTTCATAATTGCCTGCTTTTTAGTTTTCACTAGAAATTAAGATTTCTAAGAGGTAAGAATTCCAACTAATGTATATAATTCAAAGTACAAGAAAGAATTCCCCAAACATGGAAGAGAAGATTCCCCTCGCCTGAACTATGTATGTCTGGGTGGGCACACAGACCATCACTCTGTCTGATAAAAACAAAACAAAAAAACAAAAAAAACAAACCCAGACTTAGTAAGGAGAGACTTTATTCAAGAGTTCTTACAAGGGGGCAGGAGGAGATATTGAAATGGGACAGGGGGAGTATTGGGATAGGAGAACTCTGAGCATTAAGTCTTCAAGTATCTCAAGAGTCAGGCCAAATTTTTCTTTTCTAGAAAGGAATAAACAATGCTAGAAAGAATTGAGCTTTCTGGCACTGGGGAAGTGGGATAAAAGGACCATGAGATGGGATATTGGGTCAGAGAAAGTTTTATTCTGAAGCTAGCCTGTTCTCAGAGAGGCTGCTGGCTCGGGTGAGGAAGAGCCAAAGTCCAGGGCCTGTGGGCAGGAGAGGAGTTTAATCAAAGTCTGGTGAGCAAGCACCAAGTTCTGATGGATCAGTGGGGACAAGCAATTGGGCTGATCACTTCTGAGGCTAAAAATGAGGGTTTGGAGGGTCTGTGTCTGGCCTTAGTACAGATAAACAAGGGGAGACATATGTGGGTCTTATCGATGTCATATGGTGAAGGGTGGTTCCTTGCAGTAAGCAATTTTCAGAAACACTGACCGTAAAGGGGTTTCTTAACCTTCAGTCAATCAACATTGCCAATTCATAACAGCAGATACATAAGAAGCCTTTAAGAGCCTACAAATTGGGTACCTGCACGTGCCCTTCGATTTATTCGTTCTGCAAAGGTCTAATGAGGACCTTCTGTGCACTACTATGTATCTGCTGGGCAGAGTGAGCTACACCCCATTATGTTCCTTGCCTCTACAGTATCAGTCAGATCCAGCCTGGAAACAAATGGCACATGCACTGCGCTTGGTGCAGGGACAGTTTTCAACAGCATGGACAGGGTTAGGAGTGATGTGGGTCCCCAGGCCAGCCACAGCTCCCAGGGGCCAGAGAAGGAAGCAATTACGAGAACCCAGAGAGCATAGCCTAATTGTTGCAAAAGGCTTCAGGAGAAGATCTCTGTCCTTCAGTGAAGTTCAAAAAATGAAAGCTTTCATGGTCATACTAATAAAAAATAAATGTGTCGAAGATTTTATTCACCTCATTCATTAATGAAGATGGTAGGGCAGATTTCAAATTCAGGAAACATAACGTATAAAAGTCAAAGAACGCCCAAAATGAATTTGCTGATACAAACAAGACTGATGAATGCTTCGACAGAAATGCCTGTCACAGCATTATTTGTAATGACCAAAAAGTGGAAAAACGAATGTCCATTAATTGATGAATGGAGAGACAAAATGTGCTATGTCCTCACAATGTAATATTATTCGGGCATAAAGAGGAAGAAAGTAGTGACGCATGTTACAGTGTGGATGAAACTTGAAGACATTATGCTAAGTGAAAGAAGCCAGACATGACAGCAGGTCATACAGTGCATGATCCCACTCACATGAAATACTCAGAAGAGGCACATCCATAGGAACAGAAATTATATTAGTGACTACCGAGGGCTAGGGTGTGGGAGAGGGAATGGGGAGGTTGCAGCTAAAGAGAATGGGATTTTTTTAAAGTTTTATTTTCACTCTCGATGTCTACACTGGCTTGACTGAACTTGGTCAATCTGGATACAGTCCGTGGTTCCTTCTGCCCCATCTTGCTTCCTTCCATTTAAATTGTGAATCATTCCCTTTTGGTAATTCTCTTACGCTTCTGCCTCAGTGTCAGCATCTGTTTCCTGGAGACCCCAATGGACAGACATGAAGCAGTGAAAAGAAATGTGGCCATTTACCTGTTTGTTGGGTTTTTTTTTCTTTCAAGTTTTAGATATTTTTCTTTTCTTAATATAAGGGGACCCAGCAGAGAGGGAGCTAAGGGGAATAAATACCCAGTTGTCAATGACCTCCTATCCTTCATTCCCTTCCAACACCTCCTACCAGCTAAACCCAACAGGAATGATGGTTGTGAGGGAACGGGGGTACTTAGAGGTCTTCCTTCCGGGAGGTAAAGAAGCATGGACGGTGCATCCGAAGAGACAAACAGAAAATATCTGGACACTGAAGGAGCCAAAACACCAGCCTAAGAGTCCGAGTATATTAAGATAACTCTAGCTGTTGTAACAGATAAACCCCAAAGCCCCGGTGACTAGGCACAATAGAAGTTTACTTCTTGTTCATACAAAGTCTAAAACAGGTATTTCCATTTTATTGGGAAGCTCTCCTCCAAGCAGTGATTCGGGGATCCAGTCTTCTCCCATGCTGTGGTTCTACCATCCACAGATGTGCTCATCTGCAAAAGAGGAAAGATGATGGAGGATCATTTGTGGAAGGTTTTCGATGGGCCAGACATGGAAGCCGAGCACACAGCTTCATCTCAGAGTCCACTGACTTGAACTTGGCCAACCTACAGCCAAGGAGGCTGGGACACACAGTCTAAGAGCTATGTGAGCCCAAGAAGAAAAGGGGACAGTTTTGGGGAATGGCTAGTCAGTCTCGGCAGTGGGGGGGGGGCAGCAAACAAATTATTACAAAAAAATGATGTTTTAAAACACAGTTGCAATAAGATTTGAAAAGCATCAGTTCAGGGAGCTATAAGTTATTACATATCAGGGAGATCTTGCTTAACTTGGGTACAGGGGTTAAGGAAGGGACTCCCAAAGGAGTGACCTTCAAGGAAACACCAAGAATGGCTGACTTGGAGCTGGCTGGGGGGAGGAGGGGGCAGTTGGACAGGAACAAGGAAGAGAATTCCTAACTGTAGGACCATCAGCGGATAGTAGCTGGGAATCAGGAAGAAGCCAAAAGGAGGTTGATGTCGTTGGGGAAGAGGGGGGCACAAGATCCTTCCGAAGAAGTAGGCAGAGACTAGTTCGCTCAGGACCTTATAGGACCCCACAACACATCTTTATGTCTGGCAAAGAGAAGTCAAGTCTATAGGCCCTAACAAGAACTAATTAGACCTGGGTGGCTCAGTTGGTTAAGCAACTGCCTTCAGCTCAAGTCATGATCCCGGAGTCCCAGGATCCAGTCCCCCATGGGGCTCCCATCTCCACAGGGAGTCTGCTTCTCCCTCTGACCTTCTTGCCTCTAATGCTCTCTCTCACTGTCTCTCTCTCTCAAATAAATAAATAAAAGCTTTCTTTAAAGCTTTTATTTATTTATTTGACAGACAGAGATCACAAGTAGGCAGAGAGGCAGGCAGAGAGAGAGGGAGGAAGCAGGCTCCCTGCTGAGCAGAGAGCCCGATGTGGGGCTCGATCCCAGGACCCTGAGACCATGACCTGAGCCAAAGGCAGAGGCTTTAACCCACTGAGCCACCCAGGTGCCCCAATAAATAAAATCTTTTTTAAATTTTTTAAAAAAGAACTAATTAGACCAATAATCAAGACTCAAGTCCAAGACCGCCCAATAGAGTTGCACCACATTGGAAGGTGATTAATGAGCCAGTTTGTCTTCCCTAGTACACACTCCATTGTCTGTGGTTCTGAAGTATCTTTGCACACAGGACAAGTGACCCCAATTAGCAAGTTGGCCACATAGAAATAACTAGGGGTCAGCTGATGGGGTGTAATGAATCACCACAAACTTCATGGTTTCAAGCAACACTCATTTATTATCTCATAGTGTCCACAGATCAGGAGTCCAGACAAGGCTCAGCAGGATTCCTTCCTCAGAGTTTTGTAACTGAGGTATTAACCAAGCTGCGTTCTCATCTGGAGGCTGGACTGGAGAAGAATCATATCCAAGTTCATTCACGTTGTTGGCACAATTTAGTTCCTTGCAGTTGTAGAACTGAGGTCTCCACTTTCTTGCTCTCAGCTCTCAGTGGTCTCAGCTCTCAGTGGTCGCTCTCAGCTTGAAAATGTGATTGGGTTCTTGCCATAGGATTCGCTCCATCTTCAAAGCCAGCAAGGACAGGCTGACCCTTCTCGAGTTGTGAATCTCTCTGGCCTCTGACTTTCTCCATCTCTGACTTATAGATCCGCACTTAAAGAGCTTGTGTAATTAACTCAGGCCCACCTGAATTACCTCTTTTGGTTAACTCAGAGTCAACTAAACTAAACCTGTAAAATCCCTTTTGCCATGTAACATAATCACGGGAGTGATATACTATCATTTTCACAGGGAAGGGAATTCTATAAGGGGTGGAGTCACTGGGATTGGTCTTCACTTTTGTCTAGTACATCCAGCAAGTACTCCTGGAACGCCTGGGTGGCTCAGTCACTTGAGCATCTGCCTTCGGCTCAGGTCATGATCCCAGGGTCCTGGGATCAAGTTCCACATCGGGTTCCTTCGTCAGCAGGGAACCTGCTTCTCCCTCTGCTTGTGCCCTCTCTCTCTCTCTCTGACCAATAAATACATGAAATCTTTTTTATTTTTTATTTTTTATTTTTTTTTAAAGATTTTATTTATTTGTCAGAGAGAGAGAGCGAGAGAGCGAGCACAGGCAGACAGAGGCAGAGGGAGAAGCAGGCTCCCCGCCGAGCAAGGAGCCCGATGTGGGACTCGATCCCAGGACGCTGGGATCATGACCTGAGCCGAAGGCAGCCGCTTAACCAACTGAGCCACCCAGGCGTCCCATGAAATCTTTTTTAAAAAGAGATTTAAAAAATACATATTCCTGGACCTCACACCTAGAAATTCCAATGCAGTAGGTCTCCCATGGTCCCAAGGCTCGGTGTTATTTAAAGCTTTCCAGATGGTTCCAATAGGCAGCTCCCTACCAGGCGTGTCTCATAAGCTTGAAATAGTTATAACACATGTTCAATTTTCTCCAGAAGATCTGAATCAGAGGATGAGACAGGTAAAAGAGAAAAAGCAACACATGGACTGAATACATTGAGAGAGAGAGAGAGACTTAAAGAGATGTATTCAAAAGGAAAATTTTCAAAAAGAAGAAAAGCAGTTCAAAACCAGTTTTAGGTTTTCACAGTCTCTAGGTCATTCCCAGAAAATTCAAGCTACGGGGGGGGGTGGGGGAGAAATATAAATGCAAAAGGGAGCAGAATGGAAACAGCCTGGGGGAGGAGTAAGGGGAATGGTTGAACAAGAATATGAAAGTACCTAATGCCTTTGAACTGGACACTTTAAAATGATTAAGATTGAAAATCTTAGTTATATTTTACCAGAATAAAGGAACATTTTTTTTATGAGAAGAGATATATTGAATTATCATCGGGTTGAGTAAAAATGGTAACATATGGGGACCTCATGTTTTAACTGACGTGGCAACGTATATATGTGCTTTCAAGTTTCTGTTTCTATTTGATTTTTAAATTGCTATTTTAAAATGAAATTATGGTGCGGGCCTTGTAAAACTAAATTCTTGGCAACCCTGTAACTGGTCATTTCACTTCCAGGTATTTCCCCCAGAATAGTGAACATGTGTATGGAGACAGGAGGACAATGCTGTTTGTAGCAAGAATATTCATAAGAGCAAAACCTGGAAACAACCCAAATGTCCAACAACAGGGGTATAGATCTTTAAAGAAAGAAAATTCAATGTACTGAGAAAAATTAATCATTCATCAGTTGGGCAGCATCACTTCCCATAAAGAGGCATTCTGTGAAACAGTATGAAACGGAAAATATTTCTGAGAGGACAGCGGGGCGGAGAAGTTATTAGCTAAACAAGAGAGAAGATAGTTCCAGGCTGTCTTGTACGTTCTGGGGAGGAGAGAGAGGAAATCACAGGGGTCCTAATTCACGCAAGACCCCATCAGTGCTGGTCAGGACATTTCGGATTGACGGTTCCGAAGGTTACATTTCTGGGAGGTTGAAGCTGCAATTGTGTCTTTTTTTTTAAATTTTATTTATTTATATGACAGACAGAGATTACAACTAGGCAGAGAGGCAGGCAGACAGAGAGGAAGGAAAGCAGACTCTTTGCTGAGCAGAGAGCCCGATGTGGGGCTCGATCCCAGGACCCTGGGATCATGACCTGAGCCTAAGGCAGCAGCTTTAACCCACTGCGCCACCCAGGTGCCCCTGCTGCAATTGTGTCTTGGTCTGCTGTCCTGGGAGCAAAAGACCCCATTCAGGGTCATTGTCTCTTTTCCAAAAGGATAAGCAAACTAAGCTCCGTTTGTAAAGTGAGGTGTTACTCAACACTGAAGAAATGGAGGCTGAGGTTGCACTTCAGAAACTTTCTTTCGAGTGAAAGAAGACGCCAAAGGATACATTCTATATACTTCCATAACTCAGAAGTTCCAGAACAGGCAATGTTTATGAATTGTAATGGGGCAGCAGAACAATGTTGTTGTGGCGAGGATGCCTAGGACAGGTCTGGAGTGATGGAAGAGAAGCTCTAACTCCTGAAAGGCATGTGGGTTCCCCAGGTATAAGCATTGCTCAATGTCATTGCAATACTATATTTGTTTAATTACATAAACCCTATCTCCATTTTAAATACCCTGTGATTTGGGTTTCATAATTAACATGACTTCTTATGGGCATTCACCGGTTTTCTAAAACTGCGAGCCCTTAAAATCTTTTCCTTCTGATGAACTGGTTCCCAGACTAGGCTCCTGCACAAGAAGCAAAATGGGGAGTTCACTGAGAAGGAAGTAATCAACACCAGAAACATAAGCAGGAGGGGTTGCAGACCAGGAAAAACAGCCTGGTAAGAACTCAGCCGGAGCACCGACTGGGGCTGGGGGGGGTTAGAAAAAACAGGTTCTAGACGGAATGTGTCCCCCAAATTTTGCAAGTTGAAGGCTTATACACCGATGTGACGATAGTCAAAGATGGGACTTTTGGGAGGTTGATAGTGTGTGTAAAATGTATTTATATATGTATTTATATTTATATATTAAATACATATATATTTATATATGTATTTATATATGAAATATATATAAATATATACATATACATGTGTGTATATATACATTTGGTCTTGTCCCCAGTCCCTGACACAGAGCTCCTAAAATCCTGTCATTTTCTGTCATTCGTAATAAGCCCCTTTTGAAACGCAACCACACCTGATGTGTGTTGTGAAGTGACTTCTGGAAAGCCTCTAAGGTTGGGTTCGCACTTTCAGTGAGGCTCTTTTCAGGTAAGCTCTGTGGGTAGGAGGGACTGGACTTGAGCTGGTCACTACTGGCCATCGATTCCATCAATCATGCCTACCTAACAAAGCCTGCAAAAGAGGCTCAGAGCCAAGGGGTTCAGAGAACTTCCGCTGTGGAGCACATGGCCGTGCTGGGAGGGTGGGACACCTGGACAAGACCAGAAACCCCGAGCCCCTCCACACTGTGCCCCCTTGCAGCTCTTCCATCCGGCTGTTCCCGAGTCGTATCCTCTTATAATAAACGGGTAATCTCGTTAGTAGACTGCTTCCCTGAGTTCCGTGAGTTTGTGTGAGCAAATTATCAACCCAAGGAGGAGTCTCGTGGGAACCCTCCACTTACAGCCCAGGCGCGATGGGCGTCTGAAGTCGGGGGCAGTCTCGTGGGAATGAGCCCTGACCCTGGGGGATCTCACGCTCACTGCAGACAGATGGTGCTGGAGTTGAATTGCAGGACACAGGTCTGAGAAATGGTCAGCGTGGGGGCAAAACCCACGCGTGTGATGTCGAAAGTGTCCTATGAGTAGAGTAGAAGGAAACAGGTGGATGGAGGAAGGGGAATTGGGTGAGGTGGTTAAAAGGGACAAACCTCCAGTAATAAAAATGTTCTGGGGATGTAACGTACAACCTGGAGACTATAACTAACAATACTGCTTTGTATATGTCAAAGTTGCTGAGAGTAAATCTTAAAAATTCTCTACACAGGGGGAAAAAACCTTATTGTAACCTTCTGAAATGTGAGGTGATGGGTGTTAACTACCCTTATTGCGGTGATCGCTTCACAGAATCTACGTCTGTCACATCATTGTGTTGTGCCTCGGAAACCTGCGCCGTGCTGCATGTCAACTATGTTCCAAAGGAAGCTGGAGTGGGGGCAGGGGGGGAAGGAAAGAGTTCTCCTCTAGTGGGCATGCGTAGAGAAATAGCTCTATTTTAGCTGGGTAACATAAACAGTGTTTTCCTTTGGGAAGAGATTGGTTTAGATGAAGTCATGGGTGTGGAGCCCTCTTGATGGGATTGACGCCCTGATAAGAAAGACACCACAGAGCTTGGTCCCTCTCTTTCTCTCCACCCTGTGAGGACACAGCAAGCAGGGTGCTAGCTGCCAGCCGGGAGGGAGAGAGCCCTCGCCAGAAACCACCCCTGTGGACACCTTGATCTTGAACTTTCCAGCTTGCAGAACTGTTAAGAAAATAAATGTCTATTGTCTACCCCCCCCCTAGTCTGGGGTATTTTTATTACAGCAGCTCAAGCTGACCAGGACAGCTCTCCTGGAGCTGGATACTACACTTCAGAAAGGGATCTCTACTCCGAACCCACGGGATACAGAGTCGCCAGATGCTGAGGTCTGCAGCCGGGTTTCCCAAACTCAGCACTACTGATATTTAGAGCTGGGTCTTTCTCTGTGGTGGGGCGTCTCGGCCACTGCGAGAGATAGAGAGGCATCCCTGGCCCCCATGCGCCTGATGCCAGGAAATCCCCCCCACCATGTGGCAATCGTAAATGTCTGAAGACATTGCCCAGTGTCCCTTGGGGAGGACAGAGTCACCCCCAGCTGAGAACCCCTAGTCTAGGTTTGGGGGAAACCCCTGGAATTAAACTGCCTGGGTACAACTCTGGGCCCCCACCCTAGGAAAATGACTTCAACGGCTAGCCTCAGCTTCTTGGTTGCTGAATTGATAATAAAAATGGCCCTCACTGGTTTGCTTATTTACTGCCATATGACAAGCTACCCTAAAAAGTACTGGCTTTAGGGGCGCCTGGGTGGCTCAGTAGGTTAAAGCCTCCACCTTCGGCTCAGGTCATGATCTCAGGGTCCTGAGCCCCACCGTCGGGCTCTCTGCTTAGCGGGGAGCCTGCTTCCCTTCCTCTCTCTCTGCCTGCCTCTCTGCCTACTTGTGATCTCTCTGTCAAATAAATAAATAAAAGCTTTTAAAAATTTAAAAAAATTTGTTTAAAAAGTACTGGCTTTATTTTTCTTAAAATTGTAAGAGTCAGGAATCGAGAAGGGCTGCGGTGCTTTACCTCTCATCCAAGTGGTACTTGCTGGGACAGGAGGGGCTGGAGAATCCAATTTCAGAGTGACCTCTTCACTCACAGGTCTGTGCCTTGGTCCCATCTCTCCTCTGCCCCCCTGCTCCTCTCTGGTCTCTCCCTCCCCACATGCCAGAGCCAGAGTAAGTACATTTATTATATATATATATATATATATATATATATATATAATATTTTATATTTATGTATAAATTATATTTATGAATATAGTCATTTATATATTAATGAATGTATTTATGTATATTTACATGTATACATTCATGTATAAATATAGAAAATATAAATTTATATATGAATAAATATGAATTTATTTACTATATGTATGAGTGTGTGTGTATATATATACATATATACACATATACACACTTAGGAGAGTACCACAATCCATTTATTAGATGTGGTGCAAATAAGGCAAAAGTGGAAGTGGCCCCAGTCATCCTTTTTGGGGTCCCAAGGGAGAAGAGCCCTGAGGTTTGGGATGAATGAGGCTGTCAGCAGGTGGTTATCTTTCTGGGCCAAGATTTAGCAGCCAAGCCCCCATTTTTATAGCTTTGCTTGCCTCTGTGAAGGGAAATGATACGGTTTCAGCTGGTTCTCAAAACACTATTGAAACCAGTAAGATGTGGATTGCAGGAATTTAATTCCTTGTTTCTGAGTCAGGACACATCCCCCACATCTGGTTTGGTTTTTTTTCATCTCATAAAGAGGAACATTTATTTTAAAAGAATAAATTATTTTATCCTTTAGGAAAAAATGTTCATGATGGCAAAGGATGTGACCTGGACAGAGTATGGCTGTTCGCAGAAAAACGGAAGTCACAAGAAGGTTAAAACTAGTAAATGGTGACTGGCTCTGGATAGTCTGAGCTGAAGAGGTACATGGACAAAAATATTCCACAGTACTGGTTGTGACTCTGAACTCTGAAGGAGTTTAGAACCAGAACTATAACTTAGAGTGTCGATACTAATGGGATTTCTAAGTTTGACTTTTAGGGTAAATTTTAAGATGAAGTAAATTATGCTTTTCTGCCTTCCCCTCTGAATAAATTACTCAATATAAATTTAGTAAAAATATTACCAGAAAAAAATTATAAAAGACTTGAAATAGACCAAAAAATTATTGGGGGTCTTCAATGGATACCTGTGAATTGTTTAAAGAACATACTTTTGGTTTATCTGTTTTAAAGCATTTACACCATTTTCTTTGAGCGATTTTATAATCCTGTGAGTTGCAAACAACTGATAGAAATATAAAAAGATTCTTGTCTACAGACATGAAAATAATTCTGTTCAATGGAAAGCAACTGATTTTTCTCCATCCCATGGAAAAAGTCAGTTTTGCATCTATTTGGAAATTAATTTAGCCATTCTTGATTAATTGATGTATGTGTGGTGCTTTGAAACAATTGTAACATTTCACTGGTTTAATCAATCACAATTAATCAAATTAATTTAGTTTAATTAATTTAATTAATCTAAATTAATTTAGTCATTCTTGATTGACTGATGTATGTATGGTGCTTTGAAACAATTGTAACATTTTACTGGTTTGGTCATTAATTATTGTGTTAAATAATATCTTTGACATATATTCATTTTATATTTCTTTTTCTTTTATTTGACAGACAGAGATCACAAGTAGGCAGAGAGGCAGGCAGAGAGAGAGAGAGAGGAGGAAGCAGACTCCCTGATGAGCAGAGAGCCCGATGTGGGGCTCAATCCCAGGACGCTGGGATCATGACCCGAGCCGAAGGCAGGGGCCTTAACCCACTGAGACACCCAGGCGCCCCTCATTTTATATTTCTATAAGTCATTATTTTACTTTTGCAAATTATCTTTCAATAATATTTAATATCTTCTTATGAAAGTAAAATGCTAAAACTGTAGCTGGATATGGGATGACCATAAGTGTTCATGCATTATTTTAACAATACCTATCTTTCAAAAAAAGAAAAGAAACCATTTCATTCTATTAGAAATCAAAATATTTACCTAGACATAAAATGCTGGTCAGACCAAAATTTTTTTCTGATACATCCTTGTCTTTTCTTTTTTAAGATTTTATTTATTTATTTGAGAGAGAGAACACTAGAGAGAGAGAGAGAGAAAAAAAAAAGCCTGAGTGGGGGGGACAGAAGCAGAGGGAGAGGGAGAAGCAGGATCCCCCACTGAGCTGGGAACCTGATGCAGGGCTCCATCCCAGGACCCTGGAATCAGGACCTAAGGCGAAGGCAGACACTTAACTGACTGGGCCACCCAGGCACCCCTGATACATCTTTGATCATGAACAGGTTCATGGCTGGCTATCAATAGCAGCATATTCTGCAAGTCTTCTTTTTCTCTTCCAAATAAGAAAAAATTCAAACAGTAATATCCATTACCAGGGATTCTCCAAAATACAGGCTGACTCCTCTTCTCCCTTTTAAACAAGTTTAGATATTCACAAATAATAGTTTAATAGTTTCTGCAGAATCAATGCTTATGATCATATTCAAATACATGCTTCTTTGAGATCAGGAATTAGCATCCAGTTTCTATTCAGTGATATAGCAAATAGTATACAGCATGCAAATACTTCTGACCAGAAATTTTAAACTACCTAAATATGGGAGTGCCTGGGTGGCCCCGTCGGTTAAGCATCCAACTTTTTTTTTTCTTTTTAAGATTTTATTTATTTATTTGTCAGAGAGAGAGCTCACAAGCAGGGGGAGCAGCAGGCAGAGGGAGAAGCAGGGTCCCCACTGAGCAAGAAGCCCGATGTGGAACTTGATCCCAGGAATCTGGGATCGTGACCTGAGCCGAAGGCAGACACTTAACCAACTGAGCCACCCAGGCGTCCCAAGCGTCCGACTCTTGATTCCATTTCCCTAATGATAATTAATGTTGAGCATCTTTTCATGGGCCTGTTGTCCATTTGTGTCTCTTCTTTAGAAAAAGTCTATTGAGGTCCTTTGCCCATTTTTATTTGGATTATTTGGTTTTTTTGCTATGGAGTTGTATGAGTTCCTTATATATTTTGAAGATTAACTCTTTTGATCAGATATATGGCTTGCAAATTTTTTCTTCCACTCAGTGGGTTGTCTTTTCATTTGTTGGATGGTTTCCTTTGCTGTGCAGAACCTTTGTAGTTTTTTTAAAGATTTTTATTTATTTGACAGAGAGAGAGAGAGATCACAAGTAGGCAGAGAGAGAGAGGGAAGCAGGCTCCCTGCCAAGCAGAGAGCCCGATGTGGGGCTCCATCCCAGAACCCCAGGATCATGACCTGAGCCAAAGGCAGAGGCTTAACCCACTGAGCCACCCAGGCATCCCAGAACCTTTGTAGTTTGATGTGGTCTCATTTGTTTATTTTTGCTTCTGCTGCCTTTGCTTTTGGAGTTGGTTCCAAAAAATCATCACCAATGCCTATGTCAAGAGGCTTACTGCCTGTTTTCTTCTAGAAGTTTTATGGTTTCAGGTCTTACATGCAAGGTTTTAATCCATTTTGAGTTAATTTTGAATGTATGGTGTAAGATAGGGGTCTAGTTTCATTCTTTCACATGTGGCTATGCAGTTTCCCCAAAATCATTTGTTGAAGACTGTTCTTTCCCCCATTGTATACTCTTGCCTCATTTGTCATAAATTAATTACCCATATATGCATGGGTTTATTTATGGGCTCTCTATTCTGTTCTATTGATTTGTGACTCCTTTTATGCAAATACCATTCTGTTTGGTATCAAGGTAATACTGACCTCATACAATGAATTTAGGCAAGTTGACTCCTATTTTTGGAAGAGCTTGACAAGGACTGATAATTTTCCTTTAAATGTGTGGAAGAATTAACCAGTGAAGCCATCTGGTCCTGGACTTTTGTTTGTTGGGAGACTTTGATTACTGATTAATTTCCTTACTAGCCATTGGTCTATTCAGATTTTCTGTTTCTTCATGATTTAATCAAAGAAATGGAACTTATCCATTTCTTCTAACTTACCCAATTATACAACTGTTTTGTGGCATCCCATAAGTTTTGGTATATGGCATTTCCATCTTTGTTTGCTTCATGATATATTTTAATTTCCCTTTCAATTTCTTCTTTGCCCTATTTATTGTTCAGGAGTGTATTGAGTAACTTCCATATATTTGTGAATGTTTTCCATTTTCCTCCTGTTATTGATTACTGGTTTCATATCACTGTGGTTAGAGAAGATACTTGATATGATTCCAATCTTCTTAAATTTAATAAGACTTGCTTTGCGACCTAACATGTGATGTCTCCTGAAGAACATCCCATGTCTACTTAAGGATATGTATTCTGTTGGTGTTGGATGAAATATCCTATAGAGACTGTTAGGTCCATTCAACCTAAAGTACAGTTCAAGTCCAATGTTTCCTACTGATTTTCTGCCTGGCTAATCTACTCACTGTTGAAGTGGGGTATCAAAGTCCTCTACTGTCATTGCATTACTGTTTATTTCTCCCTTCAGATTTTCTGATACTTGCAAAATATACTTTGGTGCTCCAGTGTTGGATGGATAGATGTGTGTGTGTGTGTGTGTGTGTGTGTGTAAGTCTGTGTGTGTGTTTGTATACACATAAAACATATATATGTACATAAATAAATATATATACATACATATATGTTATATCCTCTTGATGAATTGACTCCTTTTTCATTATATAATGACCTTCTTTGTCTCTTGTTACAATTTTTATTTAAAGTCTATTTTGGGGGTGCCTGGGTGACTCAGTTGTTAAGCATCTGCCTTTGGCTCGAGTCATGATCCCGGTGTCCTGGGATCAAGACCCACTTTGGTTTCTCTCCTTGGTGGGAAGCTTACTTCTCCCTCTCCTACTCCCCCTGTTTCTGTTCCCTCTCTTGCTGTTTGTTTCTCTCTCTCTGTCAAACAAATAAATAAAATCTTTAAAAAATAATGTCTATTTTGTTTGATAAAAGTATAGTTGCCCCTGTGGCTTTTGGTTTCCATTGTCATGGAATATCTTCTTCCATCCCTTCACTTTGAGCATTTGTGTGTCCTTAAAGCTGACGTGTGTCTCTTATAGGCGACATATTGTTCTGTTTTGTTTGTTTTTTTAATCCATTCATCCACTCTATGTCTTTTTATTTACTTTTCTTCTTTTTTTTAACATGGTGTTTGAACCCACCACCCTGAGATCAAGAGTCACACATTCTACACTGAGCCAGTCAGGTGCCCCCACACTATGTGTCTTTTGGTTGGAGAATTTAGTCCGTTCATAATTAAAGTAACCATTGATAGGTAAGGACATACTACTGCCGTCTTATTAATTGTTTTCTGGCTGTTTTGAGGCTCCTTTGTTCCTTTCTTCCTTTCTTGCTGCCTTCCTGTTTGATCTGATGATTTTCCATAGTGATATGCTTTGATTCTTTTCTCTTTATCTTTTTTTATATCTACTATCAGTTTTTGCTCTGTCATTATAAAGGGGTTTACATAAAACATCTCATAGTTATAAGTCTTTTCAGCTGATCACAGCTTAACTTTGATCACATAAAAAACTGTACTTATAAAGAAACCGTATTTATGTTTCTTTAGGTTAATTTCTGAAACATTATTGTGTTTCTTTGGAGGTGTCTCATTTCCTTGTTTTTTTTTTTTTTTCATGTTCTTTAAAGGCTTGCATTTCCTGTCTTTACATATGAAGAATGGGTCATGTCTTCCAGTCTTTACTGACTGGCTGCTGGAGAGAGGTGCTGTCACCAGTCAGCCCTGCTAGAAATTCTCAGGCTCTCAGACCTTCCCTATGAATGTACCCACTGAACACTTCCTGTTCCCTCTTGGAGAGAATTCTTAAGATCATAGGACTTCTCTGGATCCTACAAAACCAGGCCAGGTGCTGAGATATTCAATTTTGTATGTTTCCTCCTAACCCACCCATATTTGTTGAGCACCTAATGTATCAGGCACTGTTCTCAATGCCTAGGACTCACCAGTAAATTTCAATGAACAGAAACTCTTGCTACCATGGAGCTTATACTTTGGCAAGTCAAAGGTGGTTCTCTCTCACCTACATCTCATCCTACATACCAGACTCTACCACTTCCTGGAACAAGAAGGCTTCTCTGGCTACTGAAGATGCAACTTGTTATCAAACCCGCCTAATAAGCCATCAAAGTAGTATGGCAGATAATGTCTTCCAAAGATGACTGTCCTAACATCTCCCATCCCAGTGGGCCTTTCTGCAGTTGGAACTTGCCCTCAAAAGTCACTTTCTCGGGGCGCCTGGGTGGCTCAGTGGGTTAAAGCCTCCACCTTCAGCTCAGGTCATGATCCCAGGGTTCTGGGATCGAGCCCCGAGTCGGGGTTTCTGCTTTCCTCCTCTCTCTCTGCCTACCTCTCTGCCCCCTTGTGCTGTCTGTCAAATAAAATAAATAAAATATTTTTTTAAGTCACTTTCTCTACCTCCTTAAATTTGGCTAGGCCCTGAGGCAAGAATGGCACATGACAGAAGTGACTCCCGGGTATATTCTTGAACTCTCCTGAGGGCCTCCATGCCCTGCCTCTTGGGATCCAGCCACTTTGTGAGTCTGCCATTCTGTGAGAACCCTAAGCCACATAGAAAAGACAAGGGTATATGCGTGATTTGATAGTCCTGATATGAGCTGTGAGTGAATGAGCTTCTTGACGATTCCAGCTCCTGGTTATTCATCTCCAGCCATTTGAATCTTCCCAGCTGAGCCCTAGGCATTGTGGAGAAGAAAGTAAGTCATTTTTACTATTATCTGTTCTGATTCTTGACCCACTGAAGCCATGAGCATAATAAAATGGTTATTGTTTTGTGCCACTAAGTTTGGGGCACTTATTATGCATCATTGGATAACTGGTACACAGTGCAAACAAAATAAAACAGGGTCGGTAGTACAGTGAATTGGCAGGGGTGCTCTTTTTAGTGGAGTGTCAGGTAAGGAGATGGCTTTGGAGTTGAGCACTGATGAAAAAGAATCTACATGGGAAGATCTGGGAGAGGAGTTTTCCAGGCAGAAGGGACAGTCAGAGCAAAGGCCCTGAGGCAGGACTGTGCCAGGTGTGCATACCAAGAGCTAGGAGGCCTATTATGGTTGGTACAGAGAGAGGGGCAGATTGGAGACCATGAGATGGGGGAGGTGACAGGAGTACATTGGGCAGAATCTGATGGGCTGATGTGAGCAGTTAGGGGGTTTTGGTTGTGGTTAATAGAAAGCCGCTTGAGGTCATTGAAATAGCACCAAATCCCAATTGGTACAGCCCACAATTCTCTGCTTCTGTCTAGTCCCACAACCATCACCCCACCCAAACCAATCATATCTTTCTCCTAGAGGCCTCCACCAACTTCCCGATTACATTCCTGCTTCCAATTTTCACACCACAGTCTTAGTTTAAAAATTTCCACTGACTTTACACTGAAGGCAAGAAAAATGTCCAGACCTTTATACCTGCACATGAGGTCTTCATGATTTCTCTAACCTCATTCCTTACCACTGTCCACATCATTATTCCCCTCTAACTACACTGATCTCCCAGAGTCCAAACATGCCTGGACTATTCCTACCTCAGGGCCTTTGCATCTGCTGTGTCCTCTGTCTGAAATGTCCTCTTCCTAGATATTCCCATGGCTGGATTTTGTCATCGTTTGAATCTCAGCACACGTATTGCCTTCTAAGAGAAGATGACTGTGACCACCACTTAAAAATAGACCTCTTTCTGGTGTCTGGGTGGCTCAGTCAGTTAAGCAATTGCCTTCATCTCAGGTCATGATTGCAGGGTCCTGGGATCGAGCCCTGCATTGGGCTCCCTGCTCCTTGGGGAGCCTGCTTCTCCCTCTCCCTCTGCCTGCCACTCCTCCTGCTTGTGCTCTCTCTCTCTCTGTCAAATAAATAAATAAAATCTTTAAAAAAAATAGACCTCCTTCACTCTCTAGAACATCTCCCCACATATTTCTTTCATAATATTTGTAATGGTTAAACTTACATGTCAACATGGCTAGGCCACAGTACACAGGTATTTGGCCACACATCAGTCTAAATGTTGCTGTGAAGGTATTTTTTTAGATGATTAATATTTAAATTAATAGCAGACCCTGAATAAAACATATCCCCCCATAATGTGGGTGGGTCTTACATTATCAGTTGAAGGCTGAAAACTGAGGTCCCCCAGAGGAAGAGGGAATTCTGCCTCAAGAATGCCTTCAGGAGTGCCTGGGTAGCTCAGTGGGTTAAGCCTCTGCCTTTGGCTCAGGTCATGATCTCAGGGTCCTGGGATTGAGCCCCACATTGGGCTCTCTGCTCAGCGGGGAGCCTGCTTCCTCCTCTCTCTCTCTGCCTGCCTCTCTGCCTACTTGTGATCTCTCTCTGTGTCACATAAATAAATAAAATCTTTAAAAAAAAAAAAAAAGAATGTCTTCAGATTCAAGACTGCAACATCAACTCTTCCCTGGGTCTCCAGCCTGTTGGCCCTCCCTGCAGATTTCACACTTGCAAGATCCCACAATTTTGTGAGCCAATTCCTCAAAATAAATCTCTCTAGACATATGTGCACATGTTATTGGTTCTGTTTCTCTGGAGAACTCTGACTAATATAACATTTATACTATCTTAAATTATCATACGTATGGGTGATCTAGAAGGGAGATCGGCACTATTTTCTCTACAGGTAGATAGTAAAAATTTCAGTCTTCACAGGCCGTATGGTCTCTGTCACAGCTACTCATCTCCACTACTGGATCACAAAAACAAGTTCAGACAATACATAAATGATTATGGCCATCTTCTGCTAAGACGTCACTTTCAGAATCATCATGGCTATATATAGCTTGTTAATCCCTGATCTAGAATATAAGTAGAACCCAAGCCCCTCTTCCTTACCCTGTATCCCTAGCCACTGGTAGCACATTAAACACCTCTAGTAAATATTCCTTGAATAAATAAGTGAGCAAATGAAAGAGTTTTGTCCAATCTTGTTCTGCTAAATCAATTCTTCGCATTCTAATGACTTTGAACTTTATTGAACAACAATATGTAATCTTTAAGCTTTACTGTCTCTCTGAAAGTTTGATAATGAATGGTTTTAGTCAAGTTTGAGGAAGTGTTCTTATAGATTTTATTATTCATGTATTTAAATATCATTTAATCTAAATTTATTTTAAGCCTTTCTAGGGAAATGATTCAGAGAGACTCTAGAGTCATTTTATTGGTTCTATTACTTTTGCTTCTTCAGATGTTGACTATTTTCTATTTTTTTCTATTTTTAAAATATTTTAAATATATTTTTTTAAGATTTTATTTATTTATTTGACAGACAGGGATCACAAGTAGGCAAAGAAGCAGGCAGAGAGAGAGCAGAAGAGAAGCAGGCTCCCTGCTGAGCAGAGAGCCCGATGCAGAGCTGGATCCCAGGACCCTGGGATCATGACCTGAGCTGAAGGCAGAGGCTTTAACCCACTGAGCACCCAGGCGCCCCTGTTGACTATTTTCTGCTGATGTGGAGTTCAAAGTGTCTCTCTCATGGCTTTCATTTTGGTCCCATGCCTGGTGATCCTTTGTTGTCTACTCAGCTTTGAGTCTAAAAATTCCAGTTCTCCCTGGGACATCTGGTTGGCTCAGTCGGTAGAGCATGTAACTCTTGATCTCAGGGCCATGAATTCGACCCCTACGTTGGGGAGGCGTAGAGATTACTTAAAAATTAATAAATGAACTTTTAAAAAATGGAAAATTCCTATTCTCCGACCTGTTCTATTTGCTATAATTTGACTCAGGAGGGGAGTGCTGGTAACTTGATATGCTATTTACAGTGATTTAGCCTACGTGCAAATCATAGCATTGGAATTGCTCAGTAGATGGACCAGAAGAGAGGGTGGAGCCAACCCAGCTAGCTCCCGTGCCCATCTGCCTGTTTGTCTGCCTGCCTGCTTTCTCTCCTTTTTCCATTATCTCTTTCTCTCTTTCTTGAGTAGAGTTGACAGTGTTACACTAGTTTTGGGTGTACAACACAATGATTCAACAAGTCTCCACATTCTGCTCTGCTCAGCACGAATATAGTCCCCAAGTATCACCACATAACTCCATTACAACACCGTTGACATATTCCTTATGCTGTGTCTTTCATTCCAGAACTTATTCATTCCATAACTGGAAACCTATATCTCCCACTCCTCTTCCCCCATTTTGCCCATCCTCCCACCCTCTTACGTTTCTTTCTAACTAATCACCTTTATAAATACCCCCAAAACTTCCTCCTATTGCTTGAATCCACTCACACCACATTTGGAATTTCCTAGAACTGCCCCAGTCTTTGAGGTTCTGGTTTCCTCTGGTTTTGTTTCTTAATAATCCTGATCTTGTCTGACTCATCTTAAATAAATACTTGCAATTATACTCTCATACAAGGACAAGGGGAGAGCAGACGATAAAGCAAATGGGGGAAAATGTTAACAACTGATGCATCCTGCATAAAGGGTATGTGGGTATTCTTTGTACCTTTTTCAATCTTGTAACTTTTCTTGAAATTCAAAAGTATTTCAAAATGCTTTTTTAAAAAGAAGCTGCCTGCAGAGGCAACTCAGATTCTTCACTTGTCACTGGCTTTTCAAGCCACTCTGGTGCAACTTGATTCATTGATGCTCCCAAAAAGAGTTAACCGCTCATGGTTCTGGTGATTCAGAAACTTGTGAGTATTTTTGGTTCTCATCTTTACTGATTCTCAACAGTATCAGATATCACTGACCACTACTTCCTCCTTGAAACAGATTTCTTGGGATCTTGATTCTCCTCTTTCCTGTTTGGCTGTTCTTCTCAGGCTTTCGTGAACACTTGACTTCCTACTGAACCATGGTATATGGTATATCCTCTGCCCTTGATCTTAAACCCTCTTTACTTTTCATTCTAAGAGAGTTCATCCTTGCCCAAAACATTCTTTATATAAATATACCAATAGCTCTTACAATTCCATCCCAGCCAAAGAGCTTACATGGTCACAGAATTGACTCAATATTCCCACATGACCACATCAGAGGCACCTGGAAATTCCTTACATCCCAGAGTGACCCATGAGCCTCCAGGGTCTCCAAATCCCTATGTACTTCTATCTGACCAGTTGCATGAGTCAGAAATCTTGGCTTCTCTATCTCCTCTCTCTCACCCATATTCAAAGCTCTGCCAACTCTTGTTCCTTTTATTGTCTATCTCTTATATGCATAGATTGCCTCTCCGTGTTCAAAGCTAACACTCCATCCCAAACCACCTACTCTCTCTCAGCTGAGTAATTCCATGGGCCTCCTCCCCCAACCCGCACACATACTGTCTCTCAAATAAATAAATAAATAAATATTTTTAAAAAGTAAGTTTTGTGCACTTAAAATTTTGTTAAGAGGGTAGATCTCTGGGGCGCCTAGGTGGCTCAGTGGGTTAAGCCTCTGCCCTCAGCTCAGGTCATGGTGTCAGGGGTTAAGCCTCTGCCTTCAGCTCAGGTCCTGATCCCAGAGTGCTGGGATCGAGTCCTGCATTGGGCTCTCTGCTCAGCAGGGAGCCTGCTTCCTCCTCTCTCTCTGCCTGCCTCTCTGCCTACTTGTGGTCTCTCTCTCTGTCAAATAAATGAATAAAATCTCGGGGTGCCCGGGTGGCTCAGTGAGTTAAAGCCTCCGGCTTCAGCTCAGGTCATGATCCCAGGGTCCTGGGATCAAGCCCCGCATCGGTTTCTCTGCTCAGCAGGGAGCCTGCTTCCCCCTCTCTCTCTGCCTGCCTCTCTGCCTACTTGTGATCTCTCTATATATATCAAATTAATAAATAAAATCTTAAAAAAAAAGACACCCCCCTCCAAGGGGTACTCCCACTGAGATAGTGTGAGTGGGCCACCCCCTTTGTGACATCCCACCTCTTATCAATGGCCTCAATCCACATCCCAGTCCCTCATACAATTTCACAATCCCTGATCTGTTTGATTAATTTGCTAGAGCTGCTCCCAGCTTGAGCCCTAGACACCAAATATGTTCTGGAATCCAGAGCTGACACTAGTAACTATGTATATATCTTTGACCTTACCCCAACACAGGGCTCCTAAACCCTAGCAAATTCCTAAGTGATGAGACCACTAGGAACATCTTTTGTTCTAATGAGGCGATTCTGGGGGGGCTCCTAGATGACTCCTGGGTGGGAGATAGTCACCAGAAAGACCAAGCCATGATTAGAAGCTTGGCTTTTTCCTTCCCACCCCCATCCTCCAGAAAGGGGAAAGAGGCTAGAAGCCTGTTTATCTGCTTCATCTGATCATGCCTGCGTGAGGAAGCGTCCATAACATCCCAATAATAGAGGTTTTGGGGAGTTTCCAGGTTGGCGAATACAACCACATAAGAAAGGTGACACATCCCAGCTCCACGGGGACAGAAGCTCCTGCACTCAGGGTCTTTCCAGACCTCCTCATCTGGTGTTATTCTGTAGCCCTTATCATATTCTTTTATAAATGGTAAACGTGTTTCCCTGAATTCTGGAAGCAGCTCTAGCAAATTAATCAAACCCAAGGAAGACATCATTGCAACCTGCAACCTAGAGCTGGTTGGTCAGAAACCCAGGTGACAACTTAAGATTTCTGACTTGCATTTGAAGCAGGGAACAGGGGAGACAGTCTTGTGGAAACTGAACACTTAACCTGTGAGATCTGATGCTCTGTCTGGGCAGATAGTGTCAGAGTTGAGTTGGATCCTTGGACACCTTGCTGGTGGCTGAGAATTGCTTGTTGGTGCCAGGAAATGCCTCCACAGATTTGGTGACCAGAGAGACAGAAGTGAAGTGTTTTGTGTGAGTAATGACTCAGACTCATATGTCATATATGTTTTAGATATATATAGATATATATAGATATTTATTTATTTATTCATATATATATATATCATAAGTCTGTATTAAAGGGGACTCATACTAATACACATATATGAGGGGGCTTCTGGGACAGTACCCAATAATCAAGCATATTAACATCCTTATTATATGCATACTTGAGCTGAGGAATAAATGCAAACCACAAACACATTCACATGGGTTCAGTCCATTTGGGCTGCTAAAGGAGCTGTGAAATTTTTCCTGTTTGGGGATTTTATGGTTCTGGATGCAAGATTATGAATCTGTGATTGTCTTTGGAACACCCTATCTTTCCCAAATTGCCTTTGTAACTCTGTAACCCCCATCATGGCCAGGGTGTCTTTATGACATCAGAGATGTGTCACTGTAACCCCTCTCCTATGAATCGTTGCTTCTTTGCTACACGTCCATGGGACACTGTAGAATTCGATGTGTATGTTGGCGTGAAATGTGCTTACAGAGAGCCTGACTCTGTGTATTCAGTATGTATTAAATGCATCAACTCCTATAACCATCTGTATCAGTCTGCTAGGGCTATCACAATAAAGTACCGCAAACTGGGTGTCTTAAAAAAGATGTTTATTCTCTCACAGTTCTGAAGGCCAGGAGTCCAAAATCAAAGTGTGGTCAGGACTGGTTCTTTCTGAGGCTGCAAAGGAGGGGTCTGTTCCAGATCTGACCCTCCTTGGTTTGTAGATAATCCATCTTCACAATCACATGGCATTTTCTGCATGTGTGTGTGCACAGGTCTATCTCCATATTTCCCTTTTTACAAGGACGCCAATCCTACTGGATTAGGATTAGGACCCAGCTTAAAACTTCATTTTAACATAACTACTTCTGTAAAGACACTATCAGTCACATTCTGAGGTCCTTGGGTTTAGAGCTTCCACATATGAATCTGGGGACACACAATTCAGCCCAAACTTGGAAGTAACCAGGGTGGGGGTTGGGGGCACCTGGGTGGCTCAGTTGGTTAGGCGTCTACCTTCAGCTTGCATCCCAGGGTCCTGGGATCCTAGACTCGAGCCCCACATTGGGCTCCCTGTTCTGTGGGGAGCCTGCTTCTCCCTCTTCCTCTGCCTGTCACTCCACCAGCTTATTCTCTCTGTCAAATACATACATAAATAAATCTTTAAAAAAGAAGAACTGACCAGGATTCCAGGAAGACCAGCTCTACTTTTCACACTGTTGACCACACTACCTATTATGGGCTATGTGACCTTGGGCTGACTCTCTGGGCCTTCATTTCTTTTGCCTATAAAATGGGAATGAAAATAAAATAGCATCTTGTTGGAGTCTTTGCGAAGCAATTACTGCCTGGGACCACTAAGCATTAATAATTAACAATTCCTGTCACTATTACAGAATTCCATCTTTGTACCTTGGGTTTTAGTAACATCCCACAACATTATGGGGCCAAGTATCCTTGCTGTGGGACACTTCCAAGCCCAAATAACCCAGGAAGTGGGACAGAATCTCAGATCCCAAAACTACCAAGAAAGTCACTGACAGCCTTGAGGGCCTGCATCCTCGGGCATCATGGAGCAGAACCCACCCCAGAAGGAAATTCATGAAAGGACACTCAGGTTTCTCACAGCCCACAAGGGCAGATACTAAGTGTACTGGGTTGAATAGTGTTCAATAGTGAGCAACCCTCACACACACACACACACACATACACAAATTCATGTCCTTCCTGGAACTTCAGAACATGACCTTATTTGGAAATAAGGTCTTTACCGATGTAACTAGTTAAATGAAGATGAGGTTGTACTGGAGTAATGTAAGTCGTACATCCAGTATGAGAGCAGCGTACTTATAGGAAGAGGAGAAGAGAGATGAGACACAGAGAAGGCAAACAGCCGTGCCACAAGGGAGGCAGAGATGGGGGAATGCGGAACGCAGGGGAACGCCATCCACCAGAAGCTGGAAGAGACAGGGAAGGATTCCTCCCTAGAGCCTTTGGAGAGAGCACGGCCCTGCCAACACCTTGACTTTGGACTTCTGGCCTCCAGGCGGAAAATAATTATCTGATGCTCTAAGACACCCAGTGTACGGTACTTTGTTTTTTGGTTTGTTTTAAAAAGGCTCCACACCCAGCTTGGAGCACAAGGTGGGGCTTGAACTCAACCCTGAGATCAACACGGAGCTGAGATCAAGAGTCAGTGAGCCACCTAGGTGCCCCTCCTGGCCTGTTACTAGAGCAACTCTAGGAAACTAACTTACTAGCATCCCAAGTCACCAGGAAGAGGCAAGTAGGCAACGTAGGTAACTCCTCTGCCTCTCTAGGGCGCTACGGTCTCATCTGCGAATCCCCACCCACCTTCCTCCTCCCCCCGGCCCCGCCCTCCCTCTCTCTGCGCATGCTCTCTTCCACGCTTGGCTCACAGACAGCCTCCCATTCCTGACCAGGGCGGTTGGTAGAGCCAGACCTGCCCCTGTTCCTGTAGAGGAGATCTGATTGGCCCAGCTTGAGTCATGTGTCCGCCCCGGCCCAATCAGCTGCGCCAGAAGACAGCGTCACCTGGTGCTATTCAAAATAGGCAACAACTAGGTTAGCCTGTGGCTGCCCCCCCTACCCCCACCCCTCCACCCCCGACCCAGAGTTCTGGGGAGCACCCTCCCCCACCAACCCTGGAGGCGAACCAAGTGCAAGGTTTTGGATGGCAAGGGCCCTCCTAGAAGTCCAGAGCAACCATCTAGCAGTGGGGGCGGAGAGTAACAATCATTTGCCAATATGGGAACCAGACTGAAGTCATCTTGGACAAATGGCCACGAAGAACGCTGTGTCTCAAAGCCTTCTTGAGCACAGTACCCCCACACGCATCCTTTCCCTTTTATTAACCACATCCTTGAGTATCTTGGGTCCTTATTCTGCTCTGGAGACATGACTGTGACACAACTATTCTCAAACATTCTTCTGAGTGTCCCCTTCTCGGTGCCCCGCATGCGGACTCCCAGCCTCTAGCAGGACTGCCAGGAGGTGGGGGTGTCAGGGACCTGCTCCTCCTGCAGCCACTCAAAACAGGTTTCTGTCCATAAGTCCCCTTAATAATCCATTTCTCGTCAAGCTGCACTTCCATCTTACAGGATTTGTCATTTTGCACATACTTCCTTTTCAAGGGACAACCAAATAGTATGGAACAGTTTATTTATTTTTTGTGGGTCTTTTAAAGCTTATTTATTATTGTTGTTATTATTATTATTATCTGATTTTTTTTAAGGTAATCTCAACACCCAACGAGGGGCTTGACCTTACAACCCCAAGATCAAGGATCGCATTCTCTTCTAACTGAGCCAGCCAGGCACCCATAGAACTAGGTCAATAATTTAATTCTCAATCAGGGTGACACTCATAGGGGTGAGCTCAGTGTCAGCCCTGCCCACTCAGGAGGAACTCTCTGAGAAGGGGTAGAGATGGGTGAGGCAAAATGGCATTCACTTCCACATTTCCATCTTTACCGCCCATCCCACACCTTCCTGTCTGGCCAGTGTGGGCCACTCTCCCCCTCCCCTTCCCTGGTTCCCATCCCTCCTCCTAAGGCCCATCTAGGTCACTTGCTCTGTGGAGACTTCTCTGCCCACCCCAACCCCTCTCATTCTGAGAAGCCAAGATCCAGCTGGTTTACATAGACCAATGGGCAGATCAGCGTGGTGGGGAAATTACGGTGCTGGGAGGACCGACTGGTCTGGAGAGAGTGGGAAACTAACCAATTTCTGACAACTGGCTCTCCAGACAGGGAAAAATGAATATGGGTGTTTATTATAAATTTGATTGGCAAAAATGTGCAGCAGGTATCTACAAAAGATATATAAAATACTCTCCTTTTTTTTTAAAGAATTAATTAGTTACTTGAGAGAGAGAGCACATGTGTGCATACGCAGTGGGGGGGGAGCAGAGGGAGAGAGAGAATCCCAAGCCGACTCTTCCCTGAGTGCACAGGGGACACAGATCCCACACCCCTGAGATCATGACCTGAGCCGAAATCAAGAGTCAGATGCCCAACCCACGGAGCCACCCAGGTCCCCCCATAAAATACTCTCCATTGCAAATTGCGTAGTCAACGCTTACAGAACCCAGTCTCGGGTTTTTCCACACTTGCACCCATAGCCCCGCATGGCTCCAAGTGACAAGGTTCGTAAGATGTCCCCACTTCACTTGCCTGTCAATCATCTTGAGCAGCTTCTTTGCTAAATCGGATGAACCGTCCGAAAACACAAGATCCTCAATTCCTCATGTGCTCTTTGCAACGTCGCGGCTCAAGACAAGACACACTTCCGAGTCTAATCTACATGTTTAATCCACGCTCTCCCCGTCACTGTCTTCAACAGGTGATCCGCGCACAATCACGTGAAGCCAGCCTGAAGCGTTTGCAGACACCCATGGCCAATTTCAAGTTACCAGCCTGAGATCACCGAACAGAGCTGGCAAGAGAGGTCCTGCCACGCAGGATACAAGCGCGTCACGTCCCCAGCAGAGAGAATGACAAAACAGGTATGAAGTCCCGAAAGCATAGGGTCGTTATGGCTCAAAGAAGATCCCTCAGGCTGTCTGACATGCAGTAAAGGTGCGATACTGGGCGGTCACTGAGTATACAAGTGTCCTATTATCCAGTGCCAACACCATCGCACAGCCTCCCGCACGGTGCAGTCACACGGGGACACACACTGTCACAGTCCTAGGGCCAAGCAGGCATACCAGGGGGCCAGATGGGCAAAAGTTGGGCTGTCTGTCTTGTTCACAGCTGTGTCCCCAACACCTGAAACAGGGCCCTACACACAGGGCATATGCTCAGAACAACTTTCACACGTGAAGCTCACACAGCAGAGTCACACAGACCCCGAAGACTAGCAACTGACTGCCAAAACGGGGGCTGGGGATGAGTCTTTATTTCTCACATATTAACATAAATAACGATTTTTTTTCAAAATCTGTTTTGTTTACTGATGTTTCGCCAGCCCTCCTCAGGCCCTTGCGTACAGCAGATGCTCAATAAATAGAAATGGAATGGATTAATATAAAGTCCACTGTTGAGCTCAGGCTCAGAATAAATACCAGAAGTCCGACTTGGGGCAGGAACGGGAGAGCGACTTGGAAAGCGACTTGGAGAGTCCTTGAGGAGGGGGTCAGCAGCGGGGACCCCTGCCAAGCCGGGTGAGGTAGAGTAGTTGGGACCCTCTGTCACCAAGAGTCCCAGTGAAAGAAGGCAGCGTTCATTCTCCGTCCAGGGGCCGGGAGCCAGGCCCCGTGTCGATGGGTCATGACGAGGGGAGTCCAGGGGGGACTTTGGTGGCCACCCTGAAGAGGCCCAAGATTGTGGCGCCCTGCGCCAGCTGCCAGGCGAGGTGTGTCCCTGCCTCAGCCCGCAGGTGCACACCCAGGCGCTGGCCCGCGTCCAGGTGCAGCAGGCTGCCCCGGAAACCAGCTGCGGAGTCACCGGCTTCTGAGGATGGAGGAGGCAGATCCAAGGTCAGGGCCAGGGCTGCAGCGGGGGCACCAAGCGGCTGCAAGTGCAGGGCGGCAGAGACAGAGCCGGAGCCTTGGCTGGATACTACCCGCTGCAGCTTTAGGTGCAGGAAAACATAGTAGACTCCGGGTTCCGCCACCATCAGCTCCCCAGTGTGCTGGTCGTAACTCAGGCCCGGCCCCAGGAACACGCCTTCCAGGCCGGGGTCACTGTACCAGCGCAAGGGCCCTTCAATCAGCTGTACTGAGGGAGAAAGAAGAGGGGGAGGTTCCTTGAGCATGGCTGTGGAGCAGGGGTGCAACCCTGGGGAGGAGGTGCTGGGGCTCTGAGCTGGAGAGGGACAGAGGGCTCAGAAGGAAGAGGTGAAGTTGGCAAGCGAAGGGAGGAAGGAAGGACCAGACTCCGAGGGGGGGAGGGGAGGACAGTTGGGAAGAGGGAGGGTGGGAAAAGCAGAAGGAAGCCCGAGGAGGGTATACAATGCCAAAGGTGAGAGGGGCCGTCTGACTGCGGAGAGCAAGGTGGGGAAGAAGGCCGGCAGGAAGGTGAGGGGAATGGGGGATGTGGCACAGCCCAGAGGGGGCTCAGAGAGGGAGGAGGTGGAAGGGAGAGTGTCAGGAAGGGAGAGAAGACAGAGGGGAAGGGGTGGGGAAGAGAATCTGGTAGAGGACTAAGAAGAACAGACAAGTGGGGAGGAGCAGGAAGAGGAGAAGGGAAGGGAGAGGATAGGGAGGAAGAGTCTGGAGGGGCAAGGGAATTAGGAGGAGGTCTCTAAAAGGAGCAAACGGAGGTGGGCGCTGGGGAGACCAGACCTCCCAGAGCCCAGCGGGAGAAACAAGAGCAGGTGGGATCTGTGGGATCAAGCCCCAGGTCGGTGGGGAGGTGGGGAGACTGAGGTAGGTACATTGGAGGGTCCAAGGAGGAAAAGCCAGCACCCTGAGAGGGCCATGGGAAGGTCCAGAGGATGGAGGAGTTTCAAAGAGGTGAGGGGACAGCTTTTAGAGAGGAGGGGAAGAGGGTCACATGGAGGTCCCTGTCCCGGGGTTCCTCCACCTTGTTGCTACCCCCGCCCCCGAAAGCCCAAGGGGAATGACCGCGGGACACTCACCATCTCGGGCCACCAGCTGCGCGAACACGCCCTGCGGAGAAGGGAAAGGCGGAAAGTGGGTGGAGGCTCCCCGTCCCGCTGCCGCAGCCCCCTGGAAAGTGGGGATCCCTGGGGTCTGCGCAGGTCCCGAGACCTCCCCCGTGCTCCATATAACTACGCGAGCAACACGCACACCCGAAGCTCAACCAGCCCCTGGGGTCCGCAAGGGCAGAACCTCGTGACTCAGCAGAGAAAGGAGGAACGATTCCTTCCAAGGGCCCTTGGGAAGAAAGGCGGAGACCCCAAGGGCGCAGGAGAAAAGCGAGGTTCCCTGGGAGTTGAGTCCCCTTCACGGTTGGAGATAAAGAAGAGCCCTCGGGGTCCGCGACGGAGAAAGGGTTACCCTCCGGGGCCCGGGACGCAGATGGGGGTCTCATGGGGTGCCCCCCGAGGTCCTGGGCAAGGAAGGGGTGCTCTCGCGGGCCCGGAGGGGGAAGGGGTTCCGAGCGCATCTTACCTGCGGAGAGTCGGGGAGGCGGGCGCCGGCGTCCGGCAGGAACTCGGGGAGCTCGGGGAGCCCGGGGAGCCCGGGGCCCGGCGCGGCAGGGGCCGAGGGTGAGGCCCAGCGGAACGCGCAGGCAGCACCGGTGCCCGCGAGCAGCAGCAGCGCGGCGCTCAGGGCCCAGGGCAGCGGGCGGCAGGCGCTGCCGGGGGGCGCGGGCGGCAGCTGGGCCTCGGGGTCCGGGGAGGCGTCGGTGCGGGGGCACATGGCCTGCGGAGGGCGGCTGCAGCAGGGCCCGGGGCCCCGCGCTTTATAGAACTCAGGAAGCCGAGCTTTCCGGGGCGGAGCGCGTGGGGATCCCGGCGCCCCGCCCTCTCCGCCTCGCGTCTGAAGTTTCCCTAACTTTCTCTTCTCTGAATCTCTCTCCGCTTTCCATCTGCTTTCTCGCCCTCTAAGGCCTACCCCACCGTTTCCTCTTCCGTCCCCAGTCCTCTCCCTCCCGCATCTCTCCGGTTATCTCTCTTCGCCTCTGCCTCTCTGAGGGTCTTTTTGTAACTCCGCATCGCCTCTTTGTGCCTCTCTCGCTCTTGATCTGTCCCCGGCTCTGCGGACTGTCACCCTATGAGGTCTCAGGCGGTGTTTCCATCTCTGGCCTTATTATTTCTGTGCGTCTGTGTCTGTCCCTCTGGGTCTCTCTGGGTCTCTCCCTGTCTCTGACTCTGATTTTCGGTTTCTTAGTCTGTCAGTCCTTCTCGTTCCCTTCCTTTTTGCCACTCCCTAGGCCCCCCATTCCTGGGGCTCACCCAGCGCTCCCCTAGATCCAGCATATCTGCAGAGGGCTCAGAAAACAGCCTCTGCCACCTTCTCTGGAGCATAACCCCCCCCCCCCCGCCGTTGGAACCCCGAGTGGCAAGCTCAGCACCCCCCCACCCTCCCTCACCTTCCCGGGGAGCCCTGGGCCTTTCCTGGCTTGCCCCCACCCACCCACCTGGACATTTCCCGTCAGGGGCCCCTTCTGGACCCCACAAGCACAAGACTGGAGAGTCCAGGTAGAGAAATCCCCCTTACAGGGAAGGGACAGTCTTGGCTAAATCAGAGGAAACTCAAATTTCCCGTTCACTCTCCCCTGGCGGAGGCGGGGTGGGAGGAGAAACAGAGCAGGGGTGAAAATTCGGACCCAAAAGAGGAAGCGACGTTAAATTGAGAGACAGGCAGCACTGGGAAAGCCCTGGGCTCCTCCAGAAGCCCGGCTCCCCAGCGGAAACTGGCCTGGCAAGGGTTCTCCGCGCTGCCCTGATAGACAGCCGGGAAATGGGGGGGGGGGGTGAGATTTGAGTTCAACAGAATCGTTATGGGATGGTTCCCCTGCATTTTATTTTGGTGTATTGGGCCTCCTTGGACAATGACGGGAAGCACGCAGTGATGCGGCTGGCTGTTGTTGGTGCTAGCAGGCGTTAAATGCTTCCTGTATCTGAACTGTTTATAAAGTGTGACACCCGAACTGGCTGGCGAGGCAGAGGCAGCCGCACCTGGGGATTTGTTAGTTATGCAAATTTTAGCAGCGCAAACTAGACCTGTTGACACTCCCGGAGCAGAAGCTCAGTTATCTGTGTGTGGTTGAGCCCTCCAGACCAGGATTCTGGCGCTGGCCTAAATTGGAGATGCCGCACTGCCTTGTACCAGGGTCTTTCCTTTGCACCTGCCTTCCCTCTGGCTGGAATGGTCTTTCCCAGGCCAGCAGGCACTTTCCAGGCCGCGTTCAGGTCCAGCATCGCTGTGGGCAGTCGGACTGAGCCGAGCACCAGGTTCTACTGGCATTTTCCTGAAAGCCCACTGCGGTGACAGCTGAGCGATTGTTTTGAAACTAAACCCAGATGATTAGCCAGCAGGGCGGGAAGCCAAATATCTCCCCAGCGGAATTCCACCATCGGCTTCCCCCAAGGCTCCCCGGGCTGTGGGTAACATTCCCACACCCCCCAAACCCCGCCAACTCTCCAAAAGAGAGTGTGGTAGATGGCGGTTAACATTGAGGCGTTTGCTTCAAGCTGATCCCCAAAAGAGATACTAGCTTTTCTCCCCAGAAGGTGGAAAAACAGCCATTTCTAATGTTGCTTTTGGCTCAGGAGAGCTGAAAAGGACAGTTTCTGGGCAGAGGAAGCCATTTGAGAGTAGAAGAATCACACTGGAAAACTGACCCCCGACTCCGAAGGCAGGAGCTGAAATTTCCCCCACCCCAACCCTCATCCCCACTCAGCACTCAGGACTGGAAAGATGGGACCGTAGAAGACCCCTCTCCTAGGAACCAAGCAGGAACCAGTCCATTTATCACCAAGCCCTACCCCACAGTAGGCCACAGCCTGGGAGCTGACCTAAGGAGGTACTTGGAAGACCGAAAGCATCACCTTCTCTGAGGACCTAAAAGAAAGCATCCTGCCCTCCGGTCCTGGTTCTATGGCCCCATGGGATTTCCTTGGTAGCATTTCCACCATCGGAAATATCCTCGCTCATTTTGTTTCCTGGCTTGTTTTGCCCAGGAGATTGTTATCTCCTGCAATGTCACACCTCCATCTGCCCTAGAAAACTACCAGCCTCCATAATATTCCCTGAATGAATGAAGTACAGACAGTTGCCAGCATGGGCTCTAGATATCAACAAATCACAGTCACATTTTATGACACATTTTATGTTTCATCGTTACTGGTTTTAAGTGGCAGGGAAACGTCAAAAGAAGAAAATTTCATGGTATGTACAAATGATATGCAATTCAAATGTCAGCATCCACAAAGTTCAAAGGGCACACCCGCACCGCAGAGCCCGTCCATTTCCATGTCCATTTCCATGTCGTACCTTTGCCATAGTATGTCAGGCCTGAGCACTGGAAGAGGGACTGGCCCACAGAGCCCAAAATATTTACTCTCTCTGGTCCATCTTGAAGGCTCATTGGAGGGGAGCTGGCGTCGTCTGGTCTCTGAATCTTCTACAACCCCAGTCCATGGTCCTTCCCAACAGGACCTAAGATGCCAAAGATTGAAGTCACTTAGCCTCCATGACTCATGGTGACTGTTCGGAACTCCTTACACCCAGGGGCTTGATGGAGATCTATACATTCCCCCCAAGGAGGGGAAACAGGCGCTGACAGCCCGGGGAAGGCTCAGGCCACAGCCAGGGAGTGCCATGACGTGCTGCTGTGGTCGGGACATCTGAGCCAGGCAGCCCTGCCCATCACAAGGCTCTCAGCATCACCCCGCTAGCGCCCCACCTTCAGTGGAGTAGCACCTCTAGGTTCAGCAGTCTCCCCAAGGGGAGCGTGGGCCGTTTTCCTCACCTCTGGGGTAGGACCTGACTCCTCACCCTTACCATTGTAGGGCTCAAGGGAGGGACTGGGCAGGAAGTAGTTGGAGGGAGGAGCCCCTTCCCTCCCCACTATGAGGCCCCGGAGAACAGGTACCTCTTCCAGGAAGTGTGCCTTGATTTTTCCTAGCAAAATTCATCTCCTTTTCCTTGGGCTCCACATTGCCCTCCAGCCTCTACCTGTGGCTGATCCACCCACCCCCACCCCCAGCTGCCTCTGTCAACTTCCAGTTGGCCTGGATCCTCCGTCTATCCTCCGTCTAGCCCAGGAAAGAGGCAAAGCCTAACAGAGGACATCAGTGATGTTTGCTGAGTAAGTACACAAGTGAGAAGGCAAGCAAGTGAGGAAGGGACTAAATGTGGGTGTGTAAACAAGAAAAGAAGAAAGGGAAGGAAAGAACCGGATCTAATAGAGTTGGTCTCGAGCTATGGCAATGTGTTTTGGGGTTTTTGTTTGGGATTTTTTTAAAGATTTATTTATTTGACAGAGATTGAGAGAGCACAAGGTGGGGGGGGAGCAGCAAAGGGAGAAGCAGGCTCCCTGCTGAGCAAGGAGCCCAATACAGGACTTGATCCCAGGACACAGAGATCACAGGACCTGGGGATCATGAGCTGAAGGTAGATCCTTAACCGACTGATCCACCCAAGAGCCCCTAGCCATGACCATGTTAACAGGTGTTGAAGGAGGAAGGAAACACCGAAGGGGGAATCATGTTGTACAAGTCAGCCAAATCTCTGGGAAAGCTGGGTTTGGGCCTCCTCAGCCTAGATCAGCCAGGAGGGCGTAGGGTACATTGTGTGTACCTGTGGTGTTGTGTATACACTGCAACACACAGCAGTACAAAACAATTACGCTTTGTGGAGTTAGGGGTGCACAACCAGCTGCTCTGGAATTGCATGATTCTAGTGTGATGCTGCACGGTTAGGACTGAGGAAGGGAGGGGTCCCATGTGTGCACAGGTGTGTCTCTAATTGAGAAACAACACCGGCACGAGATCCAAACTACTCCGCTTGGAATCCCAGTTCTGCCCCTTGCTCATTGTGTGATCCTGAGCACATTCTCCCTTATCTATGCTTGGTTTTCCCCTCGGAAGATGTGTGGCTCACAGTGGTGACCACCTCCTGGGATTATCATCCAGGATAGGGAGCCAGAACGGTGTCCTACACGCAGTAGGGGCCCCGCGAGGTTAGCCATCATTGCTGGCAGTCTGGTTCTCCTTGTGATTCGATGCCAGCGTCGATCTTGTGAACATACCACTAGGCTCCAAAAACGAGGGCAGACTTTTGCAACAGACATTCCCACCTGTCCGTTTCTCCGTCTGGGAAGGTCTGTTGCAAAAGTGTTTTCAGGATGCAAATAGCCAAAGTAGTCATTAAAAAAGAAATGGCCAGGGTGCCTGGGTGGCTCAGCGGGTTAAGCCTCTGCCTTCGGCTCGGGTCATGATCTCGGGGTCCTGGGATGGAGTCCCGCATGGGTTCTCTGCTCAGCAGGGAGCCTGCCTTCCTCTCTCTCTCTCCCTCTCTCTGCCTGCCTCTCTGCCTACTGGTGATCTCTCTCTCTCTCTCTCTCTCTCTCTCTGTCAAATAAATAAATAAAATCTTTTAAAAAAATAACAAAAATGTTTTTTTAAAAATGGCCAGAATAAGTCTGGCAATCAAGCCGTGGAGAAGGTTTGAGTCATCTCCTTGGGGCTCGATAAAGATCTCTAGCTAAGGGTTAAGTATGCTGCAGGATGCTATGTACCAAGAATGCTGTTTTGTGTTAGAGCGGAGATGTATTTGCCACAGCAGATTTCTAGAAGGTATAGAAAAAAAACACAGACACATACAGGATTTGGGGGTGAGCAATGTGGCTCTTTCACTGTATGTACTTTTGCCCGCTTGCATTTTCCATGTGCTACTGTTTTGCTTTGTTTTGGTTTTTTGATGTTAAGTACGGAATTGTGGTCAGGTGTGCACACACGTAGAAAGAAACCAGTAGCCCGAGCTGAAGAAGGGAAAATTTAGCACCAGTGACATCAAAGGCAGGAAATGGTGTTTCCCTGCTGAGAGCAGTAGAAGGACACAGGGATGGGGAAGACCCAGGCAGACCAGGGCCAAACCCCTACGACCCCTCAGAAGGGACTGGCATGAGAAGCCAGATGACTCTGCTGGGAAGCAAGCCCTCCCACCCCAGGAAGGAAGTCCCAACAGAGCCACCACCTGGAGGGACTCTCCAGCTCACCCAGGAAGGCAGCCACAAGGCAGACAGACATAGGGGTACAATAGGTGCCCCCGTTCCAGTCATACACAATCATACAAACCAAGACACAAATCAAAACACACCGTATAGACACACACACACGCACACACTCTCTCTCTCTCTCTCTCTCTCTCTCACGCAGACACACACACTGAGACACATACCTGAACACATAATCGTACATACACCAGGGCAGCCACTAAAGCTAGCCCCAGGCACACACAAGGACACGCTGGTGGCCATGGTCATACATACCCACTCACCCATAAACAGCCTCCAAGAGAATCAAACTCTTCAGGATACGCAATCAGAGACTCACAATATCAGACAGCCAGAGGCCACCGAAGGCACGCAAGTCACACAGTGACAGAAGCTGACCAAGAGAGACAGGCGAGACCCTCGAAACAAAGGCACAAAGTACAAGGGAACACAACCAAAGGAACCCAGGCCCCATCCTTCAAAACGTCCAAGATCCACCACCCCTAGTGGACCAGGCTCCCGCGGGGGGGCCTGTCCTTCACTTTCTCGAGGAACCTCTAGGCCTCTCGTCTTGGCAGCGGCACCCAGTGTAAGCCGCGGGCGACCCCTGCTGGACCAGGCGCCTCAACCCCGGGCTGCAAGGCGGGGGTACCGTGGGGGCGATCGTGGGGGGTCTAGACTCAGAGAAGGAAAACCTGCTTCTAGATCTTTGGCATCACGTGCCAAGGACGGTGAGGACAGAGCGTGGCGACCCGGGAGCAGGGAGGCGGGCGGCCGGAGCCTTACCAGGCAGACCTTGAACACGGGAACAGAGGCGGAAAGCCGGAGTGGGACGGAAGACCCTCGCCCGCCCCCTCCACGCAGCCTGCTCCGCGCCCCCGCAGGGTGCTGTTCGCGGTCCTGAGGAAGACCGAGGGAGCCGGAGGCGGGCTCCCATTGACCAATGTGACGCGGCAAAGGCGCCCGCCCGGACCCGGCGTCCCGTCGGCGCAGAGGAAGGGGTGCCGGTCCGCCCCGCATGGCTCTCAGCCAGAAAGTGACCACCAGGCAATCACCCACGTTCCGGAATGCCCGGGACGGGCGCAGGAGGATGAACAACCAACTCCAATGTGACTTTGACCCTAAGAAGGGTGAGCCCGCCCCTTCCAGGTCCGACGCTTCTCACAAGCCCTGCCCATTCCCCAGCCCGCCCACTCATTCCCAAGCCCCGCCCACTACCCCCCAATTCTCCCAAGGCTCCGCCCACTCCCCCCTGTCATCCCTCCAGGCCTCGCCCCCTCCCCAAGTCCCGCCTACTACTCCGTTATCTCCCTAGGCTCCGCCCACCTTCCCAGCCATTTCCCCCTTCCAGGCCTTGCCCCTTCTCCCAGTCCCGCCTACTTCCCCAGACATCCCCCTTTCGGGCCTTGCCCACTCCCCAAGTCCCGCCCACTACCCTGTCATCTCCCTAGGCTCCGCCTACTTCTCCAGTCATCAGCCTCCCAATCCCGCCCATTTCTCTGTAATCCTCTAGATTGGGCCCCGTTCCCCCCCATCAGCCTTCCAATCCCGCCCACTTCGCCGTCATCCTCAGACCCCGCCCACTTGCCCGGCTCTCAGGCTCCCAGGTCCTGCCCACCCTTAGTCCCGCCCACTTCCCTGTCATTCTCTTCAGCTTCGGCGCGTTCCCCTCCCCCCTCAGCCTCCCAGGCAGGTCCTACCCACTCTGCCGCCCCGCCTACTTTTCTACCTCTCCGTCCAGCACCATCTTCTTCCCAGGCTCCGCCCTTTTATTTCCTATCTAAAAATCCTCTCGCATTTTGTGGGTTCCACTTTCAAGAACCCTGCGCCTCGTTCCCGGGCTAAGCCTTTGAACCATCCCCACCCCTAGTCTTACTGCCCTGCCCACAGTGGTCTTCACTGCCCGGGCCCCATCCAGCTCACGAACTCTAACCCCAGGCCGGGTGGGTGTGCCCACCCTGTCGCCCCCACAGTCAATAAATTCACCACATGCAATCCTGGCCTTGCCCCAGCCGGTGATCTGGGGGCCAGGGCCTGTGGTCTAGGACCTGCTTAGGACACTCGTGCCCCACCTAAGCCGCACACCTGGACCGCCATGTTGTTGGTGGCTTTGGAATGTTGTGTATGCTGCTGGGTGAGCCCCTCCCCACCAGCCTTGAGGGCCCCCAGTGCCAACAGCCAATAATCTGTAGAGGGGGTTCTCTCTGCCTGTTTTTATCCAAGGGTCTCTAGATTGGGGGCTGGCTGCCCATTTCTCTGTGTGTGTGTGTGTGTGTGTACACAATCACACACACACACACACACACGTCACGTGACTTCACATCCCTGGGCTCATCTGTGTATTTCTGGGATATCTGGGTCAGTGTGAGTCTGTGTGAATCGGGAAGAAAGGGTCTCTCCACAAGTGTGACTTTGGGAGCTTTCCTGTCTTCCTGGGTCTGTGTTCCCAGAAGAGCATCTGGCTGTGTGTCTTTTTCCTTTTTGTCTGTCTTGCATGTGATTTTATTTTCTCCCTTCAACCATTTTTTTTCAGTCTTTCATATGATTTTGTTTGCTGGATGTCTCTTTGAGTGGTACCTCTGATTCTGTGTGTCTGGGGGGGGGGTGTCTGTATTGTGTACCTCTGTGTGTGTTTGTGTGTCTGTTGCATGTGAGGCTCTGGGTCTCTGTCTGAAGTTGGTCTGTGTTGTGCTTATATGCACGTGAGTATAGGATTCCATGTACGCGTGCTCGGACGTGCATGTCACATGCACGTGTGCCTCGGGTCTCTTTCCACATCGGGCTCTGTACTGAGGTCTGAGTGCAAGAGCTTATCTGTGTGTATCAGACGTGGTGGTGTGTACGTGTATCTCTGGGCCTCTGTGTTGTGGGTTATGTTACTGTGTTTTCGTGCCATGTGTTGTATTGGCTTGGAGAGGTGTGTTCAGTGTGGGTGACCCCTACAATTGCACTTGGCTTATAGGCACAGGCGCCTGACTGTGTAACTGGGTTGGGGTAGATCTGATGGCATTCGTGTAGCCTGGTGCATGTCTGGGTCTCTATGGGCCTACGTGTGTTGTGGGTATATTGTTGCATTGTGTGCCTGCGTGTGTATATCTGAATCTGTGAGGAGGTCAGACTGGGTGGTTTTATTGTGCCACTGCGGACGTCAGACTGTGTGCGTGGCTGTCTCTCTATGGCCTGAGCTTGCCTGGGATCTAGATGTGTGGCTGGCATCTCCGCAGTGGCTAGAGCTGGTGACCAGAGCCCCCTCACTGGGAAGGGGAGGGCAGGCTGGGACACGAGATTTGCCCTCTCAACCCAGGAAGGGAGTTGAGGGGCGCTGTGGGAAGCTGGACTCCAACTCCCTAGTCCCACCAGATACAGGCACGAACACACAGGACAGACTGGCCAGAAGGCCTAAGGGGAGTAGGTCTCGGGTCTACCTGCGTGACCTCCCTCTCCACGGTAAGGGGCTGGCCACCTTCACCCCATGCAGGGGTGGCAGGTCCTGGGCAAACTGTACCCCTTCTTCTGGCAAAGTGTGGGCCAGAGCCAGGAGGAGGTACCCACTCTTCCTAATACAACGGAAAGCCTCGCTGCTCCATGGCGTAGCACTTTCCTTGAGGAAAAGGACAGGCCCGCCCTTTGTTGACACAGAAGAGCGGGAAGGCCTGCCTCTCGGCCTGAAGCACTGGAGGAAGTTCAGCCCCTTCCCCGCCCCCAGGCAGGGAAGCCCACCCCTCACATTCGAAAAGCAGGATGTCCTTCTGCTCCCTTGCCTGGGGAGTCGGGAAACCTCCCTCTTTCAAACCGAGAGGGAACACCCTGCCTCTTTACCCTGGTGAAGGGGGAAGGCCCACCATTTTCAGGCCTGTGGGAGGAAGTCTGTCCGCTTCCGGGTGTAGCAGGAAGTCCCGCCCCTTTAGAGACGGACTCCAGCCCGCGTCCGACGTAAAATAGGGGGGTGTCCCGCCTTTTTCTTGGTGAAATGGGAAGCCATGCCCTTCCGCCTGGTGTCGTTCGAAACCAGCCCCTCCTTTCCACATGAAGTGGGAAATGCAGTCGGTCTGAGACAACGGGTTGGGGCTTCCCACGCCTGTGGCACCCGTGCCCCATGGTGCTGAGTCCTCCCCACTCCAGTGTGGCTCACAGATCCTCCTGGGAGAGATGCTCTGGGTCCAGGACCTGCATCTGGGCTCACCAGCCTTCGTGAGCAGCACCCACGTGGCCGTGGTCCCCAGGCACCTGGGCAACTTCATATTTGGTGGCCCATAGGTCACTTAAGGCCCCACTTCCTGCCCGACCCCGCTTCCTGCAACCAGAAAAGGAGCTACCTTACCAGTGACACGTGCACCTGCACCCGAAGATGTCCTCGATGTCAGGCAAGTGGGTGGGCAATGAGGGGAACCCAGGAGGCAGCCCCACCACACCCCAGCCCCATCTGAGCTCAGCCATTGTCAGCCCTCCCCCACCCATCTCCCAGAAAGTCCTTCCATTCTGAGCACACCTCCGTGGGGATGGACTCCACCGAGTATCTGGTGGCGAGTGTTAGTGGGAGGCGGGCCACACACCAGACAAGGGCAGAGAATGTTCCGTTGTCCTCCTCCCCTCCCCACACACGCTTGGTGCCAGCAGTGCCAGGCACGGCCTCCACAGAGCTTGTGTGTGCCCCTGGAGTTGGGCGGGCAAGAGTGGGGAGGGCCCATCTCCTCTTAAGGCTCATTCAGCATCCCTGTCCTAGAACAGCAACTTCCAGAACTCCCTGTCTCCCCCTCTCTGCAGCTGGAGAGGGCCCCTGCCAGGCTGGGTTTTCATGCCTAGGGATGTGCTCTGCCAGAGGCAGGGGGAAGGGAAATCAGACCCGGTGGAGGTGGAGGTGGAGGTCTAAGGTCTGGGCAGTGAAGTGACAGGAGTAGTGAGGGGGGGAGGTGCTGGGGGAAGGGAGCCTCTGGAAAGGAGTCAAGGACTCACAGAGCCAGAGGACAAAGCAAGCACAGACTCCAGTGGTGCCATCAGATTGCACACATTGGAGTCAGCCCCGAGCATCTGGGCAACGTGGTGGGCAGACACAATGGCACAGACAGAGCCAGGCCAAGGAGCACGTCACAGTCACACGGCTCATACCAGCTACTGGCCACGCCAGCAACATTTTCCTCCTGAAAGATAGCCTATTCAACAACCAACTCTTTTTCTTTTTACTTTTTTAAAGACCAAGCAACAAAGTAGCTACCGCCTGCCAAAGTGATAAACGATCAGGGGCTTTGGAGCTGGAATGTATGGACTTTATTCCTAGCCTCCACTGTGTATGAGATAGTAACCCCCCTAAGGCCTCCATTTCTGCATTTGTAAAATGGGCTTGCAAACAGCACTTGCCTGCTGGGGCTGTGGTTTCATGGGCTCAGACTTGAACGAGCTGACACACTCAAAGCACTTTGAGCAGGATCTGGCTTAAACATCACTCTTATCATTACTAATAGACAAAACAGACTGCATCCCCGAGGTGGATCGGGGGTTGGGGTACATGTCGCCAATGCCTCGAGGCTCACAGATGGGGTGGCAATGTGGCCCCCACATGGCGGACCAGTCACAAAAACTCGAAGGCGGGTCTTCCCTGATTTTGCAGACCTCAGAAAGGGTGGTCACTTTAGTGCGCAGAATGTTCTAGGTCTCTGGGAATTCTCCACCTCGTGAGGATTCCCCAAGTGCTGATGCCGGATTTCTCCCCGAAATGCTCAACAGCCACGTCCCTATTCCTCCTGCTCATTCCAAGGAAGTAAATTAACCTGGCGTTTTTAAAATGGGACTTCTTTTGTTTTCTGTTTTCCATTTCAAAACCGGGAGCCCTATGCCCTGTGCTCTTGGAAGGCTCCCTGATGAGACCAACTCGTTCAATTGGAGATGTGACACGGACCAGAGGCGGGAGTACCAGGCCACAGTATGAGCTTCCCCATAGGGTCTCACCTGACTGTGCAGGAAACCCTTGGTTCAGCATCCTCTGTTTCTCCCAGCGCTAGCGTGTGTCGTTACTAGCATAGCTCTCCCACAGTGATGGTTTCAGGGGCCAGAGCCAATAGCCTCTTTGGATGCAGAAATCCATTTCCATACAAAACTGGCAAGCTAGAACCCCCTACCTCACACCATGGCTGCCCAGGCAGGCAGGTGGATGCAAAAATGCAGTCGCAGGGTGGAGTCCCTGTCCACAGCCACTCCTGGGTCTTCAAGATGCTGCCCCCCAGCTCTGTGGGCAGGCTGGCACCTGGAGACAGAAAACCCAGTCTTTAACAACCTGCCATCCAGCCCCTTTTCTTGCCCCTGGCTCTATTCACTGGCTACATCCGGATCTTGGGACTCCTGGCACCACTCGTATAATCTGGTCTCCGGATTCCCGCAGGGAGTCCTGATGGCTTTCTGGGTGGCAGGTGATACCACGCTACCAGGGAGGGTCTGTTTGCCTGGAAGCCATGGTACACCTGGCGCTTTTTAGCTCCCGGGAAGGAAGCATGAGAGGTCAGACCTAGGAGCTGCATGGGGGACAGACAGATGACAGCAGCCCACCCCAACCCTCTTCCCCCCTCCTCCCATCAGGCTCTCTCCATCTCTGGCATTGCGAGGTCCCAGCAGCTCCAAGTGCTAGCAGCTCCTTGCTCTCCATTCTCTCCCTCCCTTGCCCTCCCTCTGCTGTTCCAAAGATCACCAGGGAACCCAAGGGATGCCCTGATGCAGAGAGAGGTCAAGGGCACTGCAGGGCCATACTCTCTGGAGACTGTCCCTTCCCAGGTGGGTCAATCCAGGAAGCCCTACTCTCTGGGGCTCAGTCCATAACCCAGATCAATTCTGCCTCAGTGGGGTGATACAGAAAACCCCATTTTTCTGGGCCTCACCCCCAATTCAGCCCCTCCCAGCAGAGCCATTTCCATTTGTATGTTTTTGTTCTGATTTTTTTTAGGACTCTTGGTATGTTAAAAATTTTTTTAAGAAATGCCAACGTGGAGTTTATGAACTTTTGATACATATTAACGTGGGCCAGTGAACCTCCATGTCTCAGGGATCAACTGTTAACACACTGGGTCATAACCTCAAAGGTCTAAATCAGGGTTTCTCTACTTTGGCCTTATTGACATTTAGGGTTTCCATACTTCTTTGCATTAGGGTGTTGAGCAGCAAGCGACCCCCTGGGTTACAGAATCCCACTGACGCCCCCGCAAGAGACACTGCCTTCATGACCACCTGACCTACTGAGGCCCTAGGCTGTGGCAGGCATTTAAGTACACATCTGAGTGGGGCAGTAAGAGGAAGTGACTCACAGACCTTGGGGGGTCCCCCTAGTCTGTACCATGTAACACCTGTCTAATCCATCAGAAATCTATTCTGAGGTCTAGAGTGAGCTAGGGGGTCTCAGTTTTTTCCCACTTGGCAACACAAGGTTTCCCACACCTCGGCACTACCGCCAGTGGTGCACCAGATCATTCCTGGGGCCCCCGGAGGGATTGTCCTGGGCACTGTAGAATGTTTTTGCGACATTCATCCACTAGATGCCAGTAGCGCACGTACACACCCCATCCAGGCGTGACATTGCCAAGTGTCCCCTGGGAGGGCAGAATCACCCCCTGTTGAGAACCAAGGGGGGTGGTGTCAAAACCAAAAGCCACGGGCAAATGTGAGGCCCTAGGCACACTGCCAACACAACTGATCTCACCCCCGCCCCCACAGTAGCTGGAAACCACAGGGCATGCGGAGGAGGTGAGGAGGGGGCTTCCTGGGAAAGGCGGAGCTAGAGGTCAGGAGAAGGTGGCCCCAAGAGGTCTGGCCTTCCCTTGAGGGTCAGCACAGGAAGTCTCCCAGCCCCTGATCATGACCGTAACACTAATAGCTACAATGTATTGTTTACTCTTCGCAGAAAAAATTGGAGCCGCCTTGTTGTTAACTGGGCCCTCTCATGGGACCCTCCCAGTGGCCCTACAGGCGGGCATTCTTGACTGCCTCATCTTGCAGATAAGGAAATTCAGCCAAAGACACAGTGGCCTGTGCAAGGTCATACAGCTAAGAAATGCGAAGGTAGGGCAGGCCTTGTGATGAATGACACTACTGGAGCAGAGAGGTGTCTATGGTTGGGGGTGCGGGGGCAAGGCAGCCCCCAGGGGCTCATCATCCACCCCTTGTATAGTCCTGCTAGAAGTCTTACTCCTTGATGTTCAACCCCAGGCAAGACTGGGGCTGGCCCCACCTGCCACGGACCCAAAGCAGAACGGAGGAGGGGGGCACAGTGTTCCCTACAACCTCCATCACCTTCCAAAAGCATCCCCAGCCAAACATGGAAGAAAAATCTTGCTACTTACTATGCAGCTTCAAGACAAGTCCTCTGGGGACTGACAGCCCCCCTCCCAAAACACACCGCAACTCCGGAGCCCCCAGCTCGGCCCCACTAGGAGTCCTCTCAGTTGACGAAAGGCTTCTGGCAAATAAGACCTAAATGGAATGGGGAGGCAGGCCACGGATGAGAAACTGAGGCAGGGCCGCCCGGGAGGTGGGGTGAGGAGCGGGGTGGAGAGCCCGGCTGTCTCAGGTGCTTGTTTAGCCGGATCTCCGCAGGAGCCGGGTAGCCAGGCCGGGCTGGGAGCCGGCGGGTGGGAGGAGGAGATGCTCCAGGGGAGTTTGGGGGGCTTCATCCCACGGCCCGCGGTGGGGGAGCATGCGGCCCTGGAGTGGCCCAGCCAGTGCCCCCGGAGGTCTCCAGGCGCTGGGCGTGCCGGGGGTGGGTGGGATCCTTCCACCCTCTCACCCTCCGTCCCGGGGCGGGACCAGGGGGCGGGGCGGGCCGGTGACCCGCCGTGACGCGGGCCCCTCCCGCTCATATAGAGGCGCCCAGGGGGCGCAGGGACCGAGCTTCGCCGCCGCCGCCGCCGCCGCAGCGTCTGCCTCGCGTCCCGCCCGTCCCGCCCGTCCCGCTCCCCCATCAGCGCCGCCGCCGCGTCCACCATCAGCGCCGCCGCCATGCGGGAGATCGTGCACCTGCAGGCCGGCCAGTGCGGCAACCAGATCGGGGCCAAGGTGCGCGGGGGGTGGGGCGCCGGAGGCCGCCGGGAGCAGCAGAGCGGGTCCCTGAGCTCTGCAGAGCTCCCCTACCTTCGGCCCTTCGAAGGGATGGGGTCCCCAGGAGGCCAGCCCCCCAGGGACGGCTGGGGGAGGAGGGCGGGGGCAAAGCCAGGCCGGGAACAAAGAGGGCGATGGGGGTGGGGCCGAGCTTTCTGTCCGCTGGCCACAGCTGGCTTCACAGCTGGCCCACTGTCCTCTTCACATGCACAAAGAGACCCTGCCCCTCCCCGCGGCTGCAGCCTAGGCGAGCTGACGCTGGCAGGATAGGCTGAGGTGATGACTCTGCCCCACCCCGCCCCCACCTCTCCCTTCTTGCTGCCTCATCCATGCCTCCCCACCATGCCTCCCGGTTCCCCATTCACCTTGCTGGGGTATAGGTTGTGAGCTAGGGAGGTCGTTGGAGGTCGTGGACCCAGAGAGGCAGGGACAGGCCTGGCCTCCTGTTTCCCTTCCCTCTGCCCTTACCACCACCACCCCTCTAGTTTTGGGAGGTGATCAGTGATGAGCATGGCATCGACCCCACTGGCACATACCACGGGGACAGTGATCTGCAGCTGGAGAGAATCAACGTGTACTACAATGAGGCCACAGGTAGGGCTCAGGGGCACCTGCCAGAGTGGGGGCCGGGAGGCCAAGAGGGGACAGGATGCTGGTTCCTGGCACTCCCGCACCCCAGCTGCCCTCCATCTGCTTCCCTGCAGGAGGAAATTACGTTCCCAGAGCCGTGCTAGTGGACCTGGAGCCTGGCACCATGGACTCTGTCCGCTCTGGCCCGTTTGGCCAGATCTTCCGGCCTGACAACTTTGTGTTTGGTGAGTTTTAGGCACGAGAAGCCCCCTCCTTGTTCCTTTTACTTCCAAATGCTTGGTGAAAATTCTCCACATGGCATGGGAGACTCAGTGGTAATCACAGGGACCCACAGCCCAGTGGGGGAGGTGGCAGGGCAGTCAGGGCTGTGACGAGGGACACAGGCCACTGTGGGAGTCCAGGACAGGCATGTGATATGGGGGAGGGTCCAAAGACGACTTCCTGGAAGAGGTGGCATTTGAATTTAACAGTATGGACCTGAGCCAGACTGCCTGTGTGAAAATGCCAGCTCTGCCATTTCATGCATTCCACAAATAATTTATCGAGCACCTACCACATACCAGAAGCGGTACCCCCAGATGGACAAAGGAGATGAAACTCTCTACCCTAAGGGACCCAACCTCCTGATGGAGGGAGATGGGCTACAGAGAAGATAAATAAGTACAAGTCAGCCACTGATCGAGTCAGCTGGGGGACTTCCACCGGGCTCTTTAATCTCTCTGTGCCCCAGTCTCCACATCTTTAAAACAAGAGTTATAAAAAGACCTACTCATCGGGATCTCAGGATGGCCAGGCTTAAAGCCATTAATATGTATAGAGCACTTAGAGCAATGCCCAGCAGAGAGCAAAAGGTAAATAAGCACGTGTTGTTTTCACGGTCACTGTCAGTTTCTGCAGTCTAAAACAGGAGCAGTGCCAAGAAGCACTCAAGGGAGGAAAGGTGTGCAAGACAGAGGGAACAGCACGTGAAGACAAGACACATTTGCAGCACTCAGGCTCAAGGAGCAAGCACACTCCGTGAACAACTTTCTCTGAAACCTTTCCCAGGGCCTCCTAGGTCAGGCTGGCTGCATAACGCCCCGCGTGGCCTCAGATCCCAAGCTCCACCCTCTCCCCCAGCACCCCAGGGAACCTCTCTTCCTCAGAGCCGGTTTATAGAGTCTGAAGTCTAGGCATTGACAGAACAAGCTGTGTGACTTTGGACAAGCGACTTCCCCTCTCTGGTCTATGTGATGATTCAGCAATCGTATCAATAATGACATGTATCAATATCATGATATGATACAACCATATGATCAGTATCAATAATGACACTGCGTGGGTATGGCGCACAATGTGTCCTGAGGACCTAGCTGTAGAAGGACTAAATAACGTTGGCCAGAGGGTGTGAGGGATTCTAGGATGACCACGGTTGGCTCCATCGGGGCCAAGAGATTCTATGGTCTCTGGAAGAGAGGGTAGGAAAGGCAGTGGAGCCAGCTTGCCTGGCAATCCTGTTTTCTCTAAGGCAGTGACATGGCACAGAGACCTGAAGGAAGAGTCAACCATGTGAATACCTGGGGGGAAGGGCATCCCAGGCAGCAGAACAGTGGGTGCAAAGGTCCTGGGGCGGCATCAGGCCTGGTGTGCTGGAGAAACAGCAAGGAGGCCTGTGTGGCCAGAGCAGAGTGAGCAAGGGGGAGAGAGGGAGGAGGTGAGAGCAGGGAGGTGACAGAGTTGGGGTAGGTTATTCACAGCCCTGTGGGCTGCAGGGAGGACTTTGCTTGTGTCTGGAAGGGGTGGGAGCCCTGGAGGTTGTGGGTAGAGGGGGGTAGGACCTGACTCGGGTGATCACAGGCACCCTCTGGTGGCTTGGAGGAGAACAGACTTTGTGGGAATAACATGGCGATGAGGGTGGGAACCAGTCCAGGGCAGGCTTGATGAGGCCACACCAGTGTGGAGTCAGAGGAGGGGATGAGAAGGAATGTTACCTTTTTGTGAAAATACCAGCACGAATTCTAATACTAATCCTTGTCCTCCTGGAGCTCACACTTCCCTGTGAGATTACAGACAATAAACATGATTAATAGGACAGCACAGGTTTGTCAGTGTTGGGGGGGGGGGAATAATACACAGGCAAGAGGGATAAAAAATGGGAAAGGGTCCAGTTGTTTATAGAGTGATCAGGGAGAGCCTCACTGAGGGTGATAAGGTCCTGAAGGATGTGAGAGAGCCTCATGGCTATCTGCTGGAAGAGCATTTCAGGCAGAGGGAATGCATGTGCAAAGGCCCTGGGGCAAGACTGTGCCTGGTGTGTTGGAGGAACAGCAAGGAGGACCCTGTGGCTGGAGCAGAGCGATGGGGGGGCAGGGAGAGAGGTGGGGGTGGGTGAGGAAGCCACTGGTCCTGCAGGGCCTTGCAGATTGAGGGGAAGATCTGGGTTTTTACTAAAAAATGGAGCTGCTTTTAAGCTGAAGTGGGATGGCTTTGAGCCAAAGTGGGGCGTGAATCGATTCGGGTTTTACCCAAATCCCTCTGGCTGCTGGATGAAGAGAGGCAAGGACGGAAGCAGGGAGAAGGTCTAACAATCATACTAACGAAATAACAACCTCGTTATTCAACTGCTAGCATGGCCGGGGGTTGCAAGGAGGGCGAGCTCTCCCCATAACCGCCGGGCATGCCCCCTCCCCGCCCCTCCCCTCCGCAGGCCAGTCGGGAGCCGGCAACAACTGGGCCAAGGGCCACTACACGGAGGGCGCCGAGCTGGTGGACGCCGTCCTGGACGTGGTCCGGAAGGAGGCCGAGAGCTGCGACTGCCTGCAGGGCTTCCAGCTGACCCACTCGCTGGGCGGCGGCACGGGGTCCGGGATGGGCACGCTGCTCATCAGCAAGATCCGCGAGGAGTTCCCGGACCGCATCATGAACACCTTCAGCGTGGTGCCGTCGCCCAAGGTGTCGGACACGGTGGTGGAGCCCTACAACGCCACGCTGTCGGTGCACCAGCTGGTGGAGAACACGGATGAGACCTACTGCATCGACAACGAGGCCCTGTACGACATCTGCTTCCGCACCCTGAAGCTGACCACGCCCACCTACGGCGACCTCAACCACCTGGTGTCGGCCACCATGAGCGGCGTCACCACCTGCCTGCGCTTCCCGGGCCAGCTGAACGCCGACCTGCGCAAGCTGGCCGTGAACATGGTGCCCTTCCCGCGCCTGCACTTCTTCATGCCGGGCTTCGCGCCGCTCACCAGCCGCGGCAGCCAGCAGTACCGCGCGCTCACGGTGCCCGAGCTCACGCAGCAGATGTTCGACGCCAAGAACATGATGGCCGCCTGCGACCCGCGCCACGGCCGCTACCTGACGGTGGCCGCCGTCTTCCGCGGCCGCATGTCCATGAAGGAGGTGGACGAGCAGATGCTGAGCGTGCAGAGCAAGAACAGCAGCTACTTCGTCGAGTGGATCCCCAACAACGTGAAGACGGCCGTGTGCGACATCCCGCCGCGGGGGCTCAAGATGGCCGCCACCTTCATCGGCAACAGCACGGCCATCCAGGAGCTGTTCAAGCGCATCTCCGAGCAGTTCACCGCCATGTTCCGGCGCAAGGCCTTCCTGCACTGGTACACGGGCGAGGGCATGGACGAGATGGAGTTCACCGAGGCCGAGAGCAACATGAACGACCTGGTGTCCGAGTACCAGCAGTACCAGGACGCCACGGCCGAGGAGGGCGAGTTCGAGGAGGAGGCCGAGGAGGAGGTGGCCTAGGGCCCCCGGGAGCCTGGCACCTCGCGGCTGCTGCTTCCGCTTCCGCTTCCGCTTGCTTCTTGCTTCCGCTTCCGCTCGGGCCCTAGCTGACCTTTGACCCGTGAGCCTTCGCTCCCCGCGGCCACCCCCCAAGAGCGCCATGGTGCCCCCAGACCTATGAGCCCCACTTGACTGTCGTCGACCCCTCCTGCTGAGCTTCCCCTCACCTCTGGTCTCTGGCTCCCCCGAGCGCCCCTCCCCTCCCCTCTAGCTCTCGCCAACCTGGGTTCCCCCCCGCCCCCCGCAGGGGTGGTGGAGGGCGGGCTGCTGCTGCAGCCTGGGAGCCTGCGTGCCAAAGGCGCTGTGCCCTCAACCCTCCCGCCTCCCTTCGCCTCTGCTTAATAAACGTGCCCTGCCCTGTTTGTGCCCTGTGCTTCTTTCGTCTTCCTGCGCCATCGGGATGGAAGGGGGTGGGGACGGGGCCTCTGATCTGGGGGTGCTGGGGAGCGGGAGATTTCAGCGTCCCATCCCCGGAGAGCGGGGTAGCTGAGTAGGGCAAGCCACTTGCCGTCTCCGAGCCTCCATTTGTTCAGAAGGGGTGGGAGGAGGGCAACGCTTCCCCTCTGTAGTCAGCTGGGGGCTGGGGGATCCTCACAGCGCCCCGCCCCCAGCAGTCGCAGGCGAGCAAGGCAGAGCTAGCTTCAGAAGTCAGAGAGTGTCCTCCGGACTCCTAACCAACAGGCTTAGGAAGGCCTACCCAGGTTCGAGAGTTTGGGATGTAGGCTGGAGGCAAGATCCCAGAAGGGCATATGGGATGGGAGATGTGGCTGTGACCATCTTTGGAAATTGCGGTTTGCCGCAAGGAGTCTCTGGCCCCAAGTCCCACAGCTTTGAAGCGGTGAGCCGGAGTTCAAGCGCTGACCCCGTGAAGCCTCGAACTCTGATTCCCCTCTATCAGCCAGAGCTCAGTGCAAGGACTGTGGTAGGCATTTGGAGCAGAAAAGGATTTAATGCAAGGATTTAGGGGCTTGTAACATTGTTGGAGGGACTGAAAGTGGGCTGTAGGCCAGTATTTCTTAAACTTTGATGTGCAAAAGAATCACCAAGAAGGGGCGCCTGGCTGTCTCAGTGGGTAGAACACACTCGTGGTCTTGGGGTCATCAGTTCAAGCCCCAAGTTGGGTGTAGAGCTTAACATTTTAAAAAAGAAAATGTAAAAAAAAAAAAAAAAAAATCAACAGGAAAACTTGGCTAGAGCATGGCTTCCTGGGTTCTACATAGAGTTCCTGGTGTAGTAGGTTGGGGGAGTGGGGCCCAAGACTGCATTTTTTTTTTAAGATATAATTTTTATGTAATCTCCCTTACCCAATGCAGGGCTCACACCCACATCCCGAGATCAAGACTTGCGCTCTCCGCTGACTGAACCTCCAGGCGCCCCCAGACTTTGCATTTTTAACAAGCTCCCAGCTGATGGGGTTGGTGCTACTCATGAGAGCACATTTTTTAGTAGCGCTGGAATCATCTGGAACATCACAGAGCTCGGCCATCAGGGAGCTGCTTCCTCTGCTCAGTGAGAAAGGTAGAGACTTGAGAGGCTGCCCCCAGAATTACCAAATCCAAGCACATCTCCCAACACCCGCAAAGCTGGAAATAGGTACACACACACACAGAGTTCTGCCTCTCTGCCTTCCAAATTTTATGAGCATTTTTCGTTGGTAGAGACTCATCTGCAACCAGAACTGGAGCTGGGAAGGAGTCTAGGAAGCGTTTTGTTTTGTTTTGTTTTGTTTTTAATTTTCTCACTTCTCCAATACCAAAAGCAGGCAAACCAGGAGGAAGAGAAGAAAGGAGGAGAGATGCTGAGAACCAGTCAGCTCTTTCCACCACACTCTATGCTCGCCCACCACACCCAGACTGGTCTTCCAGCCCCCTGTCTGGGTCCCACTGCAGCCAGGAGGAAGTGTAGGGACAACAGCCTGGATACCCTGCCCCCACCAACCCACAGCTCAGCAGGCACAGCACAGTGAGGAGTGGTGGAGCAGAAAGACAATGAATGAGGCAGTGAACTTGGCTGTCTTTGTCATCTAAAACCTAACGTGGCCCCAAAAGAACTCCCTGTTCTACTCCCAAAACATCCCCTTCTCCAATGAATGGCACCATCCAGTTGCTCAAACCCCAAAGCTAGCAGTCAGCCTTGATTCCTCGTTTCCTATGCCCCACACGCGCTTCCTATCTTTTGCTGAGGCTCACTGTCTTTGTCTCCAAAATGTATCTCAAATTTGACCCCTTCTCCCCACTTGTCTATATCCTGGTCTAAGCCACCGTTTTCCACATTCAGAAACCTCCCCGCAATTGCTTTCCTGGACACCCTTCTGCCACCCCAGTCACCCTGAAGTGAGTCCTCCTTCCAAAGCAGCCAGAGAGGAGCCTTTATATGCAAATAAGAGACTGTCCCTCCCCAGCTCAAACCTTCCCACCACTCTCCTCACACTCAGGCTGAAACCCAAACTCTCACCTTGGTCTCTACCAGCTCCTGACTCTATCTTTATCACCTACCCCCCACACTCATTAAGCTGAAGCTGCAGTGATGTTTTTTGTGCCCAATCCAATCAAGCTCGATTCAACCTCAGGGCCTTTGTGCATGCCATTCTGCTACTTTTTCCAGAGGTGCTCACGACTGGCCACTTCTGGTCTACAGCTTTCCGTTCAAATGTCACCTCCTCGAAGCAGCCTGCCCTTGGCAAACGGAAGTTAGCACCCAGCCCCTCTCCATCTGCTGTCTTGTTTTATTTCACGGATGGCGCCTATTGCTAACTCACAAATTATCTTGTCTATTTACACACTTGTTTCTTTTGTCTGTCCTCTTGCCTCTCCACTAGCATGTAACTCCATAAGGATAGGAATCTTGTCTACCTTGGTCACCACGTGCCTAGAACAGCCTGATGTAACACAGGCCCTCGGTAATTCTTTGTTGCATGAATGAGCAAGTGCACTGTAGATGTCCTGATTTCCTCCTTCTACAGAGAGAAGAATGAAGGAGAGAATACAGAAGTCATCTTCTCTGACTAACCCCCCAGGAGGCCCATCTCCCCTACTCATGCCCTTGGGTGATCCCCTCCCATTGAGTGTGGGCTGGACCTGGTGATGGCTTCTGACCAACAGGGTACATCAGAGGTATTGGGACACCACTTCCAAGATCAGGTTACAAAAGACTAGGACTTCCATCTTGATGAGCTCTGTGGCCTTCTCAGCTTGCTTGCAGTAGTGAAGCGAGCAGCATGTTGGGAAGGTCCACCCTCGGCAAAGAACCGAGGGTATCCTCCAGCCAGCAGGCAGCGAGGGCCTGAGACGCTCGGTCCAACAATCCGCAATGAACCCAGTCCTGCCAACAACTAAATAGTGAGCTTCAAAGCAGACCCTTCCCCAGCTGGTCCTATGGATGAGACCACAGCCCTTTAGGCTCCTTACTACAGCTAAGAGACCCTGCAGTAGAGGATTCTGATAAGCTGTGCCCTGAGTCCTGGCCCCCGCAGAAACCGTCAGATGACAAATGTATGTTCTCTTATGCCACTGACTCTAGGGTGATTTGATACACAGCAATAGGTAATTAACACAGAGAAGTCAAATGACTTGCCTAAGATCATTAAAGAAGGGAGACATTAAGGAATGGAGTCAGGCCTTTGAACTCAGGTCTCTCTGACTCCAAAATCATTTTCTTAACCATTCAGCTGACCTTCCTCCCACAATAACAGACAGAGCATATCAAAAGCCTGATTCAGGCCTCATATTAAACATTTTACATGAATTCTCTCACTGAGACATCACAGGATCTGTGAGACAGGCACCATACCCATTTACGTTCCAGATACAGCTCTGAGCTGCCTAGAGAATCCCACTCTGAGTTCACACATCAGGGGTGTAAACACAGTCACAACAGACACGCACAGAATCACCTGCATCTTTACACAGTCTGATGGACGAGACACAGACCCCACAGCCACACAGACGCTCACCTCCAGACTCCCCCAGGACATGCCAGGTGTGTGGATTCTCGCCTGTGCACGCCTATATTCATACAGACCTTCTCAGTACCTTTCAGGAGGCCAAGGAGTCTCGCAGGGTCTGTTGAATTTGGACTCCATCGGTCGGCCTCTGGGGTTTTGTGTGTATGTGCGTGAACATGGGCACCTGTATTGTGTTCTGCCTTTGTGCCTGCAAGTATGTCCTTGTGCTTCCCAAGGACAGGGTGGCCGTCTGTTCACTTGCATTCTGCCTCTTTCCGGGTCTGCAACTCTGCTTGGGGGTGTCTGGATGGGTCTCTCTCCGTGTGCGTGCCTATGTCTGGCTATGACTCTGGCTCGGGGTGGGGTCCTGACCATGTCTGCCCCTCTGTTACTGTTCTATCTGTATCTGCACTCTATGCGCTTCTGTCTCTTGTCCAGATCTCTATCTCTGTTGTCCTGCTGTACCCACAGCTGTGGTCTGTAGTCTTTGTCTGGAACCAGCTGCTGCTGCATCTGTGTGTCACCTCTGCATCTGTCACATGGCTGGGCAAGGACTTCTCTGGATGTGTGCTGTCCCTCTGCACTCCTGGATTTGTGTCCCTGAGGAGGCTCTGTCTGCCGGGCGTCCACCTCCCTGGCTCCCCTGTGTCCACTCTCCAGCCTGGCTCCCTCTGGTGGCCCTACAGGGAATGGCCAGTGCTGATGGGCCAAAGGAAGGAAGCATTGAGGAAAGAGGAAGGATTTCTGGCAAATTGTGAATCTTTGGCTGCCCAGAGAGAGGAAGGCTTGGGTGTGATGTCAGGGACCAGAGGTGCCTTGGCCTGGCAGAGCGGTGCTGGGGGTCTAGCCTCTGAGCCCGCCACCCATGCCCACCCTACCCTCAGAAGGCTAGGAGGCAGGATGCCTGGGTCTCTCACAGTGGGTGGGGGCGGGGGCCTCCCTCCGGGACGTCACCCCGTCAAACTTCCTCTCCGGGCCACACAGGAAGTTGAGCGGGCTCAGGGCCCAGCCCTGCGCAAGCACAGGCCCCCAGGACCCCTGGGGCAAGGGCCCCGCTGCCGGAGGTGGCCCTGCAGGGACCATGGGATCCAAAGCAGAGTAAGAGCTGCACCCTTCCCCGCTCTCTGGACCACGATTCCCAGAGCAGGCCTGGGCTGGGGCCAAGAGACGCTGAGCTGGGGCAGGCCCGGGAGGGGCTGTGAGCCACAGCGGCAGGTGGCTGGGACTGGGGCAGGTCTCTCAGCGGGCCTGCGCCTGCAGTGTGAACTTGACTCTCAGGCACTCTCAGGCCACTCTCAGCCCCTCTTCCCTCCCTCTCTCTCTCTCCTTTGCCTTCCGGCTCTGCATGACTAAGTCTGTAACTCTAAGCAGGCACGTCTTGGTGTATCAGAGAGATGGGGAACATGGCCTCAGGGGGCCGGCAGGGGACGGAGAGGTGAGAGAAGATGGTGTGGGGCCTTGTGCCCAGGTGCTTGTGTGGGATCGCGTGGGCAGGAGGGTGAAGAGCTCGGGGTGCCCGTGGCGGGGTGCCAGAGGCTGTGTGTGCAGCCAGACCCCATCTGTCCGCTGTCTCTCTTCAGGTCTCGCTGTCGCTCCCCCAGAGCCCAAGTCCCAGCATCCTCTGTGGGGTGGGCAGAGTGGGGGGGCAAGGGAGCACGGCAGGGAGGGCACAGCTCACAGCCCAGGGCTTGTGGCCCTCCTTGCTCTGATGAGAAGGGGGGTCAGCCCCTGGGTCACCATGAAGTCTTCCACTCTGAGAAACACGGGCAGGACCTCTTGCTCTCGAAACGGCCCCGGGCAGGCACACACACACTGACCCGGCCACACTCACAGCCACACAAGAAATTGTGCATGTTATTTGTCCTTGCACTGGCTAGATCACACACACTTGCACTCCCACCTGACACCTACTGGACTGCCGGGCAGACACAGGATAGAATCACACACACACACACACACACAGTCACACTCTCATTCTGCTCCATACTTCTCAGTCATGCACACACAATCAACACAACTCTTCACACAGCAGCTCACGACCTGTACACACCACCACGAATCACTGAGGGCACACACACAGGTGCACCAGTCACACGCACACGCATGTGGCGTTGCAGACACACGTACACACGACCGCACACACAGAAGCAAGCCCCTGGACTCACTGAGCCCATGTCCCACATGTCCTGTCCCACAGAGGGGACCCACCTGCCGTGTTCGATTGGTTCTTTGAAGCAGCCTGTCCTGCCTCCCTGCAGGAGGGTGAGTTGGGGGCCTCAGGTGGGAGTGGGGGCCTGGAGGATGGGCCTAGGGCCCAGAACTTAGAAGCCTGCTCTCCCACAGACCCCCCCATCCTGCGGCAGTTCCCCCCAGACTTCAGGGACCAGGTATGCAGGCTGGCTCTTTGCTCCCCTTGTACCCAGACCAGTCCACCCAAGGCAGGAGACTGTCTTGGCCAGGGGTGGGCTGTTACACGACATGTGCTTCTCTCCACCCCCAGGAGGCTATGCAGATGGTGCCTAAATTCTGCTTCCCTTTTGATGTGGAAAGGTACGGATAGAAGCAGACACTCAGGGACCCAAGAACTCAGACCTCTCAGAGACCCCCAGGATTCAAACACCCAGGGACCCAGGAACTCAGACTGGTGGACACAGTACTGGCTGGGGGAGGGGGGTAGATCAGGGAGCTGGGACCCTCAGGTCTCTGAAAGCCTTTCCCACCTGCAGGGAACCCCCGAGTCCAGCTGTGCAGCATTTCACCTTCGCCCTCACTGACCTGAGTGGCACCCGCCGATATGGTTTCTGCCACCTACGGGCTGGTGCCCACAGTTGCCTCTGCATCCTCAGGTGTCGAGTATGGACTCTGGGGTGGGGGTGGGAAGGGCCCTGGCCTAGGAGTAGTTCAAAGAACCTATCTTCTCCCTATAGTCACCTGCCTTGGTTTGAGGTGTTCTACAAGCTGCTGAACACAGTGGGCGATCTCCTGGCCCAGGACCAAGTGAGACCAGCCCCCCCTTCTTAATCCTGTGCGAGTCCCAGCCCTACCCTCCCAAGCCCCCAGCCAGGCTCAGAACCCCCAGGCCTGACCTAAGACCCTCGGGTCCTCCCAGACCACTCAACCCCAGTCAAGGCCCTCAGAATCCCCAGCCCACGTCCTGGCTCAGACACCCCGCTCCCACCCAGGTCTCTGAGGTTGAGGAACTTCTCCTAAACATGCTGCAGCAGCCCCTGCCTGGGACTCAGGCGTCAGTCGAGCTGGTGAGTAGCCCCCAGCCTCTGGGGGACCCCCTTGGGTGGATGAGGAAGCTGCACCCCAGCCCTGAGGACCACACAGCCACACCTCTCTCCCAGGCCCTCGGAGTGACTGTCTCCAGTGCGCAAAGCATCCCGCCCCCTGCCCCCGGGAACAGCGGGCCGGTGAGCAGAACTGGGGATCCTGTTAGGTTGGGCACCCAGGTGAGGCCGACCCCTGACTGTTCGGTGCCCCCGCCCCTCGCCCCCCACCAGCTTTCCTGCTTCGTAGCCCCCGACTCCGGCCGCCTGCCATCCATTCCTGAGAACGTGAGTTCGGTCCTGGGGGCGGGGAGTCCGGGGGGCGGGGAGTCCCGAAACCCACCCAGAGGGAGCGGTGGGATCCCGCGGTCCCCTGCGCCCAGCGCTTCTCTCCGATCCTCAGAGGAACCTAACCGAGCTGGTGGTGGCGGTGACCGACGAGAACATCGTGGGGCTGTTCGCCGCGCTCCTGGCGGAGAGAAGGGTCCTACTCATCGCCAGCAAGCTGAGCACCGTGAGGCGAGGCCAGCCGGGCCGTGGGTGGGGCCCAGGCCTGGCTTCGTCCCTGGGGGCGGGACGGCGGGGCGGATTCCTGGTTCCAATTCCACAGTGGGAGAGTCGAGGCAAAGTCCTGGCTCTGCGCATTTGAAAATCAGGGTTGAGCTGGATCCTGGCTCCGCCCTTCTGGGGGGAATCAGAGTGGGCTGCGCTGTAGTGCCCCCCTTTGGGAGAGCTTAGTCCAGACCCCACCCACTAGGGGCCGAAACAAGACTGGCTCCGCCCCTCTGGGGGGGGTGCACCCAGGAAGCTCTAAATTGTAGTTTCGTCCCTAAGAGGAGGACGGAGGTCGCGAATGCAGGACAAACGCGAGCTCCATCCCTACGGACCAAGGGAAGCTGGACTCTAGCTCCGCCTCCTGGGGGTGGAATTACTGGGCCGTTCTACCACTGAGGGGAGAGATACGGAGGGTTGCATATTAGCTCCGCCCCCTAAAGGGAACGACGGGGACCTGCTGAATAGGGGCCCCACCAGCTCCAAACACTGTAATTTGCCGAATTCTTAGGCTTCACGGGGCTCCTAAAGGGATTTGAATTTCCACCTCTTACCCAGTGGTGCGTGGGGAGGGGGCGAGTAGGGGGAGATAGGGACAGAAGACTGGGGACGTGGGAAATGGAGCCAGGAGAGCCACCATCCCAAAGAGGGTCCCTGAAGCTTGGGGAGGGGGGTATGTCCAGTGCTTCACTCCACGGCCCCCTACGTATCCCCAGCTGACATCGTGCGTCCACGCGTCCTGCGCCCTCCTGTACCCCATGCGCTGGGAGCACGTGCTGATCCCCACGCTGCCGCCGCACCTGCTAGACTACTGTTGGTGAGGGGCGGAGACTGGGAGCGGCGGGGCTTGGGGAAGAGCCCAGGGGTCCCGGAGACTGTGGGGCGGCGCTTGCATGACCTGTCCCCTCGGTTGTCTGCAGTGCGCCCATGCCCTACCTCATCGGAGTGCACTCCAGCCTCGCCGAGGTGAGTGGGGGCGGACCCGGACCGCAGCGGCGGACGGGACTCCCCTCCTCCTGTATTTCCAAAGAACCGCCCGGGCCAGAGATCCGCGGGCTCTGAGCGGCCGTCCCCACCCCACCCCCCAACGCAGAGAGTGCGGGAGAAAGCTCTGGAGGAGGTCGTGGTGATGAACGTGGACTCCAATACCTTGGAGACGCCCTTCGACGACGTGCAAGCGTTGCCCCCAGACGTGGTCAGTGTCACCCCCTTCTATGCCCCTGCAGCGTCGCGGAGGCCGAGGCCCCAACACGCCCGCTCACAGCTTCCCAATGTCCCGCAGGTGTCCCTGCTGAGGCTGCGGCTAAGGAAGGTTGCGCTGGCGCCCGGGGAAGGGGTTTCCCGTCTTTTCCTCAAAGTGCAGGCCCTGCTCTTCGGGGGCTACCGCGACGCACTCATCTGCAGCCCGGTGAGCAGTGGAGAGGCTAAGGGAGAGGCCTGTCGGGTCCTTGAAGGAATAGTAGTAATAATAATAATAATAATAATACCTAGTCTTTATGGAGTGCTAACTCTGAGCCTCTGTTTGTTCATCTGTCAAATGGAATCCCACCAGTACCTGCACAAAAGGGCCATGGGAGTCAGCGAATGGGCATATGCAAAATATTTGGATAGTGCCTAGCACATCGTGAGCACTCGACAAGTGCTAGGTTTTTGTTGTTGTTGTTGTTGTTGTTTTAAGGTTTTATTTATTTATTTATTTATTTGAGAGAGAGGCAGTGAGAGAGCATGAGCGAGGAGAAGGTCAGAGGGAGAAGCAGACTCCCCGTGGTGCTGGGTCCCGGGTCTCCGGGATCATGACCTGAGCCGAAGGCAGTCGTCCAACCAACTGAGCCACCCAGGCGTCCCGACAAGTGCTAGGTTTTACTGTCACTATATCTCATTTAATGCTCACAACCGTATGATGAGATAGATACCATTCTGGTCCCATTTTAAGTTTGCTGTATAGACATACGATAGAATAAGGGAGACAGCTGGGGTCCAGGAGAGCCACGGAAGTTTAGATCGCGGGCACTTCTTCTAGGGCCAGCCTGTGACCTTCAGCGAAGAAGCCTTCTTGGCCCAGAAGCCCGGGGCGCCCCTGCAGGCCTTCCATCGACGGGCTGTGCACCTGCAGCTGTTCAAACAGGTGCGCCAGAGCCCTGAGGGCGGGGCCGGGGGGCGGGGCGAGAGCGGAAAATCCTGGGACCCCGGGAGGTGAGCTGGAGCTAGAGGGGACGGACGCTTGAGTACTATAGGGGAGACTAGAGGCGGTCCGGCGGGGTCCCACCCTCCAGGGACCCCGGGTCGGGGAGGCATGACGGAACTACCATTTCCCTGATGTTGGGAGCCCCTGACTCCTGGGGATAAGATCTACTCCCAGGTTCCTGGGGAGATTGAGGTGGGATTAAATCCCTGGGTCCCTAAGGATAGAGCATCCGGGGCGGGAGTGGGACTCCGGGATTGTCCGGTACGTGCGGGACTCTGAAGGGGGCGGGTCGCGAGTGCGCACTCCCCTTGCTGGGGAGGAGCCGGGCGGGGACTCCGGGGTTGCAGGGACGTGGGGGAGAAGTGGAGCCGGATTCCTGGGTTCTCCGGAGGTGGACTGGACTCTAGGGTCCATCTGTGTTGGGATGGGCTCTTGGGTCCCTGAAGATGAGGTCGACTTCTTCCAGGATCCCGGAAAGGAGGGGGGCCGGTCGGGAGAGTCAGAGTCCGACTTCCGGGTCCCTATGCGGGGCGGGGTCTGGTCCCTGACGGATTCAGACAGGGGTAGCGGGGAGAGGGTTGGGCTTCTGGCATCCTGAGGAGGCTCCAGACTCCCGAGTTCTAGGGAGTGAGTCCCTGGAGGGGCCAGGGATGGCTTCTGCGTGGGTAGAATCCTGAGTCCTCGAATTCGGATGCGTTGGTGGCAGCCCTATCTGACCCTTCCCTCTCCCCCAGTTCATTGAAGGCCGACTGGAGAAGCTGAACACGGGAGAGGGCTTCTCAGATCTCTTTGAGCAGGAGATCACCTGCAGCGAGGGCTCCTCAGGTGAGCCCTGTGCCTAGCCTGGAGCCCCCCGCCCCACCAGCTCCCCAGCCTGGCGCACCAGCCATGACCACGTCTCCTCATTGCAGGCGCTCTTCGCTCCTACCAGCTCTGGGCAGACAACCTAAAGGTAGTAACACCGAACACGTGTTTAGCGTTTATTTTGGGCTAACTTAGCTCCATAACAGTCCCCAGGGAGGGTCACCATTATGCTCATTTATAGACAGAAGTGAAGATACTGAGACTTGCCTAGGGAGAGGGCCTTGTCCAGCATCACACAGCTGGAGTGGGGAGGTGGAGTCATGGGTAACCCCAGGGTACCAAGTCTCTTTCCCTTGCTATTCTCTCTCCCCAGAAAGGTGGTGGTGCCCTCCTGCATTCTGTCAAGGCCAAGACCCAACCAGCTGTCAAAAACATGTACCGCTCGGTGAGGCTACAGTAAACAGGCCACTTACAGGGGTGACAAAGACAAGGGGACAAGGCACATGTCAACCCCTCATGGGGGCAGGATATTCTAACCCCTGATTTAAAGTGCAAACATTTTGATCAGAACCGAACCAGCAGTTAAGCCATAAACAAGTTTTCCTGCTTTTATTCTCCATTTGCCTACTTTTGTCAGGATCGTTTCTTCCCTATTTGAAATTGACGACCCAGCTTCACTGGTGAACAGATGTCTGCAGACGCTACAGTCCCAGCCTCTGCCCTTCGGTTTCCTTGTCTCCCAAGCCCCGAAGTGTCCTGTGGCCAATGTCTGCAGCTCCAAATTGTCCCTTAGGTTTTATTCACTTGCCTGGCTTTTGAATGCTGGTACATTTTTACAATGTTCCATTTTTGCCACTCCCCGTTTCATTCAGTGGTTATGTCCCCTGCAAACACTTGGGTTGACTTCTTAGGTGGTGCATGGAGAATTGTGACTGTCTGTGAGGCACAAATGTGAACAGATGGCAAGGCAGTTGTCCTACGGGATGGAGAGCTGAGTTCTCAAAATGCTCGGGGTCAAATCATGGAGGAGTTTAATTCTCTTTTGGCTCCTCCACAGGCCAAGAGCGGCTTGAAGGGTGTGCAGAGCCTTCTGATGTACAAGGTAAGGCCAGTAGCCAATGGCTGGGGCAGTGGAAGAAGGGGCTCCTGGCTCACCGACCCTCTTCCTAGGATGGGGACTCTGGCCTGCAAAGGGGGGGTTCCCTGAGAGCCCTGTCCCTCACCAGCCGCTCAGATCGTCTACAGCAGCGCCTGCCTATCACCCAGCACTTTGGAAAGGTACGTTTTGTGTGTCCCCCACCCCACCCCTCACCGCAAAGGCTCACACCTGGAATTACCACCTAGTCCTCCTCCCATTCTGTCTCCACCCAGACGTCTCACTCACCTACCCCAATATCCGGAGCCCACTTAACACTCACCCTCCTCCAGAAACCTGATTCTGTAGTTCCTGAGGCTCCGCCCTCCAAATCTGTCCTTTGCAGAACCGGCCCCTGCGCCCTAGCAGGAGAAGGGGGCTGGAGAGCCCTTCTGAGTCCCTGGAGGAGGGGTAAGGCTCAAAGGCCGGGAGTGGGGAGGGGGCAAAGTTGGAAGTGGGAGGCCAGGACCCATGGGGAGGATGATGCCTAAACTCAAGAACCTCCAGAGGAGTCCAATCAGGACTGGGGTCTTGGGCAGACATCTGAGGCTGCCCATCCTTACCCAGGGCACCTGCTCTGAGCCCTGAGGATGCCCAGGACCCATGGGCAGAGGAAGCTCTGGACAGCAGTTTCCTGGGGTCTGGAGAAGAGCTGGATTTGCTGAGTGAGATTCTGGACAGTCTAAGCATGGGAGCCAGCAGGACGGGGGGCCTACGGCCCAGCCAGAGCTTGGACTGCTGCCACAGAAGGGACCCAGACAGCTGCTTCAGCTTGGTGAGAGCCCCCCAGTCCTCCCCCTCTAGTCCATCTTTCTTCCCAGCTCCTCCGGCTTCTGAAGGCCAGCAACTTGCCCATCTCCCCACCCCTACCCAGCCTGACATCCCAGGAATATCAAGATGGCAACCAGATGAGGAAAAACCACCAGAGCCTCAGCCCCTGTCCCTACCTGCTGCCCTGCCATCTCTGCAGACCCTCCAGCCTTTGGATGCCATGACCTCCTCAAAGGACCCTACTTCCCAGCCGCCCTTGGAGGCCAGCCAAGAAATCAACTTTTCATCCCAGTCCTCATCGGCTTCTGCGGATCCAAGCAGCCAAGGAGACCCTGAGCCCCATCTTCTAATCCTACATCTCTCCCCTTCCCCCAAGGCAGCCAAAGATCCCAGAGCCCAGGAGAGCCCCTGCACCCAGCTCTCCACAGCACCCACCCACTCCAGCCCTCTGGAAAGTCCCCAACTTCTGGTCCCCACAAAGCCCAACTCGGATATTACCTGGACATCCCAACCCCTTGATTCTTCCTCAGATCCTGGTTCCCCAGAGAACCCCAGATCCCAGCCCTCTGAGGTCCCGCAGGCAGAGCACGCTCACCTCCAGCTCCCAGAGGGGCCAGGAGCCCTCAGATCCCCTGCTGCACCTGCCAACAACTGGCAGGAACCCCAGGCTTGGAGCCGGCCCAGAGTCGCTGAGCTTAAAAAGTGTTTTGAAGGTTAAGAATCAGGGACCTGGAAGAGACCCCAGTCCTTCAATAAAGCCACAAGAACCCAAAGCTGGTTTTCCTGGTGAGTTTATCTGGGGGCTCTTTCTCTGCTCAGAAATGTACCCCATCCACTTCCTTCCTCCTGGGGCAGCCTCCAGCTGGTTCTGATGTGTAGCTGAAAGCCCCTCCCTTCCAGGAAGCCCTCCTAGCCCTAGGATCCTTGCAACCTTACGATTCATCTCTCAACAGCCTATGAGCCCTGAGTTTGTTCCCTCCATCTAGACTAACTCCTGCCCTCATCAGCTCAAAGAGAAAAAGGTTTTACTATATCTCACCTCCAAATGTATGTATGTGTGTATGTGTATAAAATGTGAGCAGTACACTCTCCCTTGCCCTCAGGGACAGAGTCTTTAAAGCACCTTCTTCCCTGCTATTCTTAAGCACTGGGTAGGTCTGATTGCCCAGAGAGGGCTCTGCCTTCCCCCAAGGTCACACAGCAAGGAAGACGGATAGAAAAGGAGACCTAGATGGGCAGGCAGCCCTGCACTGTCTCCTTGGAGTCCTGGGGAGCCCGGGCCTCGGCTGCATGGTTGAACTGAAAGGAAAGGAGAGGATTTGTCGGGCCTGTGTGGCGGCAGGACAGAAGGCCGAGCAAAGACGGTGCAGCAAGCGCAGAGGCGGGCCCCCAGCCCCGGCATCCCCAACTGCAGGCAGAGTCAAGCAGAGGTGGCATGCTTCACCGGGCCCGCCAGGCAGGTGCCCCGGGGCCCCCCAAGTCCTCCTGAACCATCAGAGGCTGTTGTCTCCGTGGCAGCTGCTGTGAACGAGCACCGGGCGGTCCTGGCCAGTGCTGGTGGCTGCAGCGGGCCCCAGCCCTCAGATGAGCCGCTCCTCGGGCGGCAGCTTGAGGTTGGGGGGCGGCGGCACACGGGCACCCACCTGCTCCTCGCTGCTGGGCCGGTAGGTGCCCTCTGTCTGCCGCTTTTCACGCAGTTTTCGCACCAGCAACACGAGCCCCACTGCCAGAAGCAGGGCAGCCAGGAGGGAGAAGACCACAATGATGGCAGTGATGGCTGCCTGAGACTGCAGGAGAGGGGACAGGTTGACTGCCCACCCTCATCTGAGATGCATCCAGGGCTCCTAATGTCCCACCACCACCGCCCACCCCAGGCCTGGGATTCCCCCTCCCAAGCACCTGCCACCTCTGGGAGTCTGGGCCCCTTCACCTGCTACACGTGGGACGCCTGAGTAACTTCCCTGCTGCCCTCCTCCTAAAACCCCAACTCACCAGGGCCCCATGGGAGCCAGAGCCTGGCTCAGCAGGTGTAACGGTGCCATTCTCATTTATAGGGGGATCCAGTGCTGTAGGGAGGGGGTAGGTAAAAAGTACAAATTAATCCTTATCTATCCTTCCCATCTTGGCACCTTCCTTGGGCATCCCTCGGTTAGAGCTCTGCCTTTCTGAGTCTTCTGTTCTGATAGAGACTGTGGGAGCCCTGCATGCAGGGGGCTGGCCCAGTCCTTTCTGCCCCTCTAGTCACCCCCAAACCAGCAAAGCCCAGCAGTGAGCAATCAGCCCACAGGAGTCTGCTGTTTGTGATGAGTTGGGGTCTGCAATAACAGATGATGTCTGGAAGCCAGACCCTGCCCTCCCCCCACCACCTCTCCAGGTCTCCCTTGGCCCTTAAGGATCTGGACGGATCCTGCGTTTCCCTGGAGTGTCTGACTCACACCTCCTCCCTCCCCCCCCACCCCCCACCCCGGGCTCCGGAAACTGAAATACAAGCACTGAACGGCTGGATCCACACCTATGGCCAGTCTGGTCAACCTGGGATCAGAGGCCCAGGCAGGCCTCCTCCAGGCTCCCAGTCCACCCAAAACACTTCAACCACCCTGAGACTCGGGTACACAGGCTCCTCTTCCCAGCCCCCAGTACTGCCTTCCTCGGGAAGTCGGGAATTTCGACACCAACTCCAATCGTCCAAAGAAGCCCCTACCCTGATCGACCCTGTAGACTGCTCTCAAGGTATCCCATGACCGCTCCCCCGTTCTTGACCTCTGCCGGCCCCAGGTAACCCGCGCTTCCAAGCCCCGCCCCGCGCGCCCTCCACCGGTACCTACTTTGCCCCCGCGCCCGGCCCCAGCGGGCCGGCAGCAGCGGCAGGCCGAGCGCCAGAAGCAGCCCCAGGCCGGGGCTCGCCATGGGCCGGGCGACAGGCTGGTGGCACCGGGGACCGGGCTTCTCGCGCGCGCTGCTTCTACCGCATCTCAGGCCGGGGGTACCTGCGACCCGGCACTGGGGCGGGAGAAAGAGAAAGGCATGGGGGAGGGGGCTAGACCCGGGCGCAGGCCCAGGGGAGGGATGACCCGCCCAGGGCACCCCAGAGTCCCGCTCCGCCCCCGCCGCCAGAGGTCAGAGATTAAAGATTAACTCGAGGCGGCGCGTTCCCGGGCTGGGGAAAGGAAAGGGGAAGGGGGGCAGTGGAGGCAGGCCGAGCCGCGCGTCCTACCTCCCTACCTGGCCCAAGCGTCCTCGACCTTGCTCAGGTTCCCTGTCCGGGTCCCTGGCTCGAACCCTCGGTGCGTCCGTCGGTAACTCGCACTCCTCCAGCTCCGCCCGCTCACGTGACCCGGAAAGTTTAGTCACTCACCTGGGAGGGGAGCGCACTTCCGGCTTGTGCACCTGAGCCTAAGCGAGAGGGCGGAGCCAAACGGGGGTGGGACCGCGCCAGGAACGCACCTGTAACGGGAACCCTATTCTATAACACCGAAGAGTAAAAAGGGGCGAAAGCGCGCAGGGGTAAGAGAGACCTCCCACCTACATTGCGGTTACATCTGTAGGATCTTACAAGGGTGGAGAAAAACCCGGCGTGGAGACACGGGTGCATGGGGCATGCCAGCCTGTCTGCGGCAGATCTGAATGGGTGGCCCCTAACAAAAACACACCTGTGCGGTACACACCTGCCTGGGAGCCAACCTGCATAGAGGACATGTGCGTGGATATGGAAGAGGAACACCTATGGGAAACATCTGCATTGAATCCCCTCTATTTGGCATATAGCTGAATGCAAGCACACCTGCGTGGAAAACAGCTGTATAGAACACACCTGCATTATCAGAAACACCTGATGGAGCACTCCGGTGTAGGATACCTTTGTTTTGCAAACGCATCTGCGTGGCTCGCACATGAAACGGACAACACTTGTATGAGGAAGTCCTGTGTGGAAATGTATTGGAAAGACCCGTAGGAGACACACCAACATTTTAGAACATCTTATAGGACCCAGGTATATGGAAACATACCCATACAGGTGTACAATTAACTGCAACATACCTATGTGGTGGGGGGGCACAGGCGGAGGTGAGCTGTATAGGGCATTCCTGGGTGGATTTCTTTTGAGAAACGTACCTGTGAGATGAAGGATATAGCCTCATATAAAGAACATCTGCAGGGAATTTAGGTCAAATAAAAAAAAAAGGAACTGAGAACGTCTGCATGTGGCACATTCATATTGCAGCCCATGGGAGCTTTGTGGGGCTGGGGGGCAGCAGGACAGAGGCTCATGTGTGTGGAGGCCCACCTCTCAGGGACGTGTCTGTGAGAAAACGCCTGTTTGGGGCATTTCTCTGGGGGAAACACCTGTATTCCCCATGTTGTGGGCAGCTGCAAGGACCACCTACGAAGAAAACATCTGTGAGGGGACCTCTAAGAGGACACTCGGACCTTTGGCCATCAGGCCCCCTCTAAGAGGCCGCTTGTCTGGGACTCACAGGTGTGTTTGAGCACACCTGTCTGGGCAAAAGTAAGCTTGCCCTCATGGCTGTGCTTTTCGATAAAGGACCGTGATAGTAAGACCTCCGCCCCCCTGGGAACTCTAGGGTGAAGAGCAATGGTTAAAGGGAAATGAATCACTTTTAGAGTATAGCGCGATGGGTCTGGTTAATTCCAGGTGTTTAAATCCCCGCTTTGCCGCTCACGGGGCATGTGGCCTGGGTAGAGCAGTTTTCTTCTGTGAAGTGGGAAAGCCAGTCCCACCCACCTTATAAGGTTTGGGCGAGGATGACGCGAGGCGTGAGTAAAAGGCCTGGCCTGTTCAAGCCGTGAATCAATGTTAGTTATTATTATTTTTCGCCAAATGGTCTGGCCGCCCCTCCTCCTAATGGTGACTCAAGAAACTGCGCCCGAAAGTCGTGGGAGGGACTTTCGGCAGGTGCAGCGAGCGCGGCAGGCTGCGCCCCGCCTCCAGCGCTCGGCTTCCCGGTCCTCATCCGCACTCGCGCCTGGGACACTGAGATGCCTGGGACACTGAGATCCCCAGGCTGGTCTGGAGAGAGCAGTCAGCACGGCTACCGAATCCGGCCGCGGCCTCTTTAAGACTGACCAGCCCGCCTGAAGCTGCGGAGGCCCGAGGCAGTGCTGGATCGACGCGGAAGCCCCGCCCACGTAGGGTGGGCGGGCGCGGCTCAGGCAGCTCTGGCCAATAGAAAACCGACTTTGCGGCCGCGCCGCATGTTGATCTTGCGTTTCCCGGTCTGAGTGCGACCGAAAAGGAAGGCTCGCGGGCGGGATGTTTCAGGGTGCAAACAACGCTTCTTGATATTCTGTTTCTGTGGCCGAGTGGGGAATGTGAAAAGAGCGCGCGGGCGGATGGAGGGCTGCGTGGCGTAGGGTCGGTTCTTGAGTATGTCTGGGGAAAAAGAGAACCTTAGTGCCTAAAGAGGAATAGTAGGGGAGGGAGGTCAAATGGAAACGGATTACGAAACCAAATCTGATATCTCTCGACTGCGCCCCCTTGGACAGAGGGTAAACTGAGGCACGCAAGGCGGAACTCTGAGAGCAGAATTGAGACCATTGATCTCTCTAGCCCCTCTCCCCAGAATGAACCCTGGTGCTTCCCGTGCACTACCAGAGCATCCCCCGGCATTCCGCCCCACACCCGCAGCTCCGCCTCCGGCCCCCTCCCCGCGAGCGGATCGGGGGAGGAGACGCAAGTTCTGGCTCGGGCGGCAACGGCTACCAGTCGCCGCCTCCTGCAAGTGCCAGAGCCCGGCGGGCGGCGCGGAGGCTGCGGTGGCTGTGGCCGCGGAGCCGGCCCTGCGGGGCCCCGGGGGGGAGGGGGAGCCGCGAAGCCCCCGCCGAGGCCGCCACCGCCGGGCCTCCCCTCTCCCCCCCGGGCGGGCGCCATGCGGGGGGGCCCGAGCGATGCGGAGCGGCGGCAGCGCTGGGGTCGCCTCTTCGAGGAGCTGGATAGTAACAAGGATGGCCGCGTGGACGTGCGCGAGTTGCGCCAGGGACTGGCCCGGCTGGGCGGGGGCGACCCGGACCGCGACACCCAACAGGTACGCCCGCCGGGACCCCAGCCTGGCGCGCGGAGCTCCGGCCCCGCCGGCGCCGGTAACCCGAGCCCCTGAATGGAGCGCTGCAGCGGCCAGCGACTGCCTGTGGCTGCGCTCCAGTGCGGGTGCCCAGCCTGGGCATCTCTTTCCCCTTCCCCCTGCCCTGCGTGTCTGGGCCTAACGGGCTCGCCCAAGACAGAGCCACGGAGGCCCCAGGCCTGCAGTTCAGCTGCCAGCACCCCGGTCCCCACCCCCTTCGCCGGTGCCTTGAGGGTGGAGGATGTCTTGCCCGCGAAAGGAGCGGGTCCGCTCTCCTGCCCACTGCCCGGGACACACCCTCCTCTGAACTCTTTGCCCATCCAAGACATACCCTGCTCCCCGCCTCAGGAGACACACCCTTTCCCATCCTCCCTCCGCTCCTCTGGACACCCACTGCCCTCCCAGCCAGCTGCCCCAGCCTCTCTGTGTTTACATTTCCCAGGCGGCCCTTTCCCGGGCCTGGCTTAATGCCCCAGGCTACCCCAGCCCAGAGCCCAACCCCATCCGGAGGCCACCCTCAGCAGGGGGTGTAGCAAAGCACAGGCCCCTAGGCCTGTGCAGGTCTCCCTTACACCTCTAGCTCCAGATGCCACTGGGGTGTCTCTGCAGCACCCTGAGACCTCCGGGACAACCTCCCACTTGCCAGGTGGGAAACCAGAGGCCCGGTGGGTGCTTAGCTTGGAACTCTCATTGCCCCCTTGTTGCCCAGAGCTGTCTCTAACAGGAGCTCCTGAAACTGCCATACGGACAGGGTTTGGTTTTGTTTTTTTTAAGAGGCAGCTGGGAGGACAGGCTTTCAGAGACAAGAGCCCAAGGCTACCTACCACTTCCCAGTTCTGTAACCTTGAAAAAGTTACTCGACCTTGGAGAGCCTCAGTTTGCTTGCCAGGAAAACTGGACGACTGCTTTCCACCTCGCAGACCTACTGTGGCCTTGGGCATTTTGCTGAGAAGTGAGCTGGCAGATGGAGGGGTGACTTCCCCTGCTCCTGTCCTTTAGGTGCTGGGGGCTCTGAGTTCCTGGACCCTAAGCTTGTCATGCCCCCTGCAGATGGGGAGCGGCCTCCTGGAGCTCCTTATCCCTTCCCCCTTGCCAGGGCATCTCCCCCGAGGGTGACGCTGACCCAGGTGGTGGGCTGGACCTAGAGGAGTTTTCCCGATACCTACAGGAGCGGGAACAGCGTCTGCTGCTTCTCTTCCACAGTCTGGACCGGAATCAGGATGGTAAGGCCCGGCGAAAGGCTGCGGGGGGCCTAGAGACACCAATGGGGTTAGAACGGGCAGCGCTAGGAGGAGGGGGGAGGGCCACTTCTCCCTGATGACTCACAGGCTATTTTGGGAGCTCTCCTCACCCCCCAAGCTAGGTGGTTGGGCCCGTGGGCCCATCCCACCTACTTTTCCCTTCTGGGATGTGACCCCTATTATTACCCTGAAGTTTCTAAGGGACAGAGATGCCCCATATTCCTTCTGGATTCCCTATGAGGCTAAGCACTCCCCTATAGCCTCTTCTGGGTCCCTAATATTGCCCCTCAATCCCCTATGGCATCAAGATCCCCATAATTACCCCTGGATTCATTTTTTTCATTCATTCACGGAACAGAGGAACCCCCACCCCAACATTGCCCAGTCCCACTTCTCTGATGCCGCTGGGTCAGTGACACAACCCCACACCCACCACCAACCCAGCTGCAAATCTCATCCTGGGTTCCTGGGTTCCTGGATCCCCTGGTCTTCCTAGCCCATCCCCGTTCTGAGCCATACTGCACCTGGGCTCCGGGGTCCCCACACACACACCCTTTTCTGGCCCCCTCCCCAGGTCATATTGATGTGTCTGAGATCCAGCAGAGTTTCCGGGCCCTAGGCATTTCTATCTCGCTGGAGCAAGCTGAGAAAATTCTGCACAGGTGAATAGCTGGGGGTTCGGAATCCCAGGTAACTCGAGTCCCGGGACCCCTTGGCCACCTTGATCTCTAGGCCCCAGACCCAATCCCAGGGCAGGTGGAGCTGAGAGGTGGGCTTGGAGTTAGGCAAATCCTGGGCTGGATGCTTCACTTCTCAGAGCCTCAGTTTTCCCCTTTGTAAAATGGTGCACTCTCAGCACACAGCACACGGCACCCAGACCAACTGAACCTCATTTCAGCACCCGCCGCCCAGCCCCAGCACTGATTCTGTCCCCACCTTGCCCTACACCCCCAGCATGGACCGTGACGGCACGATGACCATCGACTGGCAGGAATGGCGCGACCACTTCCTGTTGCATTCGTTGGAGAATGTGGAGGATGTGGTCTATTTCTGGAAGCATTCTACGGTGAGGCGGGGGCTGCTTTCCTAGCGTGGTGGCTGGGCCCTGCTCTGGTTTCCCCTGGGTGTGGAGGGGGCTGGGTCAGGAGTTTTGAGAAGGAAGAGCCACTGGGAACAGCCAAGGGAGGAGACTCTAGTCCTCTTTTTTCCTCTGACTGGGGCTCAGGGCACTGAGGACCCACTGGGGGAGGTCTGTGATCTGACGGGAGCCCTTCAGACCTGACTTCGGGGTGCCAGGGGCAGACTTGGGAGATGGGAGCACAGGGAAGGAGGAGCCCACCAGATGGGGCACCCAGCCTCCAGCCTCCACCCACAGCTCCCCTTCTGCTGGCTTCTTTTTGCCTTGGTAAATGGTCTGCTGCTGAAGGGACTCATTAGAAATCCACCTTCTGGGGCACCTGGGTGGCTCAGTGTGTTAAAGCCTCTGCCTTCGGCTCAGGTCCTGGGATCGAGCCGCACATCGCGCTCTCTGCTCAGCAGAGAGCCGGCTTCTCCTCCTTCTCTCTCTACCTGCCTCTCTCCCTGCTTGTGATCTCTGTCAAATAAATAAATAAAAATCTTAAAAAAAAAAAGAAAAGAAAAGAAAAGAAATCCACCTTCTTTAGACGATCCAAGAAGATCCACTGGAAGTTGGGGGAGAAGGTGCTCTAAATTCTCCACTTCTGGGTGGGAATTTCTGAATGATGCTTCCAGTGGGATCTGATGGCATCCGGAAGGGAATCCACCTGTGGGATCTGCCGAGAACCTCCTGGAGATCCAGACATTCCCACCCTGGGGATCCGTGAGGGACTTGGTTGGGAGGTCTATAGGTAGATTCTAGGGAAGGGATGATCCTTGGGGGCAGCTGCCCTGTGGGATCTGCAGAGGTCCTTGGAGGGATCCACTGGCCTCCTTATATGGCAGGTCCCTGGTAGGATCTTGTGTGACCCTGGAAGGATCTTCTGGAATCCTTCTGCAGGAGATCCTCGGGTACGATCCTTCAAAGGGATCTGATCGGCTCTGGAAGAGACCTTTATATGGTAGATGCTTGAGTAGGCTTCTTTGGGATTTGGCAGAGGCGCCCAGGAGGGATACTGGCATCCTACATGGGAGTCACGTTGGATGTTTTGCTGGGACCTGGTGGGGTCCCAAGAGGGATCTCCTGGGGTCTCCAAGTGAGACTGATGGGTGGACGATCTGGGTGTCCTGGGATTCATGACACTCTCGTGTAGGGCTGCAGCCCGTCTCCCTGCCCCTAGGATGGTGTGACACCCCAGGCCCTGCACCCTCAGGTCTTGGACATTGGTGAGTGCCTGACTGTCCCTGACGAGTTTTCAGAGCAGGAGAAGCTGACAGGCATGTGGTGGAAGCAGCTGGTGGCTGGTGCCGTGGCAGGGGCTGTGTCGCGGACAGGCACAGCCCCTCTGGATCGCCTCAAGGTCTTCATGCAGGTGAGGGGCCCTGGAAAGATCCACTCCCTCTCCCAGGCCTCAGCCCCGGAAAGGGACCCCCAAAGCCACCTTATCTTCCCCATGCAGGTCCACGCCTCCAAGACCAACAAGTTAAACATCCTGGGGGGCCTCAAAAGCATGATCCAAGAGGGGGGCATGCGTTCCCTGTGGCGTGGCAATGGGATTAACGTGCTCAAGATTGCACCTGAGTCAGCGATCAAGTTTATGGCCTATGAGCAGGTGGGGGCAGTTGTGGGAGATGTGAGCTGGCCGTGAGGGCTGGTAGGATTGGCTTGGGGGCGCATGGGGCGTTGTCTGCAGGACCCCAGGAGTGGGCATCTGCTCCCCTGGGTGGTATCCCTAGCAGGGAGACCTGAGGTCCTGCCCACCTCTGTGTCTCCCACTTTCAGATCAAGCGGGCCATTCGGGGGCAGCAGGAGACACTGCATGTGCAGGAGCGCTTTGTGGCTGGCTCCCTGGCTGGCGCCACGGCCCAAACCATCATTTACCCCATGGAGGTGAGAAGAGGGGACTCTGGCCGAGGCCACATTGCAGGGTGGGGGGCTTGCGATAACCACGTCACTCCATGCTGTGATGGGCATTGGGATTATATCTTTGCCTCTCCCTGACTTGGACTGTGGCTCCTTAGAGGAATGCTGTCTCATGTGTTGTCTGTGTGGGCATTGCAATTTGCGACATGACTTTTGGGGACGGCAGTACTGATCCTAATGATTTAGGCAGCAACTGTGGGGGCCAGCTGTTTACAGACATGCCTCTTCTAAGGATATGGGTTTCCAGGCTGCTTGTTCCCAGGGGAATTATTTCAGGTTTCAGGTTGTGCAGTATGTCGGGATTCTGATGGAAAACTCAAATCACATAGATGAAGTCTGAGGTAAGCAGTTCAGGGCCAGTATGGTGGCTTCCAAGTGTTAGAGACCGAGGTTCCTGCCCTCTATCTTGTTCTAGCACTTCAGAATATAGCACCCACCTCATGGACCAAAATGGCTGCATGTGCTCCAGTCATCACACCCCTATTCCAGTCAATAAGGAAGAATAGATGAAGGAAGGAACACCTCCCTGCCTTTAAAGATACTTTCTGAGAGTCACACATACCTCTTCTCCTGCTGTTTCATTGGCCCAAACTTAGTCACCTGGTCATATATCTAGGGAAAATGAGAAACGTAGTCTTTATTTTGAGGGGCTGTGTCCTTGCTGAAAATTACAGTTTCTATCATTAAGGGGGGGAAGGGAACAAGATATTGAGAGACAGCGGTGGCCACCATATGCCGCTCTGAGAGATGTAACCATTTCTAGGTATAGAGATTTGGGGATAGCAGAAGATTCTAGAGAAAGTGGTATGTTAAATTCAGTTGCTGTCAGGGTAGAGCCTCCTGGGAGCATCTGTTCCGAGGCGTCTTCATTCCTGGGCATGGTGTTTCTGGAAGCACTTTGCCTAGGGATAACCAGGGTCCTCCCCAGGTGCTGAAGACACGGCTGACCTTGCGCCGGACGGGCCAGTACAAGGGGCTGCTGGACTGTGCGAGGCAGATCCTGGAGCGGGAGGGGCCCCGCGCCCTGTACCGCGGCTACCTGCCCAACGTGCTCGGCATCATCCCCTACGCGGGCATCGACCTGGCCGTCTATGAGGTCTGTGGGCGGCCCATGCCTCCCTCCTTTTCTCTCCCCTCTGGGATTTGCCCACCCGACGCCCTTTTCCCCTAGGGCTGACTCAGTGAATGGCCATAGCTGGGGTGGAGAAGCACCACGGGCCTTGGGATCCTGGGGAAACCCTTCGGCTGACGGACTCCCCGACTCACTTTACCGTTGCGTGAATTCTTCCCACTTCCGTGGGCAGTTCAGCCTTGCTGGGCCTCGGGCCCCGGCAAGGTCAGAGCCTACCATAGCTCACAGAATCGTGGGAGAAAGTGAACGTGAGCTTCAGAAATGCCTGTCTCCCCAGAGCACGTACTGGACCCAGCCAATGTCTTCTTCAGGGACTGCCCCTTTCATAGAAACCACACTCCATGGCCACCATCTCTGATCAAGAGAGGCAGGAGTGGGGGGGCTGGGACGGCGGGGGGGCGGTGGGCGTGATATCTCTTCCACGGGTCTTGACTTTCTTTTCTCCTGGTGGGATCACCAGGTTCTTCCAAGTAGCACAGCCCCACATGTCCCCAAGCATCCCCCAAAGTCTCTGTGTCCAGGAGAGAGCTAGCTTTGCAGGCCAGGGGCCAGTGCAGTCGCCAAGGGTCCCGTCCTCAGAGGGCCCCGGCTCTTGGTTTGATGCACTGCTGTTGTGGTCTTGAAATCCCTAATCGTCTTTGGACGAGGAACCCTATATATTTTTATTTCACACCAGGCCTCTCAAAACAACGCACCCAGTCCTCGCCTCCAACACTGCACATCTGCCATCTGTCCCTGACTTGCCCATCTCCCAGCACCTGGGCAGCCCCACGAGACAAGGCCACGACTCCTTCATTCACTCGCTCACTCAGCAACAATTTACTGGGCATCCCAAGGTACTGGGAAGCGTTACATAAAAACGCAGTCCTCGCTTTCTTGTGGCACCCACTCCAATGAGCAAGGAATTCAGTCCTCGGGCCAACAAGTAGTTTCAGATCCTGCTAAGTTCTCAAAAGAGGACAAAACGGGATGTGTAATTGAAAGTAACAGTGGGCAGGAGGGCGTCGAGGTGGGCCCCTGAGAGGCAGGGAGCAAGGGCGTGTGAACCAGGCAGAGGGGGCTGAGAGCGCAGGAACCAGAGTCAGCAGGAAGTTGGTGATGTGCCTGGTTTTTCCTGGGCCCAAGACGTAGCCACTGGGGGGCTGTGCACAGAAATTAGACATAACTTTGTTTGATCCATTCTTCACCCAAAAAGGGAGCTGGGAGGTCTAAGTGGTTTGAGACACCCTGTGCCCTCTTGGAGTTTCAAAATCTATGTCAGTCCCTTAAAGGCTCTGAGAAGTCTGCAGAAAAGTGATTTCACTGGTTTTTTTGTTTTTGTTTTTGGGGGGTTTTGTCGGGTTTTGTTTTTTGGCCCAGTGTTGGCCATACCTATGCATTCATTAGAACTTCTTTTCAACAACTCTTAAACACTCATTCAACGCCTCTTTGGCAAATCCGGCTCCAAAGAAGGCTATTAAAATCACAAAGGCAGTAATGGCAAACGCTTGCTTCCCAGGCACCCACTCCTTGCCCAGCCCGGACTTCACTGATCTATCCCAGCCGTGAGTCCCTCTCTACACACTTCCGGGCAGCGGTTACCAAGGGGTTAGAAGTGACATAGGACATGAAACCTCAGAGCCATCCCAGCCCCAGAGCAAGAAAGAAGGTCCTCCCGGAGAGGCTGCATAAGGGGCTGGCTGCTGGAAAAACGAAACACGCCACTCCGGGCTTGGGGTTAGGACTCCATCGTATCTTTTGCGGGGATGCCATCGTCGAATCCTTAAGGCATGTCATCAAGCAAGTTAACATGTGGGCAGGTGGAGATCAATCCCGCTCGCAGTGGGGGGCGCGCGGGCCCTCTGGAGGCAGCCGAGAACACGCCCCACCAGAGACGCAAGGGAGCGGGGGCATTGATACACCAAGTCAGTTGTCCGATCCTTGCTGCTGGGGATAGGGGGTGCTCGTTTCCCAGCACTTCCTGCCCATTCCTGGGTACTCAGAGCAGTGTCACCTGGGTCCAGCAGGAGTCCTCGGGCAGAACTGTGGCTGCTGGCAATTGGGAGTCCGCCGATGTGAGTAGGATAGGATGCAGATGGCGCGTCCACGTTGGAGAGCATGTTAGCCTCCTATGGCTGCTCTAATGAATGGCCACCACCTTGGGGGTTTAAAAGAGCACACGTGATGTTGAAAGCCAGAGGTCCGAGATGGGGCTCACCGGGCTATGATGAAGATGTCGACAGGGTTGCCTTTCTTCCAGAGGCTGCAGGGCAGACGCTGTTGCCTCGTCTCTCCCCTTCTCTAGCAGCTGCCCATTTTCCTTGGCGGTGGGCCCATCATCCATCTTCAGAGCCAACTCCCCAGTGTCTTCCAACCTGTCCCCCACCTCTGCTTCTACTATCCCCTCTCCTCTCTTATAAGGAGGCTTGTGATGACATTGGACCTACCTTCTAGGATTGTGCCCCATCTCAGGGTCCTTAACTTAATCGCATTGGCAAAGTCCTTTTTGCTACATGAGGTACCATATTCCAGCTTCCAGGGACAAGGGCATGGACAGTGGGGGGTGGGGGGCATCATCACACATACCATAGAGGGTCAAGGTGGGGCCTGAGTGACAGGACACAGGTACCGTGTCGTGGGGCACTCAGCACCTCCTGGCCATCGGGGAGGCAAAGACCAGTGAGCAGGGCCTCCAAAGCCAGGGTCGTGCATGGTGTTAACCAATTCCAATCCAACCCACACTCTCCTCCCTTCTTCGCCCCCACCAGACCCTGAAGAACCGGTGGCTCCAGCAGTATAGCCACGACTCGGCCGACCCAGGCATCCTCGTGCTCCTGGCCTGTGGCACCATCTCCAGCACCTGTGGCCAGATAGCCAGCTACCCCCTGGCCCTGGTCCGGACCCGCATGCAGGCCCAAGGTGAGGCCTGGGCAGGAGGCTGGGGCAGGGAAGTGCATCACCTCTCGGGCCCCACCTCCCCATCCCCAGCTCCTCCTCCTGGCTAGGGAGGGTCCCCAGCTGGGATCCTCCTGGATTTGGATGGCCTTCACTAAAGTCCCTACCTTTCTCTGGGCCTCAGTGTACCCATCTGTGACACTGGAACAGGAGCCCTTTCCCTGCTCTGAGCAAGGAGAACAGATGCAGCGAGTACTGGGAGACAGCCCTTAGCCAGCTTAGCTGGGAGGACTGCTAATGGGAGCTACTTTTACAAGGCTGGGTTACACTGATGGAAGGGGAGGGAGGATCCTGGTAAGAAGGGGCGGGACCAGGCTGGCTATGGGTTTATTGTTTTCTTCTGTAGGTTTCTTTTATGGGTTCTTCAACCCCCCCCCTCCACACACACACTCCTGAATCTCTTTCTGGAGTTTCCTTGGGAATTTTAGCATTTGTGTTCCGTGATTTTCTCCGGGGCTGTATTAGTTCATAAACCTGGGTTCTCGCCCTCCAAGAGCTCACAGGCTGGAGAGGAAGCAAGGTGCTGAATAAATCTTTCCACAGTTCAGTATGGATTTAGGGTTGAATGAAGGAGAAGAGGAAGAGTCAGATTTAGACTGGGGTACCAAGGAGGGCCCCGAAAGTGCTTGCTTTGGCATGAAGGTTGGAAGGCAGAGAAGGAAGAGCTGGGAGAAGAGGCTGGGAAATGAGTTCCAGGCAGAGGGATGTCTGTCCGCTCTCCCACCACACACATACACGCACCTTCTCTGTTTCTAATTGTCCCCAAACTTGGGCCCTCAGAAGCGGGGTGAAAAGGTGAGCAGCCATTTCCAGAGCCAGGAGAATTCCTGACTGAGTAGGTCCTCCTGTTGAGCTAATCTTCCTCTCTCGTGCCGTACCAGCCACAGGCCCAGCCCTGGGGAGTAGGAGGGGGAAGTGAGCAGGGCCACTTGGCCTCACCTGGCCTCCCCACCCCCCCAGCCTCCATCGAGGGTGCCCCCCAGCTCTCCATGCTGGGTCTGCTCCGTCACATCCTGTCCCAGGAGGGAGTGTGGGGCCTCTACCGGGGCATTGCCCCCAACTTCATGAAGGTTATCCCGGCTGTGAGCATCTCCTATGTGGTCTACGAGAACATGAAGCAGGCCCTGGGGGTCACGTCCAGGTGAGGGACCCAGAGCCTGACCCACCCCAGATCCCTCACCTCTATCATGACATCCCCCACACCCCGGGCACTGGAGACTGATGGCCCAGCCAGTGGATCCCAGGGCTCCCCACACTAAATCACAGGATCCCCCACTTTATCCACTGGGTCCTGCACCCCTGTATCGCAGCTACTGACCCCCCCACACACGGGGTCCTGTACCTCCATGACTTAACCACAGGATCCCCCACAACCCGACTAATGGACCCTGACAGCCCAACTACAGAAGCGCACGTCACCATACCCAAACAGCCAGCCCCAAGCCCCCGCAGGCCCCAGATCCAGCACTGGGTCCTAGATCCCCAAACCCACTGGCGGATCCCAGATCCCCATGCTTCCAGCCCTGGATCTCCAAGCTCGGCCACTGGATTCTGGATATCAAGAAGCCTCAGCCTCCGGATCCTGACAATGCAATGCCTAGATCCCGGGGCCCCAGCCACTGGATCCCAGATCCTCTCACCCCAACTACTGGATTCCTGAATTCCTTTACCTTGACACTGAGTCCCGGATCCCTCTGCTTGACTACTGGATTCCTTACATTTCAACCACTACACCCTCAACCCCCAACCACCGGATCTCGGATTCCCAAGCCCTGACCGGCTGGATCCTGGCTCCTAAATCCACAATGTGAGCACAACGGCTGAGCGAGTGGGTCCTGGTGACTGCGGCTGTTGGACCCCCCAAACCCCTTCACCACAGGCCCTGGATGCTGAAACCTTACCCATAGGAGGTAGACCCTCCCCCTTCCAAGCACTGGATCCCAGCCCCTTAACCCCTGGATTCTGACCAGAATCCTCCCAGGCACTGGATCCTGAATGCTCAGACTCCAAGTCTGGATAGATCCCAATAAGCCAATGACAGCATCCTGGATCCCCCATGCCCCTGTCCCAGACACAGCCCAGAGACCAGGGTCCCATGCCACAAAGCCCAGGGTCTAAGGGGCCTGTTGGAAGCCTAGGTCCTGGCCTCCTGCTTCCAGAAAACCCATGGGACTTGTCCAAAGTCCTGACATGACTGGAAGCCAGCAGCCAGGGAAGGAGATGCCCCCCTCCCACGCCCTAGGCAGAGGCTGGACACGCCTGCCACCCTCCCAGCATGGCTGTACCTCTGGTCCCTGTGGCAAAACTGCCCCTCACCTCCCACAATGCACTGTGGTGTCTTCCATTCCTTTCCACCTTTAGGCTGACGATAACCTCCCGTCGCTCTCTCTTGGGGGCTGTCAAGGGGGCAATCTGAGGCCGGGGACACATTACGGGGACTCCCCCAAACACATCGCAGCACTGCCAGCCTCTACCCGGGCTTCCGGGTTGGGAGCCGGGAGCAAGTCTACACAGACTAGCCTTCCAGGGAGCCAAGCATCCAGTTATGCAAAACAAGCCAAATCCCCCAAACTCACTCCAGGTCTATTTTTCTACCAGAGAGGAGCAGACATTCCTCCCCCTCAGATAACTCGAGCCCCCCGCACCCCCCAGGACCCTGTACATTCTGCACTTTATAGTTGGGTTCTGAACCTAGCATAATTGGGGGACCCCTCCTGTCCCTCCTCCCAAGTCCATGGGGAACCCCAGGAAAGGACTACAAAAGAGCAACTGGGTTGTTTGGGGGGGCCGGAGGACTCCCCTTTATGGCTTCCACCCCACCCCCCCACCTACACCGTGTCCCACCTCCCTGCCTGCGTGTGTTATTTCAAAGGAAAAGAACAAAAGGAATACACTTTCTAAGCTCTTTCCTTGTGGTTTTTCCTGAAAGGGGGTGGGTCAACGTGGGACCACCTCAAACTACCCCCCAGGGAAGGGACATGGGCCAGCCTCTGTCGCACACAGCTCCAGGAGAACGGGAAGTAACTTCCTCAGTTTCCGCAGCTGTGAACGGGGGTGGGGGGGGCAGAGAAAAGCCCACATTCATGCGCCCTTTTTATGTTTCCCAGGGCCGCCGTAACAAATTACCACAAACTGGGGGCTTAAAATGACACAGTTTTCAGATTGATATATATTTTTATTGTGGTAAACCAGACAGCACATAAAATATGCCATCTTAACCATCTCTAAGTGGCACGAAGCACAATCACATTGTCTTGGAACAACCCCCGCCCTCCGTCTCCAGAACTTTCCATCTCCCCAAGCGGAGACTCTGTCCCCATGAAGCATGGACTCCCCACCCCCTGTCCCAGCCCTCCTCTCTGTGTGGACGGGACTCTCCTGGGAGTGGGGTCCTGTGGGATGGGTCCTTCTGGGTCTGGCTCCTCTTGCTGGACCCAATGTCCCCGGGGGTCCCTCCATGTCGTGGCAGGTATCAGGATGTCCTCCCTTTTTAAGGCTGAATAATATTCCAGGGTGTGGATGGACCATATTTTGTTTATTCATTTACCCATGGAGGGACACTTGGCTTGCTTCCACCTTTGCCTATGGTGAATAAAAAATAACGGGAATTTATTGTCTGCCAGTTCCGAAGGCTAGAAGTCTAAAATGAAAGTGTCAGTGGGGTTATGGTCCCTCTGAAGATTCTAGGGGAGGATCTTTCCTGCCTCCTCTGGCTTCTGGTAGTCACCGGCACTCGGCATTCCTCAGCCTGTAGACCCAATCGGTCCAATTTCTGCCTGTCTTCAAATGACCAAACTTTCTCCTTTTACCATCCTGTTTGTGTTTTAAGCTGCTACAATTGGGGTCATTTGTTACACAGCAATAGCTAACTGATAGGCGCACAGAGATATGATTTTCCACCCAATTGAAGATGGACTCAAGCCTTGCTAACTATTTTGTATTTTTACTTCCTTTAAATTATGTCCTGAGGATCATTTTCCTGGAAGTGGGATTGCTGGGTCAAAGGGTCAAAGGGTATGACGATTTCAGCGTCCTGCCACAATCCTCTGTGATATGCACCGCTGCCAACAAGGGATTAGCATTCCTCCTTTTACTGCAATCATACCAGCATGGATTGTTACCACTTTGATTTTATTTAATCAGGCCAGTCAACAACTATTTTCCGGTCCACCTTCTCACATCCCGTTCCACCGTTGGGGCCTCGGGAACTGACATGTGCTGTAATACCACACAGACCACTTTTCTCTTTTGGAGTCTCCCCACCCACAAAATAGGGGACGTTATCCCTGACATTCTTTAAAGGGAGAAGAACATACGTATTGAGCAATGTTGACTCTGTGTGAGCCCTTTGCTGTATTATCTCCTTCCCTTACTCATCTATTTACCGGACCCCTGCTTTGTGCCAGACCCGGTTTTGTGCAACACACAACAGTCACTGCCCTCAAAGACCCCACATTCCAGTGCGGAGAGACAAACAATAAATAACACACGTGAGTGAATGTGTAGCCGGGTAGGAAGCAAAGGAGCTCTGAATAAAAATAAAGTGGGGAAGCAGATTTTACAACTTAAGTAGAGTGGTCAGAGGAAGCATCGGGGAGAGGGGGATAGTTGCATGAAGATTTAAAGACAGTGAGGGAGGGAGCCATGGTGATGTCCAGGAAAACAGCATTCTAGGCAGAGGGAACAGCCAGTGCAAAGGTTCTGGGGCAGCACTGTGCCTGGCATGTTGGAGGAACAGGGAGGGGACCTGTGTGGCTGGAGCAGAATGGGCAAAGAGGAGGAAGGGCAGAGGGAAGGGCAGGAAGGGGACCGGGGAGGTCATGCAGGGTCTTGCCGGTGAAAGGGAGGACTTGTGCTTCTACCCCAGGGAGATGGGAGCCCTGGAGGGCTGTGGGCAGAAGAGGGCAGGACAGGACTGAGGTGCTCACGGGTGCCCTCTGGTGGTTATTGTGGGGAGCACAGACCAGGGGCAAGAGTGGGCGGGCCCAGAGTGGAGGCCCCTGCACTGGTCCCGGTAATCCATCATGGGGCTGGACCAGGGTGGAGGCCATGGACATGGTGAGCAGCAGCCAGATTCCGGGTATATGTTAAAAGTTAAGCCAGGATTTGATAACAGAATGTGGGCATGAGAGAAAGAGAAGAATCATGGATGACATCAAGATTTTTGAACAAAACCACATAGAGGACAGACACGCTCTCCATGAAGACTCCTTGCAACCTCTTACACGATGTGGTACAGTTTATCATCACTTCCAATTAACACATGGGGAAACTGAAGCTCAGAGAGGTAGAGCGATTACCAAGGTCACACAGCAGGAGTTGTCCTAGATGGGATTCAAACCCAGGTTGCCTCCAAACCTATGCTTGTCTCACCTTGGGGACCAACTGGGTCTCTCCATCCCAGAGCTCCACAACCTTCCCATTCTCCCTCACTTCTATCTCCCATTGCCACGACAACGACACACAGTGCATTCGTTTCCTATGGCTGCTGTAACAAATGACCACAAACATGGTGGCTTCAAACAATGCAGATGTACTATTCCAGAGGTCAGAAGCCTGACACGGATCTCACTGGGCTAAAATCAAGCTCCTTCTGGAGGCTCCAGGGGAGAACCTGCTTCCTGGCCTTTTCCAGCCTCGAGGGTCTGCCTGCCTGCATTCCACGGCTCGTGGTTCCCTCCTCCATCTGCAAAGCCAGCAATGGTCAGTCGAGTCTTTCTCACGTTGAATCCTTTTGACGCTGACAGTCCTGCTTCCCTCTTCACCGTTTAAGGAGTCATGAGGCTAGACTGGGTCCACGCAATGAGTCCAGAATATTCTCCCCATCTCCCATCAGCTGGTTAGTGACCTTAAATCCTTGGGCAAATTTACTTTCCCCTTTGCCACATAACATGGACAGTCCACGGTTTTAGAGGGATCTGGATATGGACATTTTGTAGGGGACACTCTTGTTCTGCCCACCACATCCAGTGAGGTCACAAGGGCCTCTGTGACGTCATTGTGCCCCGGTACCCAAATTTACAAGCTGGCCCTCCCACATGGTTGCTGGATGGGCAAACCTGTCACCAGGGATTTGTCCTGACCCTCTGGCTGCCATGGGAGATCAGCCTGAGGAAGCTCAGAAGCCTTGCTTGAGTGTCCAGACCCTGTTTAAGAGGGTCAAGGTCTTACTCACCAAAGCCCCACCTCCGACCCTGCTCCCGCCCCCTTCCCGGAATCTGGGCTGTGCACATGTGTATGGGTATGTGTTTGGGCACGTGCGTGAAAATGACCTGGAGCATCTCCCATCACAGCAGGTGAGTCTGAGAACGGCAGGCCAGCCGGCACCTCCAGCCTCCTCTGCATGACCCACTCCCCTCCAAGCAGACCTGGATTTCCACCTTGAAGCAGTGGGGGCCTTCACCAGGAGGGGCTTCTGGAAGTTTAGGGAGGGAGCTCCAGCCTGGCTGAGTACGGGTGGGAGCTGGGTCTGCTTTGCAGGTGCTGGACACAGGAGAGCAGCTGATGGTTCCCGTGGATGTCCTCGAAGTGGATAACGAGGGCACCCTGTGGAAGTTTCTGCTCTCAGGGGCCATGGCTGGGGCAGTATCCCGCACGGGCACGGCCCCTCTGGACCGAGCCAAGGTGTATATGCAGGTGCGCGGGGAACCCAGCACTGGAGCCTTTGGGGTGGGGCTGGACGGAGGCAGAGCTGATGGGGTTCAGATGGGGGGGAGGGTGGGGTTGGGATGTGGGTTGGAGTCAGGAGGAGGCTGAATGGAGACAAGGGTGGGGGCTGGAGTTGAGGATGATGCTGGAGCCAATGGGGTTGAAGTTGGAGGAGCCGAGAGAACGGTAGGAGGGACAGGGTGGGGCTGGGGATAAGGGAATTGAGGATAGGGTCTTTGGATGGCTTTGAAGGCAAACTAGAACAGGTAAGGAGAGGAAGATGAGGACAGAGATGGGCATGTGGGTCTGCGTGGGTTACAGCGCTGTGAGGCCAGCCGGGGAGGGAGCAGGCGGAATGGGATGGGGTTGAGCTCCAGGCTGGGATGGAGGCGATCAGGTGGGAGGCTCCTCACAGGGCCAGTGGCCTCCCTATCCCCAGGTCTACTCCTCCAAGACTAACTTCATGAACCTGCTCGGGGGGCTCCGAAGCATGGTCCAGGAAGGGGGCTTCCGCTCCCTGTGGCGGGGCAATGGCATCAACGTCCTCAAGATTGCCCCTGAGTACGCCATCAAGTTCTCCGTCTTTGAACAGGTGGGCGGGGGGCGGCCCACTTTGCCCGGCCCCTGCCCTTCAACCCAAACCTCTCCTACACCCCCTCGAAAGCCCAGATCCTTACCCAAGACACACTTTCACGCTCTGGCCCCAGACCCAGGGTGGGTTTCGGCTAGAAAGGTTAGCAGTTCTCTCTGGTCCTCTCTCCTGCTCCAGTGTAAGAATTACTTCTGCGGAGTGCACGGGTCCCCACCCGTTCAGGAACGTCTCCTTGCTGGCTCCCTAGCTGTGGCCACCTCCCAGACACTCATCAACCCCATGGAGGTAAGAGAACACCTACCCCATGGAAGATGAAACAAGGTGAAAATTAGCTGCCAGCTGCTACCGCTTCCTCCTCCTCGTCTTCCCCCTCCCTCCTTCCCCTCCTCTTCTTCACGTGAGGTGTGTGTCCCACTTGTATTCCAGTTGGCTCCCAGGTTATCTCAACACCTATTTATTGGATGGGTCCTATCCTCTTCCTCAATGAGCCAAGATGCAACCGGTGTAATTTACTAAATTCCTGTGCATATTTGAGAGCATTTTTGGCCTTTCTCTTACTCTGCTGTCTGTCCAAGCACTAGTGTCTCCCCCACCCTCCTTTTCTTGCAGGGGGTAACAACTAGATTTTTCATACAGCAGTTTTAGATTTACAGGAAAGCTGAGCAGGAAGTACGGGAGTTCTCATACACCTCTCCCCACATATACAGTTTCTGCTACTAACGTCTTGCGTGGGGGAGGGGGCTTTTGTTGCAACTGATGAGCCAATATGGATACATTATTATTAAAGCCTGTAGTTGCCATTCTTAGATTTGTACAGATGTATATGGGCATGTACTCACCATTAGGGTGTCATACAAAGTAGTTTCACTGCCCTAAAAATCCTGTATTCCGCCTACCCTTCTTTTTTTTATATTTTAAAGATTTTATTTATTTATTTGACACAGAGAGAGAGAGATCACAAGTAGGCAGAGAGGCAGGCAGAGAGAGAGGGGGAAGCAGGCTCCCTGCTGAGCAGAGAGCCCGATGCAGGGCTCGATCCCAGGGCCCTGGGATCATGACCTGAGCCAAAGGCAGAGGCTTTAACCCACTGAGCCACCCAGGTGCCCCCCTACTCACCCCTTGTTGCTTCTCCTGAGTCCCTGACAACCCCAGATCATTTCATTGTTTATACAGTTTTACTTTTATTTTAAAGTGATCTCTACATCCAACGCAGAGCTGGAACTCATGACCCTGTGAGCAAGAGTCACAAGCTCTTCTGACTGAGCCAGCTGGGTGCCCCTATAGTTTTATCGTCTCTAATTTTTCAGGCTTGATCTTACGCTTTCTCATCCCCTATCCCTGCTCTTTATCGGTTTTCCGGGTTACTCCCCCTGTGGTTTCCCATATAAACTTTAGAAGTAACTTGTCTAGTTCAGAAAACAAAGTCACCTATTGGTATTTTCTTTTACTGGGATGGTATTCAATTTATAAAGAAGCTTAGCGATGCCTGCCATCTATATGAGGCTGGGTCTGGTGTCCAAGATCATTTCCATGGGTTCGAGTGTCCTTTTATAGACTTTAATGGTCTTTTTAAAGTTTTTTTTTTTTCATATAATTCTTGCCCTCAACCAGTTAAATTTCGTCTTTAGTGTATTTGTTCTATTGCTGTAACAAATTGCCAGACTCAGTAGTTTAAAATGATACAGATTTATTATCTCCTTTGTCTGTGGGTCATGCCTGGGCACTGGCTAGTCAGGGCCTCTGCTCAGGGTTTCATCAGGCCAAAATCAAGGTGTTGGCTGGGCTACAGTGAACCTACCTGAGGCCTGGGTCCTCTGCCAAGTTCCTTGGTTGCTGGCAGGATTCAGTTTCTTATAGTTGTAGGACTGAGGTTCTCAGCTCCTAGAGGCCATGTACTGTCCCTGCCAGGTGGTGCTCTCCACAACAGTCTGCTCGTTTAAGACCAACTGAAGGGTGTCCTGGATGCTCCCCATCACTCTGATTTCTTCTGTCTCTGGCAACAGACTCATTTAAAAGGGTCACCTGATTTGGTCAGGCCCACCTAGGACAATCGGTCTTGCTTCACTTAAAATCAAGCGCTTCAGGACCTCCAATACATCTGCACAATCCCTTCACCTTCGTCATGTAACTTGACGACGGGAGTGACACCCCATCATAGTCACAGGCCTAGCACACACTCAAGGTCAGGGGGCGGGCATTATATGAAGCATACGTATCAGGGATGGGAAACCTGGGGACCACCTCAGAATTCTGCCTATCACACTTGGTGTTTGGTCTTTCAGGCAACTGTAGAGCTGCCAATATTTTGATGTTGGGGGCATTTCATACAAATTATGTCTGGCTTCTCTTGGAAAATCGGCAAACCTAGCCACCTAGGGTCTGCACCCCCCCATGGCATTACATCTGGTGCCTGCCGGGTACAGGCTGTGACTCCACTCAGTCCACGCCACTTCCCTTATCCTCTTGCCTCTGTCAGTACCGGGGCTTCTGAACCCTGGGTGGAGGGCACACTCAGGCCGAGGGATCGCATGGCTCTGGGTTCAAAACTCCGCTCTCTGGACTCCTGAGCTTCTGCTTCCTCAGCTGGAGGACAGAAACGCCGGCTGCCACTGAGGGCCGATGAGAGCTTTCCATCGGATGAGCCCCCTCCTCCTCCACCCTCTCCAGGTGCTGAAGACGCGGCTGACCTTGCGCCGGACGGGCCAGTACAAGGGGCTGCTGGACTGTGCGAGGCAGATCCTGAAGCAGGAGGGCACCCGTGCCCTGTACCGGGGCTACCTGCCCAACATGCTTGGCATCATCCCTTACGCCTGCACGGACCTGGCCGTCTATGAGGTGTGGGTCCCACAGAGGGGTGCCGGGGCTGGTGTGGACGTGGGCCTGCAGTGAGTGTCCTCCTGACCCCCTTCTCTTGCAGATGCTCAGGTGTTTCTGGTTGGAGTCAGGCAGGGACTTGGAGGATCCCAGTGGCCTGGTCAGTCTGTCATCGGTGACACTGTCCACGACCTGTGGCCAAATGGCCAGTTACCCGTTGACGCTGGTGCGCACCCGGATGCAGGCCCAAGGTCAGAAGAGCCCTAGTGGCCACCATGCATGCCTCTCCCCTCAGCCTTGACTCTGAACTTTCTCATCCCCCAAAACTGATTCCCAAACTCTCCACCTGATCCATCTGGATCTCCACCAGGATCCATCTGATCCTGGCCACCTGTGCTGAGCTCTAAACTCACCAACTCACCCCCAAATATGACCTCAGCCCCCAAATTAACCCTACAAACCAGTGAAATGAACATCTCCCAACTGACCCCCATAAATGCCCCCCAAATGCGACTCAGGCCCCCATACCATACTTCAAGACACAGATTTCCCAAATGCTCTCCCAACTTCTCCAAAACAGACCCACCCTGTATTCCTAAAATTCCTAAATTTGCTAAAACCAACGTTTAGGCCTCCCCATGTCATAACCATTCCCCCCACTAAGTTGGGTACTCCCCAAATGGACTCTCAGCCCCTAAACCAATCCACAAACACCCAAACAAGTCCTTGGTCCACCATCCAAATCTTGAAGATATCCCCAAACCACCCCTTAGTACACTCCCCAAATCTCTGGCAGATCTTCGAAGTTCCCTCCCAAATAAGTGTGAATGCTTTCTAAGATGTTCCTGAAAACAAATCCTGGAAACTCTTGCCTGGGTTGATCTCACTTTCCCCCAGACTGACCAATTTCTTCTAAAAGTCTTCCAAGCTCCTTTCCAACTGACCCCCAGACTCCGGCCCCTGGCTTCACCCAACCCCCCAACATTCCAGCTCCCCCAGGTAGCCAGATCATCTCTGCCAGAAGCCCTGAGCTTGCCCCTGTTCCCACAGACACTGTGGAGGGCTCAAACCCCACCATGTGCGGAGTCTTTCGGCGGATCCTGGCCCAGCAGGGTTGGCCAGGGCTGTACCGAGGCATCACTCCCACTTTACTGAAGGTGTTGCCAGCAGGTGGCATCAGCTACGTGGTGTATGAAGCCATGAAGAAAACCCTGGGTGTATAGGCGATGGCGAGTTGACACACACTGGGCAGAAATGGACAGGAGGATCCAGGGCCTCCTGGCCCAAAGAGCCCTCCAGGCTCAGGCCCAGGGGGCAGTTTGTCGGGAGAAGCAGTCTGGGGGCCTGGCGGAAAGACCCCTGGGGATCCTTCCCAAGGGTGTGGCCAGGGACTAGTCTGGACTTCAGGTTGGCTCGTTGTGGCTTGTCCTGGCTTCAGGATGAAACGGTGGACATGGAGACAATCGGAAATAAAGAGTTTCTGCCGGGTGTGTCTGGGATACCTGCGTCCAGAAGGGGAGCTGGGTATCTGGTATCTCTGGGTCTAGACTAGGAATCCTTGGTTTCAGGAGGTGAGCTGGGGACTCGGAACACCCTGGGTCCAAGAGGGAGCTGGGCACTTTGGATATCTGGGTCCCAGGAGTGGAAGCTGCGTACCTGGGAGCCCTGGGTCTCGGAAAGAGGCCTGGATATCTTGGGCCCCTTGGACCTGAGTACGAATTGTAAACCCGCCTAACGCCTGGGTTCAGGAGAGAAACTGAGGGCCTCGGATCGGAGCTTGGAGCTCCTATCTCCAGACCTTAGGCGGAGAGGGCGTGGGGTGTTATTAGGTTCCTAGGAGAGAACCCATGGCCCTAGACCCTTGAATTCTGGAGGGGAACTGGTTCCATGAGGCCTGGAAGAGAAGCGGGGGCTCTAGAACCCTGGGTGGAGAAGACAGAGGGTACACGGGATCTCTGGGTTCCCTCCTGCCCTTGGGCCACCCCCTCCCGGAAGCACCCGATCTCCAAGGCCTCGAGCAGGCCATGTGTTCGGCCTACCCAACCAGGCTCCTGGGGCGCTAACCCAGACGTCAGGCCCGAATTCCCCGCAGCCGCTGGGCACTGCCCACGTCGACTGCCATTCACTCTCGCCACGGCTAATCCCCACTCGCGTTTGGCGGCCGGCTCCGCCCCAATGCAGCTCCTCTTCCACTGGCTCCCACCAAAACTGGGCACCTTCATTTCCTTCCCTGCCATTCGTCCAGAGCGGTGTCCGTCACCTTGCACCCGCCCCCACCGCCCAGCCATTGGCTTAGCAATCAAGGCTAGAAAAGGATTCTGGTTAACAGGGAAAGCCATCCAGTCCAAACCTGAGCGCGTCACCCAGAATTCGTCAGGGGTTGGACTAAATTGACTGCCAATCTTCGCAAGAACCGCCTTCTACGTGTACTCATTGGCTTGCGTGCACGATTATCTCACCTGGCGCCCGACCAGCCTGGTCAAAGGGGCCTTTCGCCAGGCCCCTCCTTCCTGTCCACTTGACTCTCCGGAGTCATCAGTCCGGTTCTGAAGTCGCCCCGTAGTCTGGAACTCCCGCTTCATTGGGCCTCCTGCCTTCTCGGGTCGCCTCGATTTGCCCGCCCAGCACCGGTAGCCCACAGCCCACTGCCTCCGAGACCTGTCGGTCACGCGGCGCCTCCCGCCCACTGCCTCTCGAGGCACTCCGATTGGCCGCTCGCCTCCAGAGCCCGCGATTGGTGTCCCAGGAGCGGCGGCCGCCTCCCATTGGCCTGGCGGCGCCGTCCGTCACGCCGGCGGCGGGAGGGGGCGTCCCTCTCCCCCCTCGTCGTCTTCCCAGCCGCTGGGTTCCCAGAGTGCTCCGCGGCCGTGTGGAGCGAGGCCTTGTTCCCGCGTTGAGCCGCCGCCGCCGCCGCCTCCTCCTCAGCTTCAGCCTCCGCGCCAGGCCCGGCCCCGCCGCGCCATGTCGGACTACAGCACGGGAGGACCCCCGCCCGGGCCGCCGCCGCCCGCTGGCGGCGGCGGGGGAGCCGGGGGAGCCGGGGGCGCCGGGGGAGGCCCTCCGCCGGGCCCGCCGGGCGCGGGGGACCGGGGCGGCGGCGGCCCCGGTGGCGGCGGCCCGGGCGGGGGGTCGGCCGGGGGTCCCTCCCAGCCGCCCGGTGGGGGAGGTCCGGGGATCCGCAAGGACGCTTTCGCCGACGCCGTGCAGCGGGCCCGCCAGGTGAGGAGGCCGCGGGCCTGAGGGGCGCGCGCGGGCGGGGGAGGGGGCGGGGTCACGCGCGCGCGCGCGCGCGGGGTCGCAGGGGGGCCCCCCGAGGCCGCCGCGGGGTCACGTGGGGCTGTAGGCGGGGGCCTGGGCCGCCCAGGATGTCTCCAGTGGGCCCCCCGCGGTTGATCCCCCTGCAGAGGAAAGGGGTGTCCGGGGGGTCGCCATGAACGGCCCCTGGATGTTTAGGGGCCCCGGAGGGCTGGGACTGACTTTGGGGGAACCCCCCCTTAGGACACCCGAGGGCATGCTCCGCTCTCTAGGAAGCAAAGTGTCCCCCTTCCCGGGAGGTGGGGGAGGGTCTTGCTTTGCCCTCACCTCCGCATCAGGGCAGAGAGCTGTTTGCCCCGACCCAGTCTCATTTTTTGCCCGCTTCTCGGGAAGAAGGAACTGTGGGAGGAAAACAGCCCTTCCTCTTGAGCCTGCAAAGGGGACCCTTGCTGCCAGAGTGGCCCAGCACTTAGGGGAAATGAGGAGGGTGGGCACAGGGGTTGGCTCTTTTGGATGCTTCCGGTGGCTTGAAAGCCTGGTCTGTCTCTCTCTGGGAAAGCGGGGAGGGTCCCACCACTGTGTTTTGAGGCATGATGATAACATGGAGGTGTCACATGCCAGTGTGACTGACCTCCTCGGCTCCTTTTGCGCCCTCCCCACGTCCTGGAGAGCAGGGGGCCTGTAGAATGGGAGAAGTTTGCTGCCCTCTCAGGAAGCCGACAGGCTGGGGGCCGGCAGAGTGCCTTTGCTGCTGAGTGCTTTCCCGGGGTTGTTCCAGTGCCTCCAGGGCAGAGTGGGAGGTCCCGTTAGGTGAACGCCCTGTTCCTGCCCAGTGTGGTCTGTGGCTTTCTCACCTGTGGAGCAGGGTAGGGTTCTGACCTGCGCTTCATCCAGGTGCCCACCAAACTGCCTTGACGGAGGTGCAGTTGTAACGAGGCGAGTTGATGCTGTTGGCTGGGGTGGGAGTCAGTCTCATCCCAGGAGTTCTGGCTCCACGCGTTAAAAGAAGGAAAATTGGGGGAGGTGGAAAGATAGATCCTTAGTTCACGGTTTGTGTGTCTTTGGAAAACTTGTAATGGACCCACAAATGGACTCTGGTTTTAAATTTGTGGGATTGGGGTTATCTGAAGTTGCTCCTCACATGTCTGACATGTAACCTGTGTTCTCAGAAAGGGTCTTTTGTTTTGGTGGAGTGAAGATTTTGGATGCCTTTAAGCAAAAAGTTTCCCAAAATTTGTCCAACAAATGTCAAGCTTTCGAGAAAGGAAAGTTGTGCTCTTCGCCATCCCAGAAGAGCCGGGCTACAATCACTCCTTCTGCCTCCCTCGCGGAGGCAACCCAAGGACCCTCCTGAGAGCAGATCAGTGTGGATTGTGGTCCATTTGCAAACAAATGTAAGCGCGGATCCCATCTAGAATGGGATTTGAGATTCCTGGATGACTCTTGAACACCGAGGTCCTCGAGTAGGTTCTGAGAAGTTGATCTGAACACCAGGGAGGATTGGTTGTGGTGGTAACCTTCTGTGCTTACGATTTTGTTTCTAGATCGCAGCCAAAATCGGAGGCGACGCTGCTACCACAGTGAACAACAGCACTCCTGATTTTGGTTTTGGGGGCCAAAAGAGGCAGTTAGAAGATGGAGGTAACTACGTGCCGGGAAGAAGGCCTGGGGGTAGAGTGAAGGTCTTTGTTTGAACACGGTTTAGCGGTTTAGCGTCGGGGGGAAGCTCACTGCCGTTTGGTTTTTTAAAACCCCAGCAATCCCAGCTTTGTTCATTCTCTTTGTTTGGGCTGCCATCCTGAGGTATCAGGTGGCTGAGAGGAGCAGATTGATTGTGACTAGGTCCAAGTTGTAAGTTCTCAAGATTGGTCCTCCCCTTCTGGTAGGCTTGGGAAATGCTCGCAGTTGGGTCAAGGCCCCATGTGAGTGCAGTTTGGCTGGCCCAGGGCGTGCAGCGCTGCCCACGGTGGCCAGTATAATCAGTGTGGGGATCAACCAAAACGGGCCTTACACCTGAGCCCTCCCTGACCCTGACCCCGGACTTGAATGCCGCCATCATCACTCCTGTTATAAAGGACTTTTTTACTGTTCAGTGCTGGTGGTGGGACTGATGGAAGTCTAGCCGCCGCCCCCGCCCCCCCCCCCCCGAAGTTGGTCCCTGCTACTCTCCTGTCTTGGCTCTGGTATTGGGGGTGGGGGAGGGGGCTGTTTGCCAGGCCGCGTGGCACCAGCATTAGATTAGAGGCAGCTGTGGGTGGGTGGGTGCAGCATCTGACATCCTCTCTCTTTCACAGACCAACCGGAGAGCAAGAAACTGGCTTCCCAGGGAGACTGTAAGTCCATTGGATGATGCAGGCAGAGGGCAGCTTCAGGGTCTTAAGAGGTGTTTAGAATTTGGGAACTAGAAGCTCTGAGCAGATGGCACCTGTTCTTCATGGAGGCTCTAGGTGCTTAGCATCTGGAGTCCATGAGCTTTAGGGATCCCAGAGCCCCCTGGAGATGGAGGCAGAGCCAGTCAGATGGGCGGTGGCCTCGTCACACTCAAGCGCATGGGCAGAAGCACTGTACTAAGTGCCAGCCACTCCTTGTGCAGGCGGGACTACCTGGGGGCAAGCTGTGTCCAGGGTCCCAGAAGGGAGCCAGGCCAATCTTTGCTTTGAATTTTCTCTCCGCAGCCATCAGTTCTCAACTTGGACCCATCCATCCTCCCCCCAGGTAAGTTGCGATTTGGGGAATACTTGCTTTCTTGTCTGTCAGCTGTCTCTGGCTTTTCTTGCTAAGTTGGGGGAGAGCTGTGTCTGGGGGCTGCACCATTTCGGACCTTGTCCCCGCTGCTCGCTTGGTCACAGAGAAGCCCAGGAGGCAGAAGAGGTGCCTTTGCTCCTGTTGCTGCCTGTGCTGTGGTGGGACACTTAGCAGTAGACAACCATCTTTCTAGAAGGGCTGGGGGCTGGCCATGGGTTTCTTGTCTGCCTTCCGCAAATGCTTGATCCCCAAGAACTGGTGGGGCCCGGGGTTCTTTCCTACCTTTTTGCCGCCCACCCCCCATGACTTCAGTGGATCTGATATAAAAGTCTTTGTGAAGGACCACATTGTTTCTTTTTTTTTGCTTATATGAAATGCAATAAAATTGGCATGTTAGGGAGCTGACGTGGAAAAGATACAAACTTTTTTTTTTTTTTTTTTTTTTAGTCAAGGGATCTGAAATGATTGTCGGAATTCCGTAGAAGTGTCCAAGCATTTGCTCTTGCTCCGTCCAAGCATTTGCTCTTGCTCCGAGTTGGTGGGAGCAGCACTAGTTCAGGGGCCACGTTGACCCCGACCAAGCCTCTTGTGGCCTGAATGGGGATTCTGAGGCCTCGAGAGTTGAGGGGCTTGCTGTGGGGAAAGGGAGCCCTGTGTTCTTGTCACACTCTGGTTAGGCCTGTGGGGTCTTGGTCCAGGGTGGTGGGAAGCATGGGCAGAGGCCAGTAGGCCAAGGGCCCCACAGGTCAGGAGCTTTGGCTTTGAGGGGCCTTTTCTCCTGGAGACCGTCGTCTGTCTACTGCTTCTCACTTGGGATTGACTTTTATTGTCTTTTCTTGCAGGACTTCAATGACAGAAGAGTACAGGGTCCCAGATGGCATGGTGGGACTGAGTGAGTGTGGGTCGCTGGGGGGTGTCCGTTTTCCCTGCCTCTCAGGGATGTGTCCTGGGAGCCCCTGCTGGCCCAGGAGCTTCTGGTGTGAGAAGGCCTACTGTCCTCTGCTCACACCTGCCCTCTCTCGGTGGGGGGCAGGTGGGGCTCTCAGGAGGGCCAGGAAGCCCTGCCACACAGTGTTTTGAGTGCTGGGGTGCCCTTGTCAACCTCTGCATTTCCCCTTTTCCCCACCTAGTCATCGGCAGAGGAGGCGAACAGATCAACAAAATCCAGCAGGACTCAGGCTGCAAAGTCCAGATCTCTCCAGGTACGGGAGCCCCACGCGTTCAGAACGGGCACGGGGCAGGGCGCGGGGCTGGGCTGGTCTCCTTGTACGTTCATGATCATCCCGACTGGACAGAAGCGAGGGAGGTTGGTATTTACTGAGTGCTTTCTCTGTGCCAGGTGCAGGGCGGGGTCTCAGCTACTACAGCACCGCGCCCTGCAGCATAGCTGCAACTTTCCTTCCTTTCGCTTTGCAGTTGGGGGAAGGCCGAGGTGGGAGATGGGAGATTGAATATAGGAAGTTTTGTTCTAGATCTTGCTCTAAGTTGTTAGTTAAGTCACCATCTGAAGTGAACACCCAGCAGGAAACCAGTGGACACATGTGAGGCAGGGAGATGCACTGGAAGGAATGGCTCTGAGGCCGGCCTGGATCTGGATTCCAGTCTGGCTGCCCAGCTGACAGGGCTTCCTGAGGACTGGCTCCACCGCACGGGGTTTGTAGACTGGCGGTGGCAGGAGTGGCCCAGGGTTAGGACCGCCTTCTACCTCATCCTTTTCCCCTAAGCGGTCTACCGCTTTGACCGGACGTCAGGCTTCCCGGCCGAGGTCTTGCGTGGAGCAGCTCCCGGGAGTCTGACGAGGCATCCTGTGGTCAGGCTGCTGCGGGCAGAAGCAGCCGTTGTTTGCTGCGCAAGTTTCCCCATCTCGGTGGAAAGCCGTTCTCTAGTGTCAGTGGCCCCGGGCGGCACTGATCCTCTCTCTCCTCTGCAGACAGTGGTGGCCTACCCGAGCGCAGCGTGTCCTTGACAGGAGCCCCAGAATCTGTCCAGTAAGTCCCTTGGCGGGGCCTGTCGTTGTGATGAGGGGAACAAGCAGAAGCTCTCTCCATCCTCTGGAAAGTTGGGGGTGACTCCGCCCAGTCCCTCAACCCTTGCCCTCGCCAGGGGCCTGTACTGGTGGTTTGATTGTCCCCCGACTTCGAAGAGCTGAAAAAACCACCTGAATGGCTCCAGCCCCGGGGACGGAGCCTCTTCCTCATCATCAGTCAGACACACGTGTGGAGTCCCCTCCTCCCCTTTGAGCCGGACGGGACTGTCAGGCCACTGCTCTTTTGGTGTCTGAACCCCGCTCTTCCTTTCCCAGGAAAGCAAAGATGATGCTGGATGACATTGTCTCTCGGGGTCGTGGGGGGCCCCCAGGACAGTTCCACGACAATGCCAATGGGGGCCAGAACGGCACCGTGCAGGAGATCATGATCCCCGCGGGGAAGGCCGGCCTGGTCATCGGCAAAGGCGGGGAGACGATTAAGCAGCTGCAGGTGAGGGGTGGGTTGGAGGACAGAAGCTCCTCCTGTCCCAGGAAAGTCTCCTTCTGCGTCTGCGTGTGCACACCCCGCCGACTGCTGTGCCAGAGCCTCTTACCCTGTATGGTCACGCCTGCCCCCTGCGCGCACCAGCCCCAGAAAGTCATTTGAAAGCCTGGCACTGACTGTCGCATTGGTTGTAAAGGAGCGAGCTGGAGTGAAGATGATTTTAATCCAAGACGGCTCCCAGAACACGAATGTGGACAAACCTCTCCGCATCATCGGGGACCCTTACAAAGTGCAGGTGAGAACCCTGGGGGTGACGGGCTGTCTGGAGAAGTGACAGACAGGTGGGGCTGGAGATGTGAGTGCAGGGGGAGAGATTGTCCAGTGCGTTCTCTCGAAGTCAGCCCAGGATTCTCACTCTCATGCCGAGTTCTCCCTCCCGGCGTTGGACGTGAGCAGGAGGCCTAAGCTCTGATCATTCAGTTGCTTATCTGGAGAATGGGGGTGGCTGGCCATCCCTCCCTCTCCGGATGGCAGGTCAGGAGCTCAGCAGGGCCCTGCGGTGGCCTCAGCTTGGGTCCCTGAGCCCTTGGATCGTGGGAGGCTGGGGGAACAGTGCTGGGGGGCTTGCCCCGTGCACACCCTGCCCTGTGTGTTTGCAGCAAGCCTGCGAGATGGTGATGGACATCCTCCGGGAGCGCGACCAGGGTGGCTTTGGGGACCGGAACGAGTACGGATCCCGGATTGGCGGGGGCATCGATGTGAGTGCCAGCCTCCCGTAGTAGTGGAAGGCCACAGGGTGGGTGTGACGCAGCTCTGGTGGGCAGAGGGCACCAGAGCTGCAGGGACAGGACTTAGCTGACTCTTCTGCATTCCTCTCTCAGGTACCAGTGCCCAGGCATTCTGTCGGGGTGGTCATTGGCCGGAGTGGAGAAATGATCAAGAAGATCCAGAACGACGCTGGCGTGCGGATACAGTTTAAGCAAGGTCAGGGGTCTGGCTGCAAAGATAGCTGAGTGGGCGGTGGTCGTGTCTTCTGGTTCTGTCCTCGGGATCGCTCTGAGGCTCCACTGCAGAGGGCCTGGCACCAGGGAGCCCGCCGAGCCTCTGCGGTGCCTCGTCACTCCCAGGCAGCAGAACGTGCTTTGTGTCCCTCCTTTGTGGGAGAGCTGTGTGAGCGCTCGCGAAAGGCAGGCTTTCTGAGTCCAAATGGAATGTCTTCCTTTCATCAAATCTCCCCCTTTCCTCTTCCCCACCGAATGGCCCATCCTGACAGGGCAGCCGGGGTTGGATCAGATGACTTTGTCCCAACTCTGGGCTACTGCCAAGCCTCAGTGAGAGTCTCCCAAGTGGCAGGCCCATGGGGAGGAAGGACTTCTCTGTTGCTTTTCTGAGGTCTATTATCGTTCTCAGTTTCATAAAATGCATCTGTTCTGGGGGTGCCGTGTGCCGGAAGAAGCCTCACGCCCTGCCCTAGTTGGTCGGTTTTCTTCTCTGGAAACCCGGCCCAACCGCATTTCTCCCCGCGCCTCAGTCCATGGCGTGTGATGAACGGCACTTGGAGCCTGAGATATTTCTGACACCTGGCTTGGCACGGTGTCTACCTCGCAGAGGCGGTGTTATGGGGGTTTGGCGTTGTGCTTTTCTGTAAAATCCGTCTCCCTGTTCTCCGGATGCTGGCTTCAGATGATGGGACAGGTCCTGAGAAGATCGCTCACATCATGGGGCCCCCAGACCGGTGTGAGCACGCGGCGCGGATCATCAATGATCTCCTCCAGAGCCTCAGGGTAGGTGGCGTTGGCCTGTGCTGCCGCCGGCCGGTGAGGTCGGAAGGGACGTGCCCGGCCCTGCAGAGGAAGTCCAGGCGCCAGGCTGGTTTTCTGCGCTCACTGTCTGTCTCTTGTCTTGCAGAGTGGTCCCCCCGGCCCACCAGGGGGTCCTGGCATGCCCCCGGGGGGCCGGGGACGAGGAAGGGGCCAAGGCAACTGGGGCCCTCCTGGCGGAGAGATGACCTTCTCCATCCCCACTCACAAGTGTGGGCTGGTCATCGGCAGAGGTGAGTCGGCCGTCTGCATTCTGTCTCCGCCCCCTTACTCTGTTCCGCCTTCCCTTCACTGCCTGTGGCTCCCTGCAGGCGGGGAGAACGTGAAAGCCATAAACCAGCAGACGGGCGCCTTTGTGGAGATCTCCCGGCAGCTGCCGCCCAACGGGGACCCCAACTTCAAGTTGTTCATCATCCGGGGCTCACCCCAGCAGATCGACCACGCCAAGCAGCTCATTGAGGAGAAGATTGAGGTGGGCTCAGGGAGGCGCTCTTGGGGCCCGGACCCAACTCCAGTCTCCTTCCCTCCCAACTGACTTCGCTTCTCCTTCCTCCAGGGTCCCCTCTGCCCAGTTGGACCAGGCCCAGGGGGACCAGGCCCTGCAGGCCCCATGGGGCCCTTCAACCCTGGGCCTTTCAATCAGGGGCCACCTGGGGCTCCCCCGCAGTGAGTAATTCTCTCAGCTTCCTGGGATTGGGGACACGGGGTTGCTGTGCTGGCAGGAAGAGCAGTGGACCCCATTTTCATTCGCCACCAAAAAGAAGTTTTGATGTCATCTGTCCAAGACGTGATCCAGCCTAGCGTCCAGCATTTATAGGCGCCGTTATTGTCACTATTATTTTTTAAGGTTGTATGTATTATTTGATAGCGAGAGAGGGAACACAAGCATGGGGAGTGGGAGAGGGAGAAGTCCGGGAGCCCAATGCGGGGCTCAATCCCAGGACCCTGGGATCATGACCTGAGCTGAAGGCAGATGCTTAATGACTGAGCCACCCAGGCACCCACATAGATGCCATTTTTAAAAGATGTCACAGATGTTGACCCTCGTCTCCCGCCTAACAGGCAGACCCATGTATGTTGAATTTGGGGGACTTGGACATCTCCCAGCCAACGGAGTTTGTGTTCTTGGCATTGTTCATCACGCGTTTTCTTGGGCGAGGGGCCTGTCACCGAGTATACACAGTGGGCTCGGCCTGGGTCTCCTTCCTGCCAGCCACCCTTGCCACCGTGGAGGAGTGGCCCCAGCTGACTTGTCCTGTCTTTCTTGTCCCACAGTGCGGGGGGTCCCCCTCCTCACCAGTACCCACCCCAGGGCTGGGGCAATACCTACCCCCAGTGGCAACCACCTGCTCCTCATGACCCGAGTAAGTGCGGCTGCCCAGGGGAGGGGCAGGACCAGGGGTGGGTGCCAGCCGGGAGGGCGGGCCGGCTTCCTGTCCTGCGCTTCAGCCCCCGGCCCTCCTACAGATAAAGCTGCAGCCGCTGCAGACCCCAACGCCGCCTGGGCCGCCTACTACTCACACTACTACCAGCAGCCCCCAGGCCCTGTGCCCGGCCCTGCACCGGCCCCCGCGGCCCCCCCTGCCCAGGGCGAGCCCCCTCAGCCCCCACCCGCCGGCCAGTCAGACTACACTAAGGCCTGGGAAGAGTATTACAAAAAGATCGGTGAGTGCGTGGGCCAGCACGGGGTCTCAAGCAAGCTTGAGGCTGGCGAGGGGCAGCTGTGTCCCTGTGCCATGCTCTGAGGTCTCGACGCCTTCCTCCTGCAGGCCAGCAGCCCCAGCAGCCCGGAGCACCCCCGCAGCAGGACTACACGAAGGCCTGGGAGGAGTACTACAAGAAGCAGGGTGAGCTGCGGGGGCTGCAGGGCAGGGGCAGGGCCTGGCCCTCTAGCCCCCGGCCACACTCCTCACCGTGACTCCGCTTGCCCGCAGCTCAAGTGGCCACCGGAGGGGGTCCAGGAGCACCCCCAGGCTCCCAGCCGGACTACAGTGCCGCCTGGGCCGAGTATTACAGACAGCAAGCCGCTTACTACGGACAGACTCCAGGTCCTGGCGGCCCCCAGCCTCCACCCACACAGCAGGGACAGCAGCAGGCAAGTGGGAATTGCCACCCTCCTCCTCCTCCTTTTTCCTTCCAACCCCCGGCCACCGTCCATCCTGCCTTAGTGGGTAGCGCCGGAAATCCCTTCCCCTGCGGGGTGTGTCCTTGATGCCTGCAGCGGGGGCCGTGTGGCCAGAGGTCTCCGGGAGTCCCCACGAGCTGGGGAAGTGTGCGCTGGGTCCAGAGGTTAAACGAAGAGGCCTCCCTGCGCCGGCCCGCTTGTTCCTGTGTCACGCTGTTGCGATGCTGGGGGAAGCGCGAGACAAATACAAGGTCGAACTGTTGAACTGGTGGGTAGTCCTGGGGGTGGGGGGCAGGCCAGCAGCACAGACGTTGGTCGCCATCCTGGCTGCTAACTCGCTCACTCAAAATCTGGCCACTTGGGAAGAAAACGGATGTGTTTTTCCCTCTCTGCATTACTTTTTTGGGTTTTGTTCTTTGCATTCTTTTATTTTTAACCCCACGATCTTTTCCCTGTGTCCAAGTGACTGTGTTGCAGGCGGCCCCAGCGTGGGTCAGCCCTGGCTCTGGTGGGACTCGGGGGAGCTTGCCAAGGGGACCCGCCCCAGGGCCCCTCCCGCCCCGCCTGGGCTCCGCCTCCTCTGCTCTCGCGCCTGCCTCTGTGTCCCGGTTTTGTCTGTGAAGTGGGCATGACGATCGTCGCCACCTTCCAACCTACCTCACAGGGGTGTTGTGGGGACACCGTGATCTCTGAGATTGTCATTTGTGATGCGCCAGAGCACCTGCCTTCCCGAAGACAGAGGGCACCCCTCCTCCCTCCCAAACCCCGAGCGCGCTTCTCCCCCTCTCTCCCTGCTCTCTGCCTCTGCGGCCCCCGCTTCTCCTCCTGGTCTTCATGTCACTCTCTCTCCTCCTCCATCAAGGAGCCGGTCTGACTTCAGCCGAGTCCCCGGAGCACTTGACTAGACAGTTACAAACACATGGTTCCAGCCTGAGCTCACCACAGGCTCAGGAGAGGGGCTTCCTGGCCCCCTCCTTGCCACCATCCCCCTCGTCTCCCGCCCCCCCCTCCCCTCCCCGGAGTGACCAATTCCTATCTCTTCCCTCTCCGCAGGCTCAATGACTCGAATGAATGTGAACTTCTTCATCTGTGAAAATCTTTTATTTTTTTTTTCCATTTTGTTCTGTTTGGGGGCTTTTTTTTGTTGTTCTTTTTTTTTTTTTTTTTCCTCATTTGGCGAGAGAGCGATGGCTGCTGTGAGGGGTGGGGGGGGCCCTTGTGAGTGGCTTGTTGGTCATGGCCTTGGGCGATGCTGGGCTCTCACTCTCTCGCTTACTCTGTGTGTCTCATGCTTTTTTTCTTTCAAAATTGGGATCCTTCATGTTGAGCCAGCCATAGAAGATAGAATTAAATCTCTGCCAAAAAAAAAAAAAAAAGATTTTTTTTTAAATATAAAAAACACAAAAAGCAAACAAAACCTATAAAATTATATATATATATATAAAAAAAATCTCTATCCCTTCCCGAAACTGCCTCTTTCAGGGGAACGCAATTCATTTTCTTCCTTCCACCCTTGGCCCTCTTCATGTTTTTAAAATAAACTTTTAAAAAGGAAAAAAAGTCACTCTTGCTATTTCTTTTTTTTAGTTAGAGTTGGAACATTCCTTGGACCAGGTGTTGCTGTCGCAGGCCCCCTCCCTTCCCCCAGTCGAGCCCCTCGGCCTCTGCTCCTCCTCTCTCCTCCTCCCCTCTGCCTCGCTCTCGGCTCCCCTGCAGCCCCTCCCACCCCCCATCCCGGGACTGGTCTTGGGTTTCAACTGTTCAAGAGGACATTGAAACTGAAAACAAATTGAGAACAAAACAAAAAATTGTATGGCAGTTTTTACTTTTTATCGCTCGTTTTTAACTTCACAAATAAATGATAACAAAACCTCCCCGTGTCTGCTGGGTGCCGTCTCTCTCTCTTTCTCTTTCTCTCTCTCTCTCTCTTTTTACTTCCCTCCTCTCTCCCCTGCCCCCTGTAGAGTTTTGAAGCAGATGTTTGTTTGTTCTTTATAGATGTTGTAAAAGCCTGATAATGGTGATTGGAAATCACAAGCTTTGTGTTGTGTTTTTTCTTTCCTTTTTTTTTTTTTTTTTAAGAAAAAGAATTATAAGAAAAAATAGTTTTCTGCAGGCGCATTGTGCTTTCTTAACTCTCCCGACCCTTTTTTTTTTTTTTTTTTTTTTTTTTGGTTAAATAAAGTGCTTTTTGTCTAAAAACTGCGTGCTGGCCGCAGTTGTGTTTGTAGAGGAAACAAATTGAAGAGGAAAGGGTTGGCCGATAAGAGTGGGGTCTGGGCACCCCCCAAAGACTGCTCTTCTGGTGTTGCCTGGCAGAGAGGGGACTAGCAGGTTGAGCCCCAGTGGAGCCTTCTCTCATCCCATTTTCCCCTCTGGGAACATGGGGAGCAAGACACCCAGGAGAATCTCTGGGGACAGGTGTTTCCATGGATGCAGCCTGTCACCGCAGCACCCCTGGGGCTGTGCACGCCTCCTGGGAGCCACACTGGCCTTGATACGCACCTGGCTGGGGCCTAGTCTGTCACCGGGCCCCAAGGTGGAAACCAGGCCTGTTAAAAAATGGCACCAGTGGGACGCCTGGGTGGCTCAGTTGGTTGGACAACTGCCTTTGGCTCAGGTCATGATCCCAGAGACCCGGGATCGAGTCCCGCATCGGGCTCCCAGCTCCACGGGGAGTCTGCTTCTCCCTCTGACTTTCTCCTCGCTCATGCTGTCTCACTGCCTCTCTCTCAAATAAATAAATAAAATATTTAAAAAAAAAAAAAAAAAAAAAAAAATGGCACCAGTTCCAGTGCTTGGTGGGAGGCTGTGGCCTCCGAAGGGTGAGGACAGGAGATGGGAGAGTGAACTGAGGGGCCCTCTGAGCTGTCTGGCCCAGGGCCAATCAGGCTCAATCATCTTGAGGCCTACTATATGGTTGGAATGTTGTTTTTGGGCTCGTCATCGAACACTAACACAGATCAGTTTCCGCCTTCAGAAGCCTGGGCTCATAGGCTTGAAGGGCAGCACTAGGCAGGAGCCCGCGACAACTCATAGCCCACCCCTGTGGGTGCCACGGCCCAGGAAGGGGCTGTCACGTTACAGCCCGGCCTGCCGTCACCAAATACTGTACCTTAGTGGCGCTGCACCCCTTCTGAGCCCTGTGTGCGTTCTGGGATGAGGAAAAAGGCAGAGCCCCCAACCCCTCTCATCACTGCAGGCTTTCAACGACCGAGCAGCACTTGGCAAGAATGTTCTCTGGAGCTGCTTCTGCCAAGATCTAGAGGAGGGGGAGCAAAAGGTCAGTTCCGGGGAAGCAGGTTAGCAGGTCTCTCTATTAAGTGCCGACAAAAAACCGGGAGCTGCGGTTCCTGGGCCATGCAAGTAAGGGAAGAAGGAAACGGGTCAGGAAGGCCGCAGCACAGTGTTACGTGTCACTAACAGCTGGCCAGAAGTACTGGCCCTTGGAGCAGGGTGGGAGGGCGGAGGGCATGGGAAATCGCTGCCCCGGCTCTGGCCCCCACCCTCCCATCCCAACTTCATTGGTCAAAGCTAGTTGCACAGGACGCCCTCCTTTCACACTCCTGCCTTCAGCTGGAAATGGGGACATCAGCAAAGTTTAATGTCTTGATAGATGGGTCACTTGAAGAATTAAGAGCCCTACTTTCCCCCTGGGGGATGTATACGGTTGGACTTGGCTGTGGTTAACCAGTTGTCCTAAGCTTACATTGTGTGGATACATTCTAAAATGTAGTTAATCTGGCAGTTTGGGAGACAGTCATTCTGTTCAGACCCTAAACGTCCTAGCTGTGCCCATACGGCCTGTGCCCCGACTGCCCAATGGAAGAAGTGGAATTTCCCAAACTTCCCAGTATATGCAGTGGGGAAACTCGCCCAGAGAGGTCCAGGCTGTGGCCCATGGCATGGCCCCCTCTCTTGGTCCCCCGTGGAGTCGGCTTGGGGGGAGGTGAGTGGCAAGCCGGGAGTACCTACATTACAGAGCAGGTTCTTCTGCTGATAGAAGGTCAAGACCGGCTCACACAGCGTGTAGTACGTCTCCAGGCGCTGGCGGATGGCCGACTCACAGTCATCCGCCCTGTGCTCTAGGCGGCCCCGTTGCAGCGCTCTCTGGACCATTGTTTCCATGGAGCAGTCGAACACGATGACGACGTCTGGGGCCCGGCCCACCTAGGCACCCACAAAGGGGACTGGGTGAGGAAGAGGCTAGGTGCAGTGGCTCCCTGAACCCCTACCCTGAGATCAGGAGTCTAGAATTGTGCGGGCCCCCTGGGTTCATCTGATTCTTTACCTCTGAGTTGCTGTTTACATGTTCTTTGTTTCTAAAGATTTTATTTATTTGACAGAAATCACAAGTAGGCAGAGAGGCAGGCAGAGAGGGAGAAACAGACTCCCCACCGAGCAGAGAGCCTGATGCAGGGCTCGATCCCAGGACCCTGGGATCGCGACCTGAGCTGAGGGCAGCCACTTAATCGACTAAGCCACCCCGGTGCCCTTAATTTAGGCATATACTATAAAGGCAAATGGGCTCCGATGTCTTTTTTCTCCTTTTTTATACAAGTGGTGAAGATACTGATTTGTCTTCAGCTTCACTCAGTATATAACGGGAGATGGTTCCATATTGGCACATAAGGAGGTCCCGGCTGTTACGGTATTCTGCTGTATGGATGTACCGTAACTTAGTTCTAGGTTGATGGATATGTGGATTGAAATATTCCTTCTAAGATGGATTTAAGCAGTCCAGATACTTCCACTGGGTAAGATACAAAAGTCCCCAGCGGGGGCGCCTGGGTGGCTCAGTGGGTTAAAGCCTCTGCTTCGGCTCAGGTCATGATCCCAGGGTCCTGGGATGGAGCCCCACATCGGGCTCTCTGCTCCGTGGAGATCCTGCTTCCTCCTCTCTCTCCCTGCCTGCCTCTCTTGCCTACTTGTAATCTCTGTCAAATAAATAAATAAAATCTTTTAAAAATAAAAATTTAAATTAAAAAAAAAAGTCCCCAGCTCACAACTACCCATCCCACTGCTCTGCCCTCTTCTCAGGGAGACCTTTCTAGATCTCCATGGCTGTCCACTGTGAGCTCTACCTCCTACGAGTTCCTCCAGAACTTCCTTCTAAGATAGACTTCAGTGATGCATTTAAAAAAAAAAAAAAAAAAATTATAGCCAAGTAGGATTCATTCCAGGAAAGCAAGGATGGTTCAATACAATTTGTTGTATTAACCTCTGAGGGAAAAGGCATATGATCATCCTCATAAACACAGAAAGGGCAATTAACAAAATCGAGCATGCATTCCCGATTTTCAAGGAGGTTAGGAATTGGAGCACATGGGTGGCTCAGTGGGTTAAAGCCTCTGCCTTCGGCTCAGGTCATGATCCCAGGGTCCTGGGATCGAGCCCCGCATTGGGCTCTCTGCTCCTCCTCTCTCTCTGCCCGCCTTTATGCCTACTTGTGATCTCTGTATGTCAAATAAATAAATAAATAAATCTTTAAAATTTTTTCAAAAAAAGAGGTTAGGAATTGATAAATATCTTCACCAGCATCTTAATGGAAATTTGCTTTCCCGTTGAAGTTGGGAACAAGACAAAATTGCCCACTCCTGCTCCTATGACTTAGTAGGGTATGAGAAGATCAGCTAAAGCAATGAGATAAAAGAAATCACTTTGAGAAACCTGGATTTGAAAGAAGGGAGGTAGAACCATGTGTGTTTACAGGTGATGTGATTACATTTCTGGAAAACACAAGAAAGTCAATAGATAAACCAGTATAGACTTCAGAGAATTTGATAAAATATTTGCTAAAAATAAAAGGATATCGCATTAACCGACAGAGGTGAGCAGCCTACGTGTATACAGAAACCACCAGTTAGAAAAGAAGGTCCCATTGAGAACAGCAACAAAATGAAAAATAAACTCAGGCAAAACTTTTCCAAAAATATGCAAAGTCTTAAGGACGATCTTTAAGGAAAACTTGGATAAGGTTACCCCTGAATAACTCAAAGGAGAGTTGAACAAAAGAACGATATAAATGTGCCAGGATAGGAAGACCACATCATAAAGATGAGAGTTCCTAAATCAGCTTGTAATTTCAACATGATAACATATTTTTTAGTTGAATTGGTTGACTCTAACATTTGTATCCAAAAACAAGTGGGGATGTCCAGGAGAACCTAGGCAAAGAAAACCAGTGGCTGGTAGGGATGGGAGAGGAAATATTGAACCCTAACAGATATTAAAGCCTAATATATTTGCCATAACTAAAACAGCAGGGCACAGGGGGACAAACAGACCCCAGAACAGAGTAACATCCAGAAATTGACCCAAGTGAATATGGAAGGTTGTTACATGGTGTGGGTGGTATCCCAAATAAATGGGGAAAGGAAAACCTTTCAACTGGATGATTCTGGAACAACTGGATCCTGATTGGAAAAAGGTTAAGTTGAATGCTTAGCTCATTCCAAAAACTAGGATAAGTCCCAAATAGATCAGAGATATCAATGTAAGAAAGGAGGTCATACAAGTACTAAATAAACCATGAATGGAGTCCCTTATAAGCCTAGGATTTGGTGGGGGGGTGATCTTAAAATCCAAAAGAAATAACAAAATATGATAAATTTGATTAAAAACAAACTTTTGCATGATAAAAAGACACCATAAAGCAAAGTCAAAAGATAACTGACAAAGAGGTGGGGGAAAGATTTGCAACCCATACCACAAAGGGCTAATAGCCCTAATATGTAAAGAGTTCCTAGAAATCAAGAAGAGACCAACAATCTTTCAGGGAAAAAAAATAAAGCTAAAGATATAAAGAGCGCACAGAAGAAATAAAAATGGCCCTTAAGCTTTGGGGAAGATATTTGACCTCACCCCTAGTAAAAGAAACGCCCATTTCAAACAACCCCAAAACACCGTTTCACTCCCAAGCAGGGTGACAAACATTCACAAGTGTGGCAGCATCCTCTGCTGGTGTGGGTGTGTTGGTGGCAATGCAAAACAAAGACCGTGGTGGGAGCTAGCAGGATGACCCACACGTTTCTCTTTCATCTGACACACCCACTCCAAAGGACCTATCGTAAAGATATTAAAAAATACAAAATGCCACGCACAGGTCACTTCGTGTGGCATTGCTTGTAGTGACACAAGACTGCCAACAGTTTATGGTCTACCAATAATATGTTGTTCGACAATTTATGTCTCTGGGGGAACAGCTAGTTAAACGGTGCCAGTGCCACGCCATGGACCAGAAAGGGAACCAGGAAGTCTTCGATGCCAACAGGAGAGCTGTAGGATACACTGTTAATTTTTTTTAATTTTATTTATTTATTTGATGGAGACAGAGAGAGATCACAATTAGGAGAGCAGCAGGCAGGTGGGGGGAAGCAGACTCCTCGCTGAGCAGAGAGCCCGACGCGGGGCTCGATCCCAGGACCCTGAGATCATGACCTGAGCCGAAGGCAGAGGCTTTAACCCACTGAGTCACCCAGGCGCCCCTGCAGGATATACTGTAAAGTTTAAAAAAAAAAAAAAAATTAAGACAAGTATATACAGAATGCTAGTTTTTGTGTGAGGAGGAAGATCTCTCTCTTTCACACACACACACACACACACACACACATTATATTTGCACAATGAAACACCAGAAGGACAAACCCAAAACTAATGAAAATGATTGCCTCTGGGGGGTTGGGGACAGACAGGAATGGCTGGAAACAAGCTCTCTCCCGCATACCTTTTTATGTGGCACTGACGTTGGAATCATTAAGTAATATGCAAATTTAAAAGTTAAATTTAGGGCGCCTGGGTGGCTCAGTGGGTTAAAGCCTCTGCTTTTGGCTCAGGTCATGATCCCAGGGTCCTGGGATCGAGCCCCACATCGGGCTGTCTGCTCCGTAGGGAGCCTGCGTCCTCCTCTCTCTCTGCCTGCCTCTCTGCCTACTTGTGATCTCTGTCTGTCAAATAAATAAATATTTTTTTTTAAAAAGTTAAATTTAACAAAGCAATCCCTAAATATCCCAAACCAAACCGAAACAAATGTACCCAACTGGTTGTTATTGTCCTCATAGCTATGCAGAGAAAATAATTATTTGGGGCAGCTTGGTGTTTTTAGTGTATGTCCACAGGGAGGAATAGTATAAGGAAAGTCGGAGCTGCAGGGAAATCTTAAACTTCCTTCGGTCATTTTATTCTTAGTAGTTAATATGGGTATATTCCTTGGAAACTATCCTACAAATGATGGAATAATGCAAATGACCGTGTTTGCGGTTTTAGGGAAAAAGAAGGAGGCATGGTCATGGTGTGAACTAGAAACATCAGTATGAACTTTTTTTTTTTTTCTACTTCCACAAGTTTGTGTTTTCCAACTCTGTCCCCTGGAAAGTCCTGGAAACAATGACAACTCAGTGGCAATGGGCACCCCGGCCACCAGACCGGACGCCACTGAAATGCTCCTTTGAGGCATGGCCAGTTCTAGGATTCAGCAGGAAGTGTGAAAGGTGGGGGTGGGAAGTCAGCCAGAAATCTAGAGGGCAGGGGTGGGGATGAGAGGGGAAGGTGGCTGTGTCAGAGGACACGTGTGTCAGCGAGAAAGGGTGCCCCCGGCCACCGATGTGACAGCTTGCTCGACGGCAGCGACAAAGACCTGTGAGTTCCTAGTGATGAAAGAGAACAAAACAAAGGAAGGCAAAAATGACCAACGTCGTGGTCGCCATTGGAAGGAACCAGAACACCAACGCCTTAATCTGAAAAGTGGCCTTCGTCAAGGAAGGGATTAAGCTTCTCTCCCACCTGTCTGGGAGGACCTGTGTGTCCGGAGAATCCAACAGCCCTCGATGAGGACAGAGATTTCTTCTTTAGGGAAGAATGCCCGTTAATCAATGTGGGAACACTGATTTATCGAACATCCTATCGATTTACAGGAAATCTAGTGGAGAAAGGAATGTGGTTCACAACGCTGCGCAATCAGCGAAATCCGGGCTGCGTGCGATAAAGAGACCCCAAGACGCGGCTTCTTCGGTAAACACGACGGCAAGGAAAACAGAAGCAGCGGGGATGGGAGGAGAGACGGTCGACAAGGAACGCGCGACCCTAGTGACCCGCGGCGGTGTGTCTGCCTTATCTCGGTCCTCATTAAAGCCAGACGTCAGAAGACAAAGATTTTGAAGATGTTCACAATTTTGAACATCGTTTCATCAAATGCTCGCAAAAAAACATCAAATGTTCGCAAATTTAAACATCGTTTGAGGACATGAAAGATACTAACGGGGGATAAGGGAAAGTGTTTTGATTTTACAAAAATCTTTTGGGAAATGTAAACAAATATTTATGGGTTAAAACACACACACACTCACCAGCACACGCACGTGCAATGTATTGAACCTGAATCTGAGCAGGTCGGCAGCGCCAGCGAAGGATGGAGAGAAGAGTTCAGGAACTCCCGGAGGCAGGAAGCCCCTGGAGAAGTCTGAGCGCGACCCAGGCCCTTCGGTGAGTCAAAGGCAGGAGAGAAGCGAGCAAGGCCGACCACCTGGCTTGGGTTAGGAGACAACTAGTGAGGCATGGCCCTTGTTTTCCTTGCAAATCTAACCAGAGGGAAGCCAAAGAGACGTTCTTCAGGCACTGGGGAAACTGAGAGGTGGCCTGGACATCGGACGGTCTCGAGGCAGGAGTGTTAACCATGTTGGAGGTGGCGGGGGGAGGGAGCCCCCAGAATGGGACCTGGAAGCTGCTTCAAACACACAGTTGGCAACTGCAACAAGACTTTGTGTGTTTTTTTTTTTCAGATTTTATTTATTTATGAGAGAGAGAGAGAGAGAGCAGGAGGGATGGGCAAAGGGAGGGGGAGAAGCAGGCTCCCCGCTGAGCCAGGAGCCCAGGGCCCTGGGATCATGACCTGAGCCAAAGGCAGATGCTGAACCCAGGTGCCGGCGACAGGGCATTTTGGTGCAGATGAAGCAAGTGTGGCCAATCCTGGATGATGATTGGATTGGGGACAGGGTGATCCCTTAGATCGATCCCGTTGTGTGTGTGTTTGAAACCTGGCACTATGGGACGCCTGGGTGGCTCAGTGGATTAAGCGGCTGCCTTCGGCTCAGGTCATGATCCCAGCGTCCTGGGATCAAGTCCCACATCGGGCTCCTTGCTCAGCAGGGAGCCTGCTTCTCCCTCTGCCTCTGCCTGCCTCTCTGTCTGCCTGTGCTCGCTTGCTCTCTCTCTCTCTCTCTCTCTCTGACAAATAAATAAATAAAATCTTAAAAAAAAAAAAAAAAAGAAACCTGGCACCAGAGAGACACCCAAGACTGGAAGCCCTCGCGCGCGCGCGCGCGCGCACACATACACACACACACACACACACACACACACGTGCATAAGCCCCTCCCCTTCCTGGCGGGGACGGTGAACAGGACGCAGGTGCCTGCATTTCTCTTGGGTGCTTCTGAGCACGAGGCCTCGTGGGGTCAACGTCCACAGACAAGCCTCTACGTCATGGTCAGCGCTGTTCCTTAAGACACCGACTTCACCCAATGCCTTTTTTCTATGTTTTGCCTGGCGGGGAGGGGAGCAATGAGAGACACTTAGGTAAATGGAAAGAGAGCATCGCTTGCTCCGGAGAGAACTAACATCAATTACACAGCGACCCCGACAGCCTGGTGGCCGTGCGGGACGGCCACTGAGTAGGATGTCACCCCCTGCAGGGAATGGGATGAAAGGTGCAGGGCAATTTCCCACAAGGCTCTGATTAACAAAGAGTTTTAACAAATACACAATTACTTAAAAATTCTCTGTGAACAGGAGAGTCTTCCTGCAGGTGGCACTTTGGGGAGAAACACGGACCCAGAGAAACAGACCTCCCGTGTCTGGGCGTTTCAGGGCGACTGGCCACGGATGCTCCAACCACGTCCAACATTGATGATACTCCTTGGAGCTGCAGGGGGTCATCTGGTCCCCCTCGCCGCCCTTTGAGCAGAGTGCTTCCTGGTGGGGAGTCCTCACGTGCTTATTTGACATAGGCCACCCACCCTGGGACCTCGGCCCCCTGGAGCAGTGCTCTCAGACAGGTGCACAGGGGACCGAAGCAATCTTGGAAACAGACCGGAAACTGTCTCAGGAATCAGCCTTCCCCGTGTCCCCAGTGTGGGGAGACGCCGGTAGCATTTCTGTCCACATTCACCAATGAGGACCCTGAGGCTTGGGAGGCGGAGTCGGAGGTGGAGAAAGTGACCGAGTGGGACCTGAGGGCCAGTCTCACTGGCTCCAAACCCACATCAGCATCAGAGACCACCCTAAAACAGATGCTGCAGCCCAGCGGGGTGGGGCACAAAGGGCTGAGCTGGGTGCCTCCGGGGACACCTGGGTCAGACCTAAGGCAGGGGCCTACAGGGTCCTCAAAGGCTGAAGGGATGGGGCAGCTCTCAGAGATCTAGAAAATTCCCCACAAAGAAAATGCACTCTCCTAACACAAACCCCGATATATTGCATTTTTTTTTCACATCTGGCAGCCACACGGGCACAAGAGGAAAGTACATGTTCTGTTCCCCCTAGCATAAAAGCACAGCACAAGCACAATCCTACGTGGCAGGTGGCGCTTGGCCTCCATGACAGAGAGGCAACCCTCCACCGGAGGAAGGGGGAGCCCAACACGAGGCACAGAGGGGTCCCGCGCTGACGTGGTTAAAAATCTAGGCCTCGGAACCAGCTGCTGGGGCCCGAGTAAGGCCTGTGCCCACCACCTGAATTGCACAACCCTGCACAAGTCGCCCGATCCCTCTGTAAAAAAGCAGGAGGCTAATGGTGCAAGAGACGTTTTTCTGGAATGTTCCAAAAGATCAGAGCTCCTCCGCGTAGTGTCAAGAATAGTGCAGGGCCCAGGACAAAGCTCAGGATGCGTTCACACTGCTGTTGCCATGGGGACACGCAGGGCCTATGCCGGCCAAGCGGGGCGATTTTCAAGGGAAGTGCGAGTTCTGAGGCAGCATCTCCCGAGTCTCGAAGGTTGGCCACTACTTCAGGAAAAAAGTCTTGAAAACCCGTAGAGTCCAAACTGAACCCATCAGGGGGCCACGTGGGGCCTGAGGGTCGGGAGTGCGCAGCTTCTGTCCCCAGGCCTTGCGGCATCCGCTGAGCTGGCCTCGAGGGCCAGGGCCTACGGGGGGCCGGGTGCTGGCCCAGGGCTGATGGGGACAGAGAGACTCACGAGCCTGGCCTTTGCCCTCAGAGCGCCCAGACCTGGAGAGGAAGCCCAAGCAGGTGTGGACAAAGGGCAGGGCCCCACCTATCCCAGCCCCGGGCGACTTCTTTGAAAGCATTTCGACCCAATCCAGCAAGTTCCAGGAAAGCCTGGAGGTTGACAACCTGCCACAGTTTCTCTCGTCCCTGCTCAGCCGTTTCCAGACACTCCTGCTGGCATGTGTGGCTGCTGAGGTGTGTGGAGGGGCCTTATCCTGAAGTCAGACCACGGGCGTGCAGAGGGAGCCTGGAGAGAGGTAGTCCGGCTCGCCAGCGCCCGCTGGCTCCTGCTGGCACAGCTCAGCTGTCCCATGTCCTCGCTTCAAGGAGGCCAACCCAAACAGCCCCCTGTGGCCCTCCAGGACTTAATTCTGTCTCTCGATTTTCACTGTGTTTACCGCTGCCAGGTCACTGCCTGTCTGTTGGTATCCTAAGAGCAGGGACTGAGTCTGTCTCGTGAGCGCCTAAGGACACAGCCTGTTCTCAAGCTACCTGGAGACAGGTGGTTACATACAACCACGCTTCATCATGGCCCAGACATGAGGCTAAACCCACGTCCGCTCAGCGGGCAAATCATTTATGCGCAAGAAGATATTAATATGACTTTGTCCCGGCCAGCTCACCGGCTATCCACGCAGGTTCTAGAAGCTTCCAGCAGTCTCCCAGCTGTCCCTTGACCATATAAAACGCCCTTGCCCCCTCGCCATCTCCTCTCCCCCCGAGTCTCACCCCGCCTGGACTGCATCCGAGGTGGGGAGGGAGGCGTAGTTTCACACCTCACCACACGCTCACACAGCCCGGGGTCACTCACAATGCGCTCGAACTCCTTGGCCTGCCTCAGCTCCCGCGGGAAGCCACTGATGAGGAAGCCCCGGCTCTCCGGGTGAGATAACATGGCATTGCTGATCATGTCTAGGATGATGCCCTGGGAAGGAAAGAGGTGGCGGATTCAGTGCCCCAGTTTCCCTCACCTACACGGCCACCTTGTCAAGTTCTCTTCCCCGGTCTGGACTTCAGGTACCTGTCCTGCCCGGGGCCCAGGATTCCGGGTCCGCCCTGGGGCCCTGGGGCCACTCTGACACACAGAGCCTGTCTACTGGGCAAACGGCTACCGTGTGCCAACCTTGCAAGGCTTCGTTTACTTATCGCTACCATCTTACAGGTGGGGACAGGGGTGACCTTCATTTTACAGGTGAGGAAACAGGTACAGAAGGGGCGGGTGATACAGACGCCCAAGGTCACAAGAGGAGTAAGTACTAGCAAACTTTACCGAGTGCTTGTGAAGTGCTGGGCACTTTGCTATGAGCTTGATAGGAATGACGTCAGCCAGCTCTGGCTACAGACTCCTGCTGTGGGTCCAGCTGGCCTCCCCTTTTTACAGCTGAGGACATGGAGACCCAGGGCACCAAGGCAGTGGCCAGGCCAGGAGCCGTGGCCTTCTGGGCCTATCTGCTTCTACAGGGCTTCCAGGGAAACTCCTTCTTATGTGCCCCCTTCTTCTTCCCTCTGCCCCCAGAGCCTGTGAGCTCTCACCGTAGGCACCAGGAGCCCCTGCAGCATGATGTCATGGATCTTCCGGCCCTGCCAGGTACTGCGTTGGGCCTCCTGCCGCAGCAGCTGGCCCAGCCCCACATGGCAGAAGCCATATTTGGTTGCCATGTTCTTGCACTGTGTCCCTTTGCCACAACCCGGGCCGCCCATCACGAAGATGATCAGGGGGGACTTGAGGATGTCTGCGTGGGTTGGTGGGGGGGCCGGGGAAGAGGTGGGGAGAGGGTTTGGAGCCTGCAAGGGCCAGCATGCACTGATGTGACTGTGTCCACCACCTAGTGTGTGTCCCTGGGTGAGTGACACTGGACTTGGGTCTCCTGACATACCCGCTTTTGCCCTAGGATGGCATCTGGGGGTCCATAGCCATGCCCAATGGTATATGTAGACATGGCATGCCATTAGTGCTGCTATGGGTCACTGTGAAGCAGATGTGAACCCGAGAAGACCAGGCCCTCTGCACACAGGATCTCCTTGAAGAATCTCAATGACTCTAGCAGCCCACTTTCCAGTTAAGGAAAGAGGCTCAGAGCAGGGCGGGGGCTCGCCCATCCTCCAGACCATCTCACACCACCCTCCTCTTCCTCCACTCTGGTCCAGCCCCAGTGGCCCCTTCTGTCCCTTGAACTTGTCAGACTCAACCCTCTCTTGCTGCTCCCCCTGCGTGGTAATTCCCCGCTCCACAGCCTTCAGGTCACAGCCCAGCCATTACGCTTCCTCTAAGAGCCTCCCACCCCATCGTTCCATCCCAGAGCCCCACGTCTTCCACAGCAGCAGCCATGATCAGCATTGATTTTGCCTGTTTACTTGTTCTTGTCTGTCTTCCCTGCCAGCCTCCGTACCATAAGGGCAAGGAGGATTTCTGTCTTGCTGGCCCTCATGCCTCTACTACGTAGCACAATTCCTGACATGCAGGCGCGGGTGATGAGTAAATGAACGTCCGCAGCTACCGGGCATGACCATGGAGTGCAGCTGTTTATAATGCAATGTTGGGTGTCTTGCTTCCCTCCCCCTTTGTTTAGTGAATCCCTAGGCAACCCCACAGGGCCCAGCTTAAACCTCCCCTCTTCCTCCAGCCCTCAGAGCCGGTTCCTCTTTCCCTGTGACAGCCCTGTTCCCTCCTGCCCGTAGATGCCGTTTTCTGAGACTGTCTCCTTCACTACACTGTCATCTCCAGGAGGCCAGGGAGCTCGTCGGACACATTCACCGCGTCGTGCCCAGAACCCGCACAGCGGGCGCCCGAGTGGATCGAAGCACGGCTGACCCTTGAGCATGTGCAGTTGTGTTCCTATGACGGCGGGGGGGGGGGGCACGTGTGCACACTGGACTTGGGGTGTGCGGTACCTGCACCTCCCTCATGCCCTTCACAGCCTCCTTCCTTCCCCCAGTGAGCCAGCCACCCCCGCGACGTTACCCTTCTCCTGGGGTCTCAGGGCCCTGCCCCTCTGGGGCAGCTTGGACTTCCACAGACCCATCCCACCAGCGGCTCGTGGGGGGTCGCGCCCCATGCCCACCCAGCCCTGACTCCTGCTAGCTCGGCTCAACGTCACAAGGGCCCGATCATTTGTCGAGGTGATGAAGTCTCCCCGGGGCAGAAGGAGGAAATGAACCCAAAGAGGCTCAGGTGGAGCGGCAGCCGCGAGCTGCGGAAGAGGCCTCGGTCGCTATGGTGACGCGCCCTCCTTGGACTCACTTCCGGAGTGGAGTGGCGCATGCGCTAGACGCCCGGGAGCTCGCGAGGAAGGCCGGGTTCTCCCTCCCCTCCCAGGATGCCCCGCGGTTCCTGGTGTGACGTCAGGGGAGGCGTGGCCACAGGGCTGATTAAATTAACCGCGCTATAAAGAAGAGGGAGACCCCACGCGAGCCGCAGAGAGGGTGTGTTGTAGTTCGGGTTCGGGCTGGGGTCTTCTCTCTGGAAAGAGGGAAACCCGAGGCGGAGGAGGTTGCCATCGCGACGCGGCCCGAGTTTCGCTTCCAGGTTAGGCGCAGGCGCAGACGTGGCTGGAGAGGTCCCCGAGACGGCCGGCCGACTGAGCGCTGCTGCTGGGGAGCAGCTCCCGCAATCGGCGGCCGCTCGGGCTTGGGGTCCTCCGTCGCGGCCAGAGACCCGACACCGCGAGGGCGGCTTGCCCGGCACTGAGGAGCGCGGGCGGACCCGAATCACCGATCGTCACCCATGGCGGCCCTCGTGAGTATGCGGCGGGGTGCGGGGGTCCCGGCGGCGGCCTCTGCAGACCCCTTACTCACCGTCCTTCCTGCTCTCCCCGCAGGGCCCCAGCAGCCAGAACGTCACCGAGTATGTCGTTCGAGTCCCCAAGTAAGTCCCTGAGCCCTCCCCGCTTCCCCCGAGAAGGGATCAACACCCTCCTGAGCTTCGAGGCCTGCCTGGCACCTGCTGTGATTCCCCCTCCTACCTGGCAGGGACGTGGGGACGGGGCTGGGCTTGAGCCGAGGCCACCCTGGGGGCATCCTGTGTTTTGAACAGAAGGAATGAATGAATGAGTACAGTAATAGACAGTAGGAGGAAGCCTCCTGGCCTGGCATTCCCTTGGGCAGGAATGCCTTTTCCCCAGTTGTGACTCTTTTTGGTCCTCTAAAACCCAGGTCCTGGATTTTCCTCCAGGAAGCATTCCCTGCCTGCCCTCCCCTATCCCCAGGGCAGAGTTCCCCATTATTCCCACATCTTGGGCGCCCCCAGATCTCTGTGCCTCCTTCTGCTCTTCTTCAGCACTCGGCAGGGAGAGTTTGGATCTGTTCCCTGACAGATGGGGAGCCCCTGAGGGCTTTTGTAGGTCCACAGGTTTGCTGAGCCAGGGGGGGTTTGTTAAATGAACAATGGACTGAGCAGTGCCTCTTTTTGTCCGTTCCAGAAACACAACTAAAAAATACAACATCATGGCCTTCAATGCAGCTGATAAAGTCAACTTCGCTACCTGGAACCAGGTAAGTCCCTGCCGGGAGCAAGAGCCTGATCCTGCCCTTGGTGGTCGCAGTAGACACTTAGTTGCAGTAGTAACTAAGGCTTGGTTTCCTCCACGTTCCCGAGTGGAGATAAAATGAGGTACTAAGGCCCAGGCTGAGCTGCTGGGTATCCCTGGGAGGAAGATTTGGCCAGGCCCCACCGGAGGCCTTGTGAAAGGAGAAGATTGAGAAGCTGTGTCCACTGACAGGCATGTTTGGCCCTGAGTTATCTGGGCAACGGAAGGGGCTGTGTCCCGCATATGGTTTCTGAAAGCTGCCACTCTCCGTTGGTGCTACTGTAGCAGAATACCACAGACGGGACGGCTTATAAACACACGTTTATTTCTCACAGTTCTGAAGGCTGGGAAGTCCAAGATCAAGGCGCCAGCAGATTTTCGGCCTGGTGAGGGCTTGCCCCCCGATTTATGAATGGCTGTCTTTTCACTGTGTGTTCATGTGGCAGGAGGGGTGTGGGAGCTTTCTGGGGCCTCTCATAAGGGCACTTATCTCATTCACGAGGGCTCTACCCTTGTGACTTAGCCCCTTCCCAAGGCCCCACCTCCTAGTGCCGTCACACTGGGGGTTAGGTTCCAATGTATGCATTTTGGAGTGGAATGCAAACATTCAGTCTCTAGCAGAAGCCATTAAAGGGTTTTATTTATTTATTTACTTTCATTAAAGGGTTTTAAATAGAGCAGTTATAGGTGATCCAGGCGCTGTCGGGAGACAGGCTGTGGGATCCAGGCCGTGGGATCGAGGGCAGACAGTGTGTGCAGGGTGGAGGCATCGGCTGGGGTCCTGGAGAGTGGCCATTGGGCCTGGAGCAAACAGGGATATGAGAAGTGGGTGGATTCTAGGGTGTTTTGAAGTAGTGCCCACAGGATTTGTTAATGACTGGATGTGGAGGGAGGATGGGGCCATATGGATGGAGTATTTGGGAACTGCGGGCCCAACATCGTGTATTAGATATCCAGAGGAGACGGGAGGGAAATCCCAACATTGTTTTAGACATCCAGAGGAGACGGGAGGGAAATAAGTAGTTGAGCATATGAGCTGGGAGGCTGGAAGGGAGCATCAGGGCATTTAGGGTGGCATTTAAAGCCATGGAGCCTGGACTGGCCCAGCAGAGGAGTTCGCCCCGAGTCTAAGGGGGCAGCTTCTGGCCTTCTCTCAGTTGGGCGGTTCCTACCGCCCAATCTTGTTTTCCAACACGGGTCTCTCTTTTGACTGTTTTTAAAGGTCACTTCCTCTAGTTGAGCAGATGAGACCATCAGACCTTGGGCAGGTAGATGCTTGCCCAGGGCACCCCCTCCTCTTGTAGGGTGCCTGCCTCCCAGCATCTCCACCTGCACACCATTCATATACGGACTAACACGCCCTCCCGACCTCTGGTCCCACCTGAATCATCCAGAGAGGCTGTAGTGTTTCCAAATCCCTGATCACTCAGTGGGGGGGACCTCCTTTACCACTGATCATCCACGAGAGAAATAACTCACCCATCGGGGGTACCCAGCCCCCAAACAACATTCACCCCTAAAAGGAATAACTTGGTAAATACTTTGGGAACATACCACCTTCCATCCTTCATTAAGTAGCAGGGCCCCTCTCCCCCCGACCCCTGAGAACCCAGAGGAGCCTACCCCTCAGTCACGTGTCCCTTTAGAGGGGCTGTGCTCCTTGTTACCCATCACCTTGGGGTGCAGCACCTGAGTACTGATGACCTCTTGAGACGTGTGACCTCCCAGCCACTAGGACCTTGCACATACCCTGTTCCCTGGTCGTCATGAGAACCCCTCAGAATCTTAGGAGGGGATTACATTCCCTGGGGAAAACGAATCCCCTGGGTTGTCACTAATCACCCAAGGGAGGAGGCAGGTACAGGTGTCTAAGTGCTCACAACCAGGAGGGACGTCCCCTCCCCTAATAGCCACTCCCCACCCAGGGCAACTCCTAGGGCAGAAACCTACCACCGCCAAATGCATTCTCTGTAGCAGCTGTCCCCAGAGACCACTCCCTGGGCTAGGGGTGAACCATCCAGGCAGGGGCCCTGCCCTCTGGGGTGACCACCTTCAGGGAATCAGGCCTGTTTACCCCCCTTTAGCAATGAAGCGCACCCCGGGCTGGCTCCCTGAAAAAGTGTGGGAAGGACACTGGTTCCTCCCATCTGTGGGGGTGCCACAGCCTGGGTAGCTTGACCGGGAATCGAATGCTAGCTTGGTAGCCCTTTTCCCTCACATTTCCAAGGTCTTGTTCCATCGGCCTCCAGCTCGTGGTGTGGGCTGTTGAGAATGTGTGCGCCATTCTCATTCTTGTCTTTTATATCAGGGGTCAGCAGGTTTTTTCTGGAAGGCCCAGCTGATGATTATTCTGGCGTTGCTGGCCAGTATAATGATAGGTAAATGGCTGGGCATGGCCACATGCTGATAAAACTTTGCTTTCCCTCCTCCTTTTGGCTGTTTGGTCCTCCGGTGTCTGGAGGTGGCTACGTCAACTCTGCCCCTTGCTGATGTGCACAGACTCCCTTCCAGTCTCCTGCTGTGGCAGACAGTGGTGCCCTAAAGGGCACGTGTGGGGCATCTCACCCCCACTGTCTGGGGAAGCAGTGTGCACGTCTCAGAATTTCTTACCTGCTGCTGAATTGCCTGGAGATCCAAATTTGGAAAACAGCCTTTAATGACGTCTCAGTGTGGAGAGAGAAGTGGGCCAGTTCCAAGCAGATTGTTTGCTTTGCTTTTGCTTTTGTTTTCTCACCAAAATGATCCATTTATTTATCTTTTTTTTAAACTGTTGATTTAGAAAGAGTTCCAAACTGGGACGCCTGGGTGGCTCAGTTGGTTGGACAACTGCCTTCGGCTCAGGTTCCCGCATCGGGCTCCCAGCTCCACGGGGAGTCTGCTTCTCCCTCTGACCTTCTCCTCGCTCATGCTCTCTCTCACTGTCTCTCTCTCGGATAAATAAATAAAATCTTAAAAAAAAAAAAAAAAAGTAATAGTTCCAAACTTTTAAAAGCTGCAAAATAAACCCAGTACGAGGCTTAACCACATGCCTTCTCCCAGACACAAAGTGTCTGGACACACAGACATAGGTCAGTATTCTACCCCTTTTTCTGTTTTGCTCATCTGGAGGTTGGCTCTGAATGCCGGCAGCTCAGCCTGGGAGAAGGGGTCAAGGGTGTTCTGGGGAGGGGGCGCAGAGCTCAAGCAAAGGCGGGCACCCTGCTGAAAGTGTCTGTTTCCTGCCCGCCGTGCCCTGTTGTCCCAGGCCCGGCTGGAGCGAGACCTGAGCAACAAGAAGATTTACCAAGAGGAAGAGATGCCCGAGTCCGGCGCGGGCAGCGAGTTCAACCGCAAGCTTCGCGAGGAGGCGAGGAGGAAGAAGTACGGCATCGTCCTCAAGGAGTTCCGGCCCGAGGACCAGCCCTGGCTGCTCCGTGTCAATGGCAAATCTGGCAGAAAGTAAGTGGTGGTGGCAGCAGGTGCCTCCCGTGTCCCCCGAGTGTGCTGACTCCGTTGGGCGTCCTCTCTCAACACCCATGGCTGTCAGAGGGTTTTATTTGTGAAGGTGAATCAAACCGGTGCTCATGCAAGAGCCCTAGGGACTGGGGTGTGGGAAGCCTGAGAACCGGGCTGATTGCACACAGCAAGGGGCCGCCCCAGGGGGTGGGGGTGGGGGTTGTGACGATTGGGAGGCCAGGTGGGCGGAGGGCACTCCAGGAGGAACAGCGAGGGCAAAAGCACGGAATGGCCCGCAGACTAGACGTGTAAATGGAGGCTCACACAGTTGAAGGGCCAGCCCAGGGTCTCCTGGCATTGAATTTTTTTTTTAAGATTTTATTTATTTATTTGACAGGGCAAGGGTGGGGAGGGGCAGAGGGAGAGGTAGAGAGACAACCAGACTCCCCACTGAGTGCAGAGCCAGATGTAGGGCTTGATCCCAGGATCCCAAGATCATGACCTAAGCCGAGGTCAGACACTTAACCAATGGAGTCATCCAGGTTCCCCTGGATTTTGCTTCGAGAACCCAGATGGTTCTGGAGACAGGCCGGGGGCCATAGGCAGGGAGGGGCCTGGTCCTGAGAGCCACGCTGTGACCACGACTCTCTGCAGGTTCAAGGGCATAAAGAAGGGAGGCGTGACAGAGAACACATCCTACTACATCTTCACTCAGTGCCCCGACGGGGCCTTCGAGGCCTTCCCGGTGCACAACTGGTATAACTTCACGCCGCTGGCCCGGCATCGCACGCTCACTGCCGAAGAGGCCGAGGAAGAGTGGGAGAGGTGAGTGAGCCCGGCAGGCCTGGAGGGAGGCAGGACCCAGTCGGGAGCCCCCAGCTCCCCAGAAGGGAGCTGAAACCCTTGGAAATGGGGTGTGTCACGATAGCTTTCTCTCTAGCTGGGAGCTGGGTACTCAGTGGTCAGCAAGCCGGACTCCACCAGGCCCTTGGCAGGGAGCTCCCAGTTCAGTGAGGGAGGCAGACCTGGAAGCATCAGGGACACAGACGGCCCTGAGAGGGCTGGGGAAAGGGTAGCTGAGCTGAGCCCTGGAGCAGGAATTGGCAGAGCAGAGGAGGGTCTCTCTGGCCCGCTTGGCTTCCACCAGGCAGGAGGGCTACAGCTGGATCAATGACACGTAAGATCTATATAATGTAAAATTGACCATTTAACCATTTCTAAGTATCCCGTTCAGTAGCATTAAGTACATTCACACTGTTGTGTGTACAGCCATCACTGCTCTTCCATCTCTAGAATTTTCTCATCTTTCCATTCTGAGATTCTGCCCCCATTAAACAGAACCTCTTTGTCCCCCTCCCCCAGCCCCTGGCTGCCACCATTCCACTTTCCATTTCTGAGTTTGACCTTTCTAGGGACCTCACGGGAGGGAGTGGGATCATGCAGTATTTGTCCTTTTGTGACTAGTGTATTTCACGGAGCATGATGTCTTTAAGGTTCAGGCATATTGTAATATATGTCAGTGTTTCCTTCTCTTTTTAAATTAAAATACTTTTAATAATAAAAAAAAACCCATAAAATTTATCATCTTAACAATTTGTAAGTGTGCCACTCGGTAGTGATAGATCTGCTCGTGTTCTTATGAGAAAGAACCTCACCCCTTTTCCTGCTACTGATGAATCTCATGCTATTTGATACGATCCTAAGGCTCTCCGTAGCCGTAGCCACACGCATATTTTTTAAAACTTTTATTACCGGGGCGCCTGGGTGGCTCAGTGGGTTAAAGCGTCTGCCTTCGGCTCAGGTCATGATCTCAGAGTCCTGGGATCGAGCCCCGCATCGGGCTCTCTGCTCAGCGGGGAGCCTGCCTCCCCCTCTCTCTGTGCCTGCCTCTCTGCCTACTTGTGATTTTTGTCTGTCAAATAAATAAATAAAATCTTTAAAAAGAAAAAAAAACCTTTTATCACCATGCTAAATGGAAACACCGGTACGCGTTTCATAAAAACAAAGGCACCCGTAAACTACCATAAAAGCACACGGACATGAATACATTGTAGCCAAGTTCTGTTGCCTGAGAAAGGCCCTGAGCTCAAGAGAGAGGCTGGGATACCAACATCGCGCTGAGACCTTCTGCCTGAGGGACACGGGGCAGAGAGGGAATCGAAGAAAGGCCAGCTCACCCCCAGGGGATTTCAGGATCACATTATCTGGGGTCACACCATCCTCAGATCACCTAAGTCCTGTCTGTGGTTTCCCCTTTGGGGAGCAGCTGGTGGAGATTGCAGGGGGAAGGCCCAGTTTGTGGAGCCAGGCCCCTTGTAAGCCCCACTGCACCCTTCCCCCTGCCCCAGGAGAAACAAAGTCCTGAACCACTTCAGCATCATGCAGCAGCGGCGGCTCAAGGATCAGGACCAGGATGAGGAAGACGAGGAGAAGGAGAAGCGCAGCCGCAAGAAGGCCAGTGAGCTGCGCATCCACGATCTGGAGGACGACCTGGAGATGTCGTCTGACGACAGTGAGGCCAGTGGCGAGGAAGGTGAGGCCGCTGGCGCCCCCCCTCCCCCCCCCCCGGGTGGCTGGGTCATATTTTGTCAAGGTGTCTTGAGTGATGACTTAGGTTAATGCCGCTGAAGGAAAGTTTGGTCACTCACAGCCCGCTGGGAATGAGAACACGACACAGCAGGGTACACAGGCCAGGGGAAGCCCCAGAGTTGGTAGGAGGCAGAAAGGAGTGTCGACAGGAAGGCCTCAGCGGTGGCCTTTATCAGGGTTTCCACAGGATGGGCAATGCAGGGGTCAGAGGTGAACAGCTTTAGATCTGCCACTTCGTATAATTCTGGCAGGCCCTGGGCTACAGGGGTGGTTTCTGGTTGTCGGTACCTGGTCTCCGGCCCTGGGGGCTGGAGGGAGGGAAGGAGATGATGGGCGTGAGTGTGAGAGTCAGAGAAGGGGAGTTGGGGGTGGAGACTTGGACTGGTCGGGTTTGCGCATGAGAGGTGAGTCCTTGGGGGTGTCTCTGCCTGGTTAGCGAGGCCCCCGAGATGTCCAGACATCCTTGGATACGCCGAACGGGATGAGGGCCAGCCTGAGCCCCGCTCTGCTTCCCCAGGTGGCAGAGCCTCCAAGGCCAAGAAGAAGGCACCACCCGCCAAGGGGGGCAAGAAGAAGAAGAAGAAGAAGGGGTCTGACGATGAGGCGTTTGAAGACAGCGACGACGGGGACTTCGAGGGCCAGGAGGTGGACTACATGTCCGACGGCTCGAGGTGAGGTGGGCAGCAGGCAGGAGGCCCCGGGCCGGCCTGGTGCACTCGTTCCCTCACCCTCGGCCGCCCTCTGTCTTCCAGCAGCTCCCAGGAGGAGCTAGAGGGCAAGCCCAAGGTCACCCAGCAGGAGGAGGGCCCCAAGGGCGTGGATGAGCAGAGCGAGAGCAGCGAGGAGAGTGAGGACGAGAAGCCGCCCGAGGAGGACAAGGAGGAGGAGGAGGAGAAGAAGGCGCCCACGCCTCAGGAGAAGAAGCGCAGGAAAGGTCAGTCCCCTCCCCGCTTCCCCGGGGCGGCCGGCCCCCCACTCCCAGAGCCCCCCATCCAAGGTGGAGCCGGGGCGGGCGGCCTCCCCGACACCAACGTCCCTCCTCGGGCCCAAGCAGACAGCAGCGACGAGTCGGACAGCTCGGAGGAGAGCGACATCGACAGCGAGGCGTCGTCGGCCCTCTTCATGACGGTAAGGCCCAGCCCGGGGCCGGAGCGGGCCCGCGGCCGCCCCCGGGGCCTGCACTCACGTCCCCAACCCCGTCTGCAGAAGAAGAAGACGCCCCCGAAGAGGGAGCGGAGGCCGTCGGGAGGCAGCTCACGGGGCAACAGCCGGCCGGGCACACCCAGCACGGAGAGCGGCAGCACATCGTCAACCCTGCGGGCCGCCGCCACCAAGCTGGAGCAGGGTGAGTGGCCACTGCCCCTCGCTGTCCCCCCACCCGCCACGGTCCTTTGTTCTGCCTCCAGGGCGGAGCCCAGAGTCGGGCCACAGGCCTGTCCACACCCCCTCCCAGCCCCCTGCACAGGGGACCCCCATGCCCTTCCCCCTGGGGGCACAGGACTCAGCCCCGCCCCTGCTCCCCCAGGCAAGCGGACGAATGACACGCCAGTGGCCAAGCGTTTGCGGCTGGAGCCGGGACCCCAGAGCCTGTCAGGGAAGTCGACCCCTCAGCCGCAGTCCGGGAAGTCGACCCCCAGCAGCGGGTGAGTTGGCGCGAGGGCAGCTGGGGCCGCGCCGGGCGTGGGGGAGCCTCCTGCTGACGGCCACCCTCCCCGTGCCCCGCTCCACAGGGACGTGCAGGTGACGGAGGACGCCGTGCGCCGCTACCTGACGCGCAAGCCCATGACCACCAAGGACCTGCTGAAGAAGTTCCAGACGAAGAAGACGGGGCTGAGCAGCGAGCAGACGGTGAACGTGCTCGCCCAGATCCTCAAGCGCCTCAACCCCGAGCGCAAGATGATCAGCGACAAGATGCACTTCTCCCTCAAGGAGTGACGGCCCGGCGCCCGCCCAATAAACGAGCTCGGCTCCAGAACTTCCTGGGCGCTCGCCTCGTCCCTCGCCTGCACCCCAAATCCCAGAGCCCCGCCTCTTCAGTTCCAGGTCATCCTGGGGGTTTCCTCACCCGGCGCGGGCCCCTCCTTCTGGAACCTTCCGCCGCACCTCTGAGCCGGCTCTCAGTCCTCAGCCTTTCGCGTGCGGGGGCCGGCGGGTGGGGGGATTGTCTCTCCGGCTCTGGCTTCTCTGGTCCTGTTTTTGGTTGTAGCTTATCCCCCTTCACCCATGAAGTGCTTCTCCAGCTCTCAATTATCTTGGCTTCCTTTTAAGAACATCTCGCCCCTAGGGCCCTTGATCCCTTCTCTCACGTTTTTGTTTCAAGCATCTGTCTTGTTCTGGTCTCTGCCAGATACCTGATTCCTTACCTGATGCCTCCTCACGACTGACTGTTGTGCTATAGAACTTCGGATGGGGACCTGAGGCCGCCTCGGGGGGCTCTGGGGGCCCCCTGGGCAGTCGGCTTTGCAGGCAAATCCTGCTGGTGCTTTTGCCTTGGCTCCCACCTCCCACCACGGTAGCCCAGGAGCCCTGGGCTGAGCCCGTGTTAGGTGGTTCTCAGCCGGTGGCCTCTATCCCAATGTGGCTCCGAAATCCTAAGCCCTTTTGTTGCTGCTGTTGGCCCCTGGGCCCTATTTTTCAGCTTTCCAGCGATGTTTCTAGGGCTCCCCGTATTTCTAATGACTCCGTTATACTTCTATTTTATCTCGCATTGCCAGTGTTCTGCCGTGGGAAGGTTTTTTAAGTTTTTAGACAGTTTCAGTGCTGGAAATGGAATTTGGCTGCTGGCGCTCCTTCCGAACCCGTTCTGTGTGATCCGGCTGGGGGCGGGGGGAAGGATGTGGGGCTTCCGTCTTGCTCAAGGCTGGATGCTAGGTGGAAAACTTCCCCACCCAGTTCCACAGGCCCTTGGCCGCCAAGCAGGGATGCCAGAGATGACAGGCTAATTCCTAGGAATGTCCCAGGTCTGTCCAGCCTCCCTCCCCATCCTTCCACCAGGTCTTTTTGGGGGCGGCAGGAAAGCAGGGTTGCCCTGGCCTGACGATTTGACCCCCGCCTCTGCCATGCGATGGAGGGCTAAGGCCTCTTCACAACCGGGCCGGTCCCCGGGGCCCCAGTGGCTAGGAGCGAGGGCCTTGTGTGCAGCAGGATCTGCCTTCGAATGTGACTTTGGACAAGCGACAGTTGTCTGAAGGTGGTCTCAGCAGGCGCCACGGTAACCACACCAGCAAGATGCAGATGGAGTTGGGGTCTGTCCCCAGCTCTGCTTGCATGAAAAGGCCACAGCCGTTCCCGAACCCATGTGTTTCTGCTCACCAGTGCAGGACGAGTTCCTGAGCCGGTGTTTTCCGGGGAGGAAGAAAGGGGTTGGCTGTCCGGAGCGAAGGCTCCCCCACTGTGGGTTTGTACCCCTGCCGGGCAGCCTGGAGTGGGGACCTGCATCGCATGTGCGCCCCCAGCCGTGGGGAAACATGCTGGTTTCTGCTGTGTCCCCCACCCCCCCAGGGCTGCAGGCTCCTACCTGAGCTCCCACCCAGTCTGACCTCTGTGAGATCAAGCAGCTTTTCAAGTGCTACCCAGGTTCTTCGTGCTTCCGAGGCCTCAAAGCAGGCTTGCTCTCACAAGCTCCTCCCTCAGGCAGCGTGTTCCACGCTAAACATGCCACCTGTCCTCAGGGCCTCGTGTGGGAAGGACCCGGGTTAGCCCCCTTTCACAGGCGAGGGAGGGCCTCCTTTCCCTGAGGTCACAGGGGCATGGAAGTCACTGGAAATCTCTGCTGCCTCTCAGAAGCGGTGGGTGTAACTGCCCCTCCCGCCCTAACTCTGGGAGGGGGCTGAGGTCCCAGGGGCCTCAGGTGGGCCTTCTAGAGGCAGGACTCCCTGCAGGGTGAGCTTCCTAGCCTCGTGTGCCAGTTCTTGGCTGTCCCCCAGGCCTCTCCCTTTTCCTGTTTTGACGCTGGCTCGGACAGGCCCGGAGACAGGAGCGTGAAGCCTTAGTCCTCCAGGTGACAGCTTGGCTACCTGCTGACTTGCCCCCCCCACCCCCCATTCCGCTCTACCTGGTGCACAGTGTGGGGACTCCAGACCCCTGGCACCCTGAGTGAGGAGGGGGGTCCCACTGGTGGGCTCTCAGTGGGCCCTCCAACTTCTTTCCAGAAGCAGGTGGGGCAGAGGACCCCGTGGCCCGCCCTGAGTTCAGTTCTGGCTGCCGCAACACTCGTAAATCAGGGGTGAAGGGGGTGTCAGAAACGGGTCTGTGGAATGTCTGGATGGGGCGGGCAGGGGGTGAACGCTTAACTCTTGGAGGCACAGCGGGTGGGGCAGAGGAACTGGTTGGAAGACACAGGACAGCGTGTGCTGTGGGACATGGGGGTCATCCTGTGGTTATAGCGGTGGCAACGAAGAGGTGAGTCCACCCCCCACCCCCACCCCGGCCCTGCCCCGGCAGTGGGATAAATTGAGGGAGCGAGGCCTCCCCACCATCAGGACCCACCTGTCACTATGGGCACAGGACGCGTCCTACTCGGCTCTCTGCTGCTCCTGTTGCTGCAGCTGGGCGTCACCAGGGGCCCTGGTGCTTGGGGGGCTCCGGTGGCAGAGGAAGAGCTCCGAGGGACCCCAAGGCTGCAGCTGGGTAAGGACCCCCGGACCCTGCGTGACTCCCCAATTCCCTCCCACCCAGACCCCACTAGCTGTCAGCTGCCCCTCTGTCCCCCACAGGGGCCCGCCCGCGCAGAGCCCTGGCCACCCCATGCCAGTTGTGGAGCCTGTCCCTACCCGTGGCCGAGCTGGGTCTGGGCTACGCGTCGGAGGAGACGGTCGTCTTCCGCTACTGTGCAGGCAGCTGCCCCCGTGATGCACGCACCCAGCACGGCCTGACGCTGGCCCGCCTGCGGGGCCAGGGCCGAGCCCACGGGGGGCCCTGCTGCCGGCCCACCCGCTATGCCGATGTGGCCTTTCTTGACGACCGCCACCGCTGGCAGTGGCTGCCTCAGCTCTCGGCGGCCGCCTGCAGCTGTGGCGCCTAAGGACGCCTGGCCTGGGCCCCCCGAGGCTCCTGGAGGAGCTCTGCTGACTTATTTATTGGACACCAGAGGGGAGGTGGGCCAGGCAAGGAACATAATAAAGGAACTGCCGCCGCATGACTGTGTTCAGTGCATGATTGTGTTCAGTGCATGACTGTGTTCAGTGCATGACTGTGTTCAGTGCATGACTGTGTTCAGTGCATGACTGTGTTCAGCCCAAGTGCGCCTTGCCCCGGCCACCTCAGCTCCTAGAGTGGGGAGGGGCCGGGAGAGGGGGGTTCCTGGGCTTCCCCGGCCCCGCTCAGCCCCTGCAAACAGCCAGTGCAAGGAAGGCCAGTCTGTCCACACTCCAACTTTATTCACCAACACGAGAAGCTGGGGGAAGAGCCAGGGGTTCAGCAGGCTGGGGGCGCCTGCCCCGGCTCCCCTGGTCCCATCCCTTCAGGGAGGGAGCGGCAGATCACAGAGATGCGTCGGCCCCGGGGAACCCGATGCGCCCCAAAAAAGGACTCTTCATCCCGAAGAATCTCATGGGAGAAGTCATAACGGGCTGAGCCCCTGCAAGAGAAAACAGGCTGTGGCTGGGTGGGGTGAGGACGGCCCTGCACCAGGTGGCCTGCCTGCCACAGGGGAATGCTCGTGTCTGCTGGGAGGGCTGAAAAAGAGAAACATGCTAGGTGTACATCTGAGCGGTTACTGGGGGGAATGGGGGCCCCTTGGCTGGGCAGTACCTAAGGATGTAGAGGGAGCCTGGCTCCAGCAAGAGTTCCAGCCACTCCCCTGGCTCCTGGGTGTGCACCAGCCGCATGACGCTGGGAGATAGTAGGGACAGACCAGCGATGGTGGCTCCGCAGAACTGGAAGAGGGGGCATGGCGGCCAATCAGCCTCTGGCCCCACCGGCCCATCCCCATCCAAGGCTCTGGCCTCTGCCCACCTTGATGCTGTCCACGTGCGGCTTGATGTAGCCCCGAGGTTCCAGGTCCAGCACATGCACTGGGGACAGCAGGGTCTGGCCAGGGCTAAAGGCGGCTGCTTGCACGCGCTGCAGGATGGCCCGGCTTGCCTCGGACCAGCGTGACTTTTCTGTCTCCCGGAAACCGTGGATGGCCTGCACAGAGAGCTTCCGTCAAGCCAGGAAGCTCGCATAAGGAACAGGGAAATTGAGGCACGGGTGGAGGGAGGGCAGAGTGCAAAGAACTGGCTTTCCCAGCATGACCCCTTGACACCATCCTCAACTTACCACCTTGGTCCTACCTACCCTAAGATCCTGGGTCTCAAACCCCAACCCGTGTCCTACTAGGCCCAGCCTCACTCCTCTGTACCTGCCTTCAGGTTCCAATTCAGTCCCAGAGCTTGTCCCCAGTGCAGGTCCCACCGAAATGTTCAATTTTGTTTGTCTCCGCCCACAACTCGATTCCATTCAAGTCTTCTGTCTCCGCCCCCAACCAATGACCCTCCCTCTTCTCGCTCCACATCTGTTTCGGCTCCTAACCTTGCTCCAGTCCCCCACACCCTAGAGTTCCAGGTCAGGGATCCAGCTATGACCAAGCCCTCATCTCCGCCCGCAAAATCCCTGGGCATCAAGACCCCGCCCCCAACCGTACCCCTCTACAACCCAGCGCTCCACCCCCCGTGCCTACCTCTAACGCAGCAGACCCCGCCCCCACCGTAGCCCCGCCCCCAGCGCCATTCCAGGCCCCGCCCCCAGCGCCGCCGGCCTCACCGCGTCCCAGTGATCGTATTCGTAGCGGCGGCGGCGCAGCTCGGGCTCCAGCTCACGGCTCAGCGTCTCCTCCTCGGCCGCGCTTAGGAAACCCGGCCGCACCACGGCCGCGTCCCGAAGGCGGCTTAGTACGGCCGGGCTCGATCCCCGCACCCAGCCGGGTACCGGCAGCGTCCCCAGCGCCAGCCGCCCACTCCCGGCCATAGCCCCGGGGTCGGGTCGTGGAAGCTGTCGGAGTCAGGGCTACGCCCCCGCCCCAGAGCCATTGGCTGTGGCCGCACCGAGTCCCTTCAATGATTGGCCTTCCCCAGAGCCCCGCCCCCTGGCCAAGGCTGCTGTTCGGTTCGCCCTCTCAAGCTATTGGCTCCGCAGAGAACCCGCCTCCTATCCGCGCTGTGGGCGCCCTGGGCGCCGTGGATGGTGGCGGGCGGCGGCGGGGCTCAACGGCGGAAGCCGCCTGGGGCGTGGCGTCAGGGGCTGTGGGAGGGTTTGGGCCAAGGCCCAAATTTGGGGGTCGGCCAGGACTTGAGATTGAGGGGAAAGTCCGCTCAGGCTGAGAGGAAGGGGTCAGGGGCACGGGGTCCAGGGGAGTGACATCAAGGCCATGATGTCAAGGTAGAGGTTGGGGTCAAAGTTTGAAGCCAAGCATCACCCGTTCCCCTTCTCGTCTGCGTCATCCCTACCTGTGTACAAACGGCCTGGCTCCCACCTTATAAAGTAAAAAGCAAACCCCAAAACCCTCCTCTTGCTTTAAGGGTAGGATTGACATAGCACCACTTTGCAGCCTTTACTGGGATATTTAGTGGATCTAGACACGGATTGTCCTCGGCCCCTAACGTCACAATATGAGGTACCACGACCCTTTGGAGGCCTCCTGATGGACGGACACACCTCCACTTAAGAGGCCATTTGCCAGAAAGTGGAACCTGAACCCGATCAGACTTCGCTAGGTTTATAGGTCAAGCCACAGGAAGTATCAAGTACAGAGGTCACAGCCAGTCCTGATCCCATCATCAAAATTCAGATGGGAAGTCCACAAGACCAACGGCTGAATTTCAAGGGAAGAGAAGGAAAAGAAGGAGAGATTGAGAGAGAGATGAAGGAGAAAACCCGCAGTTAAAAGAGGCTTCAGGAAGCATCATTCAGTTGCAAGGTATGCACCCTACCTGGAGGCTGATTCGAACAAACTGGTAACACAGGAGGCAACTGGGGAGATTCGCACACTGGTTGGATTTGGGATGATTTTGTTTTTTGGGGGATGGGGGTTTGCAAACGGCATTTTGGTGGCCTTTTTAAAGATTTATCTTTTTAGAAATGCATGTTGAAATATTGACCCCACGACCCCTCCGGGGACAGCCACACGTTCTCTGCTCTCCTTATACAATGACATTTCTTGAAAAATGTGTCAAGCTCCCATGTCTTCCCTCCCCTCCCCTCTGGATGCACGACAGGCCAGCTTTCAGCCCCTACAACCCTGAACGTGGGGCTCCCGCTCATGCTGTCAGTGACTTCCGCTGTGCCAGATCCAGCAGCCGGTTCTCAGGCTGACTGCTACTTTATCAACTTACCGATGATATCTTTTGCATTTTCATTCCCAACCCTGACCCCAGATTTATCCATCCGCCCCCTCCCCCGGATGTCTGAGGCACATCAAGCACCAGAAGTAACATGTGTCCAAACTGGACTCCTGATCCCCTCCCCCCACACCTGTGCCTTCCTGCAGCCTTTCCACCCATCAGCTCTGCCTTTAAAGCCTGGCTAGAATCCCACCTCTCCTGGCCACCCAGCTGGGGCCACCGGCTTTCATTTGGTTATTCTGAGTCTCCGAATTCGTCTCCCGGTTTCCACGCTGGCTGCACTCTTCCCAGTACTACGTGGGAGCCATAGTGCTCCTGCTTTTTTGTTCTTCTCAGAACCCCCCATGGCTCATGTCCCTCTTTGCTCAGATCCACCAGGCCTTCTAAGCTCTGTCCTCCTTCCTTTCTGTTCACATGTCTGCCTTGTCCCCCCACCACTTCACTTCAGCCACGAGCCTCCTCGGGGGCCCCTCCCACATGGCAGCCCAGTCCTGCCACAAGGCCTTTGCACTTGCTATGCCTGCTGCCTGGACTGCTCTGTCCTTCTCTTACCTTAAACCTTGTTCACGCATCACTTTCTCAGCAAGGCCTTCACTGGCCACCCCACTGAAAGCTGTAACTCTCTTTCTCTTACACACACACACACACACACACATTCTGCATACCTCCTTCTCTGGTTTTTAAAAAAATTGTCTACCCCCACAAGAGTAAGTTCTTTGAAGACAGGGAATTTTGTTTGCTTCAGGGTATGTCGTGGCCTCTAGAATAGTGCCTGAAATATCCTTTTTGCTCAGTAGGGTTTGCGGCAGTTAGGGCTTGGAAGGTCAGAGCCTCAGGGCTGGGGTGAAGGCAGACGAGGCATTGTGCGGGGCACAGGTGTGCGTGCCACGGTGGAGCAGGCAGGGAAGGTGACACAGATGGGGCTCAAAGACTACAAAGATTTAATTGAAAATCACAGTGTCTCATTCAAGATACCTGCCCTGAGGGGCAGCCCCAAACCCAGAGTTCCTCCTGGGGCCCTTCCAGGCTCAGCATCGAGGGGTGGGCAGGGCTGCAGCTCCAGCTTCTGACTGGCACCTGGCCTCCCCCGACTCTCCTCTGGAGGGTGAGATCTGGCTCTCAGATGCTGGCAGGGGCGGGCTCTGCTGCCGTCGCCACCCCCACAGGCTCCTTCTGCACCAGCTCGGGCTCATCCTCACCGTCCTGGGGAGGGTGGACCAGAACCTTGTCCAAGATGCCAAACTCCTGGGCCTCCATGGGGCTCATGTAGCGGTCCCTCTCCATGGCCGACTCTGCCAGGGGAAGCAAGAGGCAGGGTGGGTGGGGTTAAAGCCGGAGACCTGGGGATGGTCGGGGGCCCTGTTCTGTCCCTTCCTCGCCGGGTGACCTCGCCTTTCCCCTCTTGGTACCTCAGTTTTCCCATTGGTAAAATACCCATTCCATTTTTTTTTTTTTTAACTGGTTCCTGATGTCTAATACACATCCAGATGGCAAGTGGACAGTGTGAATTTCAGTGTGAATTTCACATACCCACATGGCCAGCACCCAGACTGAGACAGGGCCCAGCCCCAGATCCCCAGCTGCCCCTGCGGGGAGCCTCCTTCCAGTCACTGACTCCTCTGGCCCAACAGTAACCGCTAGCCTAATAGTGGCGTGACAGCAGAGATAAGCGTGCTTCTTTTTGTTTTTAAATATGTGGAATCAGAGTATTTACTCCTTTTTCCTACTCGGCACTCTGTGTCCGAGATTCAGCCCGGCTGCCACGTGTCGCCATGGCTGGGTCTCTTGTCGTTGCCTTGTGGGACTCCACGGCGTAAATTAAGCACAGATGCACTCGCCGTGCTGCTGTTGGGCATGGGGGCGTCTCCCGGCGTGGGGCTCCCGCACACAGGATGGCAGTCAGGACAACAGTCGGCACGCCCACCTGCAGCTTTGGTGGACATAAGCATCCACATCTGGTTGCATGCAGAGCATGAGAACCGGGGCGTCTGGAGCTTCTGAGCCGGAGCCGGGGGTGTCAGACGGCTTTCCTCTTCACTACCACCCGCCGCGGTGAGTGTTCCAGTTCCACATTCTCACTGGTGCCGGGTGTCGGGTTTTGGATGTTAGCTCCTCCGGTGGATTAAAATGGTATCTCCCTGGGGCCTTAACTGGCCTTTCCCTCGACTAATGATGTTCTTTTGTAAGAAACAGATGCGCAAGGGGTGCCTGGGTGGCACAGTCGGTTAAGCGTCTGACTCTTGGTTTCAGCTCCAGTCGTGATCTCAGGGTCGTGGGATCGAGCTGCTGTGTCGGGCTCCACGGTCAGTGTGGAGTCGCTCCCTCTCCTTCAGCCCCTCCCCCCATGTACTCTCGAAAAAAAAATAAATCGGGGCGCCTGGGTGGCTCAGTCGTTAAGCAGCTGCCTTTGGCTCAGGTCATGATCCAGGCTCCAGGGATCAAACCTTGCATTGGGGTCCCTGCTCAGCTGAGAGCCTGCTTCTCCCTCTCCCTCTGCCTATAGCTCTGCCTACTTCTGCTCGCTCGCGCGTGCGCGCGCGCGCTCTCTCTGTTAAATAAATAAATAAATAGATCTAAAAAAAAAAAAAGGAAAAAAATCTTAAAATATATATATATGTTACATGTGTGTGTGTGTCTGTGTGTGTAGATATATGGGCAATTTAACTTATTTATTTAATTTTGAGTCATCTCCACGCCCAACATGGGGCTTGAACTCCTGACCCTGAGACCAGCAGTCGCGTCTCTCCTGACTGAGCCAGCCAGGTGCCCCTAATGATGCCATTTTAAAATATCGTCACTAAAGATGATGAGCATCTTTTCTTATATTTCTTGGCCATCTGGAATATTCTTTATTGAGGACAGTGTTCAAACCTTTGACCCATTTTAAGCGAGTTTTTAATGAAGATTCTGCAAACTGGTCTTTTTAAAGTGCTTAGGACAGGGGATTTCCACTGGGGGTTGGGGACACTGGGTGACATCCGGGGGCAGCTTTGGTAGTCACAAAAGGAAGGTGCTATTGGCATCCAGTGGGTGGTGGCCAGGGACGTGGCTCCACGTCCCACAGCGGCCAGGACAGAGGATGGTCCAGCCCTGAGGGTCAGCGGTGCCAGGGTCGAGAGGCCCTGGCTTGGCACGAGGCCTTCCACACATGTATGCGTTGGTTAAAATAAAGGAGGGCAGGGGGCGCCCGGGGCGGGGCACTCACCGATAACCTGCAGGCTCTGTTTGGTGTGCTTGGCGTAGATGCCGTAGAGCTGCTTCTTGAGTTTCATGATCTCCTCTGCCTGGATGGCGATGTCTGTGGCTTGGCCCTGAGGGTACGAAGGAAAAGGTCACAGTAAGCATCAGCCACTTGCAGGGAGGCCGGAGAGGGCGTTCAGACTGGTGGAGCGGGGCTTTGCGAGGCCCACACACCCTGCAGCATCTTTGCCTCTACCAGGAAGGCTTCCTGTATTTTTTTTTAAAAAGATTTTATTTATTCCTTTTGGAGAGAGAGAGATGGGGTGAGGGTCAGAGGGAGACGGAGATGCAGACTCCCCACTGAGCAGGGAGCCCCATGCGATGTGGGGCTCGATCCCGTGACCCCGAGACTGTGACCTGAGCCAAAATCGAGAGTCAGAGGCTTAGCTGACTGAGGCGCCCAGGCGCCGAAAAGCCTCCGGTATTAACTTTATTTTCTGCACGTGGAGCCTCGCCCCTCCCAGGACAAGCGGATTCTGGGAGCCAGCAGACAACTCCTGCTCTGCCATGAGTTTTCACAGGCAAACCAGCTGATCCCACGTGTGCCCCCTCCTCCGTGGGGCACGAATACTCAGGGCCACTGTCCCCTGCCCCTTCCCCCAGGGCCCGGGGCCAGACATGAGGCCATGCCCTATCCCCCAGAGCCTGCTGAGATAATTCAGACTAGCCCGTCCTGAGCCCTGTGGGCCCTGACTCACTGTTCCTTCCTGCAGAAACCACAGTAAAATCCCTACCCACCCCCCACCCCTGCTCTGTGCCTCCTGAGCGACCCTGGTGCTTCCCATGTGGGCAAACGTGACAGGGCAAGCCCCCCCTGCCCACTCCACCTGGGGGAACTGTGAGTAACAAATGGTCTTTCCAGTGGCAGTCCTTTCCTGATCCGCTGGCCTCACCATACCTGAAATCATTGTGAAACCTACACTTGCCAACACTAACACTCGCCTGTGACTTCCACCCAGTTGGTCCTTCTGTCCAGACGCCACCCCCGTCCCAAAGCAGCCTGCGTGGGCCCTGCACTCACCCGGGCACCCCCGGAGGGCTGGTGGATCATGATGCGGGAGTTGGGGAGCGAGTGGCGCATGCCCGGGGTGCCGGCAGCCAGAAGCAGGGAGCCCATGCTGGCGGCCTGGCCCACACACCACGTGCAGATGGGGTTCAGGATGTACTGCATCGTGTCGTAGATGGCCAGGCCCGACGTCACCATGCCGCCTGCGGGCGGGGTGGAGTGAGCAGCGGGAGTGAGGGGCTGCGCCCGCTCCTCCCCCCAGCCTTCCCCTAGTACGGCCCCTGGCCTTGGGGGGCTTGTGTAGAGGCAGCCCTTTAAAGCCCGTGTCACAGACGTGAATACTAGCGAGGGCAGGGAGGCGACAGCAACAGGTGACACGAACTAAATGGGGGAGAGGAGAGCACGTGCTCCAGAGCGAGCTGACCCTTACCACCCATGTACACGGGCCCCGGGGGGACCAGATCTGTCAAAGCTGCAAGGCAAAGTGGAAAGCGGGGAGAGTGGTGGCTGAGAGGGACATTCTGGAGTCAGCGTGCCTGGCAGTGTGGTCTGGGTGACCCTGGGCAAGTAACCCAGCCTGCCAGCCACAGTGTCTCCTCGCAGACGGGGGATCACTGAACCGGACCAACCACGGGCCACTGCCACGAGGACCAGATGAGTTCAATGCCTACGAAATGCTTCAAGTACAGGGCACAGTTGGCGCTCGGTCGAGATGAGCTCTTCTCTTTTGGGAGGGGGTTGGTGCTGGTGGTGGCAGCTACCAATTTTAAAATACGCTGACCACCAGGTCAGGCTGGTAAAATGTTACATGTGCCATCAGAGCTAGGCTCGGCTGCCAGTTTGGGAACCTAGACTTAAAAGCAAGGACCGGGCAACTTTTGGAGGTTTCGACACAGTTTTGGGACTCTGAAGGAAGCTCAGCACCCTTTCTTCCTCCAGAGGGAGAACGTTCCTGATGGAAGTAGTGTTGGTGGGGGGGTCTGCCCCCTTAGTCACCTGGAGTGACTCAGGAAGCGGCTCTGGCCCCCGGGGGATGTCTCTGCTCACCGGGACTGTTGATGTACATGTGGATGGGCTTCTTGTTGCTCTCGGACTGCAGGAACAGCAGCTGCGCAATAACCAGGCTGGCCACGCTGTCGTCGATCTGCAAGTAAGCGGGGAGGGTGGGTGCGCCCAGCGGGAGGGCAAGGAGCAGGCTAACCCAAGCCACTGTGAGGCAGCTGGGGATGAAGTCAGCGAACAGGGATGGCTGTCAGAGCCCAGGTAAGATGGTTGGGGAGGACTCAGCACCAGGGAGGGGAGATGGTGAAGGGTGGTGGCGCCCCAGGGGTTCAGGGCACAGGAAGTGGGGGGAGTCAGTGGGCTCAGGGCAAGGAAGGGAAGGGGTCCGGAGGCTCAGATAGGGGGATGGGGATCAGAGCCAGGAATGGGGAGGAGGGTCACTGGTGAGGGAGGGAGTCAGAGATCAGGTAGGGAAAAGCAGAGGGGCTGAAGAAGGGCTGGGGGTGGGGGATTGGGGCCAGAAGAGGGGATTGAAGGCTCCTGTGCCCAGGAAGTGGGGGGTCAGACTGGGACCAAGGCGGAGACTCGGTGCGAGAGGTCAAGAGGTCAAGAGCTCAAGGCGGTTCGCGGCGGAGGAGGGGCGCATGGGGTCTGGGCAGGCGCAGAGGGCAGTCCCGGCAGGGCACTCACTGGACCCATGACACACACGATACGCTCCCGCAGCAGCCGCGAGTAGATGTCATAGGCGCGTTCGCCGCGACCCTGGGGGAGAAAGATGGCGGTGGGGGTCAGAGGCCGGCAGTGCCCGCGGCCCGGAGACCCCCGACTCCCACCCCGGGCCGAGTTCCCGCGGCCGCTGTACCGTCTGCTCCACCACGATGGGAATGAGCGGGACAGCCCGGGCCGCCGTCGCGTGCAGGCTCCGCTGCAGGGCCAGGCAGGTCCTGGGCGTCCGCCGCGGGGGGAACTGGGCGGCGAGGCGAGGCCCCAGCACGGGGAACCTACCTGCCGCCACCCGGACCCCCCCAACCAATATTCCGGGCCACATCCCGCGGCAGTCCGTCCCGGCTTCCGTCCGACGGCGGAACTACAACTCCCGGCGTGGGTTGCGTCTAGGGCGCATGCCCACGGGCCGCCCACGTCCAGGGGGCCGGACCGGCATGCTTAGGGGTGGGGCGAGGGTGGAGCGGAGTCTGAAGGGGATGGCGGCGGAGGACCTTTCATGAGCTCCGTTCTAATCCCCTTCCCAATGAATTCGTTATTCCTTAACTTAAAGATCAGCCTCAGGGGCGCCTGGCTGGCTGCGTCATTGGAGCATGCGACTGCATCTGGGGGTCGTGAGTCCAAGCCCAACGTTGGGCTAAAGCTTACTTTTTAAAAAAGTGATGATAATAATAATAAATAAATAAAAATAATTTCCTTTGTGCCTACTGGGCCCCCGGCCTAGCCAAGCTTCCAGCTTGGTGGGGCTAACTCCTACCGAGACCTTCCATTTATCTATGGACCCCAGGCTGTGGGAGCCCAAGGATGGGTGTTGCAGACTCTGGGAGATTTGTGTGGAAAGGTTTCCAAGGAGGAGTGAGTATTGGAGCTGGGTTTTGAAGGATGGATAGGAGTTTGTTAGGTGGGGAAAGACACTCCTGGCAGGAGAAGAACGGGCAAAGGGATGGAAATAGGAAGGCTCCAGGTAAGGTTTGAGACCTCTCTTTTCCCCATAATCAGCTCAAATGCTGTCTTCTTCCTCCTCCTCCTCCTCCTCCCCCCCCACCACCAAGATTTTATTTATTTACTTAACAGACAGAAATCACAAGTAAGCAGGCAGAGAGAGAGGGGGAAGCAGGCTCCCTGCTGAGCAGAGAGCCTGATGCCGGACTCGATCCCAGGACCCTGAGATCACGACCTGAGCTGAAGGCAGAGGCTTTAGCCCACTGAGCCACCCAGGCACCCCCAAATGCCACCTTCTTACAGGAGTCCTCAGAGCCTAGAATAAGGGGTGATAAGGGAGGAAGGTTAAGAGCTGAGAGCTTTAGAGGCAGCTGCCCACCTGCCAGGCTGGCTCAACCCAGGACGTGCTGTGTGATCTTAGGCGCATTGTTTAACCCCTCTGAGCCTGAAGTTTCTCATCTGGGAGATAGCAATGATCAAACCAATCTCACAGGGATGAGTTTAAAGAGACCTGCTGCGGAAGCGCATACTGAAGTCCTCCAAGTTCAAATTTGGGCCCCATTACTTGCTAGCCATGTGTCCCTGAGCCTCCGTTTTCCATCTGTAAATAGGGATAATGATAGCATACACCCTAGGGCTGCTATAAGGCCCTCGGAATGGGGCTTGGAACATAGTAAATGCTCAGTTTGCATTCACTATTGATGGGTTTTAATTATTGATTGTGCTACCCAGGAACCACAGCCGTCCAAGAAGTCCTCCCTTAGGAGGGTCCTTTTGAGGTAGGTTTTGACAGATAGGTAGGAGTTCACCAGGCAGACAGAGCCTAAATGCTGGGCCCTAGCATTGATGCTGGGTGCCCTAGATAAGAGTAGTTTTTGTACTCTGTGTTCACAGCGGATCCCAGTCTGATGGAGAGAGAGAACAGGACACGGACACTTACGTCTTATGGAATCAGGGCAGGACTGAGAAAAAGACCTGGAAGTGGAAGAGCTTGAAGGAGGTGGGGTGGAGAGGTGCCTCAGAGGCACCCCTGAAAGAAGGCCTAGATCTAGGCATCACTGACAGGGGTTGGGGGTGGGGGGGAGCCAGTGTTTGGGCCTGGGGTGTGGCATTCCCCGTTGGGGACTGTGGACGTAGGTGGGCAGCATGGGCTGTCCCAGTTTCTGCTGTGAGTCAGGTGGGTGGCCCTGCCCAGCCGGTTCCGCTAGGTCCCGAGCTCCCACCCTGCCCTGGGGAGAAGGGTGGGCCGTCAGCCCCACAGTCCCTCCCCCATCCCCCGTGACCTCACTGCTTCCCTTTGTTTCACCTGCTCTACCTGTCCATAGTTCACTACTTTTCACCTCCTACGTCACAGCCCCTGTGTGTTCCAGCTTCTCCCTGGGTCCCGCAGTTACTTCTCCCTTCAGCAACCAGAGAAAGCTCACCGTAACCCTCCCCTGCCTAAAGCCCTCCGCTTGGCTGTCACCCACGCTGACCTCCTCCCTCACCTGCCTCCACCCTCCCTTCCCCACTTGGCTCCAGCGGTGACACCGGCCAGCTTTCCGTTCCTCGTTCCTCGAACAAAGCCCCATCCAGGCACCTGGGCTTTGCTTGCATCCTCTTCCTGAATCTAGCTTCTTCCCAACAACATCAGTCTCCCCTCAAATGTCATCTCTTTAGAGAAGCCTTCCCTGATTCCCCTTGCTGATACCCCAGGTCAACTCTGGAACCCCTGCCTTCTTTAAATGGCTGTCCATTGTGACATCAATTCATTCTGTCTTCTTTATCCCCTGTGGAATGGGAGCTCCTGGAAGCCGGAGGTCGGAATCAGTTCTGTGGTCCTCGGGACTCCTCGGGATAGCATTCGTCAAACCTTTTAGATTAGGACTCACAAGGAGAGAAACATCTTATATAGTGTCCGAGGACACAAAAATACAAACATTTCATGAAATATTTATCCCGACTTTGAGCAGTGCCTTCTGATGTTTTCTATTCTAGTTTTTTCCCCTTCTGTTCCATTTACAGTGGGGTTTCTCCGCCTTGGGACCACAGGCATTCCTCGATGGGTAATTTGTTGTTTGCGGAAGGCCACCCTGGTTCCCTCACTAGATGACAGTATCAGTCCCCATCACAACAGTCAAAGATGTCTAATTACCGAGTCTCCTCCTGGTGGGGGGGGGGGGGGGGAGGCGGGGAGAATTGCTCGCAGTTGAAAACCACTGATTTAAATCAAAGTGGTGGGGCACCTGGCTGGCTCAGCGGGTTAAGCATCCAACTCTTGGTTTTGGCTCAGGTCACAATCTCAGGTTTGTGAGATGGAGCCCCGTGTTGGGCTCCTCACTCAGCAGGGAGTCTACTTTCCCTCTCTCTTTCTTCCTCCGCCCCCCCTCAAATAAATAAATAATTCTTAAAAAGAAATAAAGTGGATAGTGACCTGAAATGGAAAAAATTGGGGGGCTCCTGGGTGGCTCAGTCAGTTAAGCATCTGCGTTCAGCTCAGGTCATGATCCCAGGACTCTGGGATCATGACTGAGCTGAAGGCAGACGCTTAACTGACTGAGCCACCCAGGCGTCCCTTACTGATGTTTCCTGATTGCCTATTCTGATTAGGTGTGATGTGACAGAGACTAACCCCAAAGTGTCAGTGACTTAGATAAGATAAGAATGTCTTTCTCTCCAAATAACAGTCTGGAGGTTGGCACCCAGGGTGGGCAGGCTGGCTCTCTACCATGAAGTCTCCAGAGACCTTCTCCTTCCGGCTCATACCTTAGCCATTTCTAGGGTCTCCGGAATCCAAAATGGGAATTCACCTGGTACATTTCCCTTCCAAGAAGCTGGAAGGAGGTAGAGAGGGAAGAGGAGCCAAGGGGTGCATGCCAGCCAGTCTTGAAGGAAGGCTGCTCTGCTTTTTTGGGCCACATAACATTCCATGACATGTCTATGTATGTATATAGATAGTACACATGTATACGTTAAATATATGTATATGTATTTAATCAGTTCTTTGTTGATGGATGTCTTCATTGTGATGAAATTTTTTTCTCTTATCAGATTTGTATTTTTTAAAGATTTTATTATTTGAGAGAGAGAGAAGGAGAGCAAGCACGAGCAGGGGAGAAGGGCAAAGGGAGAGGGAGAAGCAGGCTTCCTGTTGAGCAGGGAGCCCAATGTGGGGCTGGATCCCGGGACCCTAGGATTATGACTTGAGCCAAAGGCAGATGCTTAACTGACTGAGCCACCCAGGCACCCCCAGATTTGTCTTTAAAGGAGCTTCCCTGCCTTGGAGAGCCCTTGGCCTCAGTCCTGTACCCTTGTCTTTATCCACACCCCCTTGATAATCTCCTCTGGTCTCTTGGCCTTCAATACCTGCGTATCTGATGCTTCCCAGGTTGGTGTCTCCCACCAAGATATCTCTCCGAAGCTCCAGACCTCCCTCCCTCTCTTCTCCCCTGGGATGTCTAATTAGACACCAGAATGAACGTGTTTGAGAGGAATTACTGACCTTCTCTCCCATACCAAAGCATTGCTCTTTCCATCCTTCGATTTGCTTATACTAAAAAAAAAAAACAAAAACCTTGGAGTCATGCTTCATTTCTCCTTTTTTTTAAAAGATTTTATTTATTTATTTGACAGACAGAGATCACAAGTAGGCAGAGGGGCAGGCAGAGTGAGAGGAAGGGAAGCAGGCTCCCCGCCGAGCAGAGAGCCCGATGCGGGACTCGATTCCGGGACCCTGGGATCATGACCTGAGCCGAAGGCGGAGGCTTTAACCCATTGAGCCACCTGGACGCCCCTTCATTTCTCCTTCTTTGTGGCACCAAATTATGTTGGCTAATCCAGCAGGCTCAACCCTGCAAGTTTACCCAGAGCTCAGTATCTTCTACCACTCACCAGTGCAGGCTGCCTCCCCGACTTGAGCCACCATCACCTCTTGCCTGGACAGTTGGAGTCACCCCTTCCCATTTATCCCAGCTTCCATCCCTGCTCCTTTGTAAACTATTCTCCCTGCAGTAGCCAGAGGAATCCTTTTAAAACTTACTTGAGCTCATGTCATCCTTCTTAGAACCCTCCTGTGGCCCCCTGACACACTCAGCTCAAAGTCCTAATAATATCCACAGAATGATAGATGCCCTCTCCTGCCCCATGCCTGTCTGGCTTCACCTCCTCCTTCTCTTCGCCTTGCTCACTCCACTGTAGCCACACCAGTCTCCTCACTCTTCCTTCCTTTTTTTTTTTTTTTTTTTTAGATTTTAAAAATTTATTTATTTGACAGAGATCACAAGTAGGCAGAGAGGCAGGCGGGGGGGGGGGGGAAGCAGGCTCCCCACTGAGCAGACAGCCTGATGTGGGGCTCGATCCCAGGACCCGGGATCATGACCTGACCGAAGGCAGAAGCTTTAACCCACTGAGCCACCCAAGCGCCCCTCCTCACTCTTCCTTTCTTCCTTTAACTCATCAGACATATACTAGCCTCAGGGCCTTTGCACTGGCTGTGCCCTCTGCCTGGAATGCTCTTCTCTCACATATCCCCACGGCTCCCTCCTCATCTCCATGAAGTCCATGCTCATTGTCATCTTCTGATACCCCTATTTAAAACTGAACCTCACCCTCATCTCCCAGCACAGCTTATCCATTTTCTCTGCTTCGTTTTTCTTGATACATAATTTATTAGCATAGCCCTACCCTACTCAGAGTATGCTTCATGGACTAGCAGAAGCAGCAGCAGTATCACCTGGGTCTTATTAAAAATGCGGACTCTTAGGGGTGCCTGGCTGGCTCAGATGGTAGAGCACGAAATTCTTGATCTCAGGATTGTGAGTTCGAACAGTGTTTGGCACGTAGTAGGTTCCTGGTAAACATTTATTGAATTAATGTCTAATTGTCTGAATGAATGTCGAATGGGTAGAGAATAGGTTGTATGAGGCAATGATGCAGGCAAATGAGCTGGTCAGGGTTGTTGGTTGAAAGCAATAGAAACTATCTTAAGCAGAGAGAAAATCTTATAGATACAAGAAATTTCCAGCATGGGTGGCAGTCTGGAATATCCACTTGGAAAAAAAATAGGCAGAAGGTTCCAGAGACTGAGGATTAGGGACAATTTTTCTTGAAGGTCACAGCTGCCTCTGGACAGCACTGCCACCATGGTGGACACAGCTACAGGCAATGAACTTCCCACTCCCAAAGAAATGATTACATGTTGGAAAGTAAAACAAACAAGCAAACAAACCAATAAGATAAAAAGACATGACACGTGTCTTCTAAAAAAGGAGATCAGTGATAGGGTAAATGTAGTCATTCAGAAGAGAAATATGGTGGCAGCTTGTGGGAGATAGAGTGTAGAGGAGATGGACTTGTGAAGTCAGTAGGAGGTAAAAGAGACATAGCTTGCAGACTGCAGAATAAATTGTTTTCTAAAAGTCATGCTTCTCCTTTGTAGCAGTTATCCACACAACAAACTACCCCATAATTTAGGGGCATAAAACAATAACAATAGCATTAAACATTTTCAATATGCCATTTCCGTGGGTCAGGAACCTAGGGGAGCTGAGCTAGGTGTTGTGACTTGGGGTCTTTCATAAAGGTGGAGTCAGATGTCAACCAGAGCTGTCATCCTATCCAAAGGCTTCACTAGAGTTGAAAGATCTGCTTCTGAGATTGCTCACATGGCCAGCAAGTTGGGTCCTGGACAAGCAAGGTGTCCAGCAGTTGTCAGGAAGTTTCAGGTTTTCCCCATGTGGACCTTTTGATTAATTGAGTGTCCTAACAACATGGCAGCTGGCTTCCTTCCTGAGCAAATGACCCAAGAGACCAAAGTGGAAGCTATAATAGCTTATACAGCCTAGCTTTGGCAGTCACACATTGTCACTTCCACATTATTCTAATGGTCACACATGATTCAGTGCAGGGCAGGGGACTCTGCAAGGGCATGATACCAAGAGGTGAGCATCATTGGAGGGTGGTCATCCCACCCTTCTACTCAGGGACTACATTTCCCAGCATTCCTTGCATATGAGGAGCCATATGATGAATTTTCATTAATGGACTCTGCAAGGAAATGATATATGACACTTCTAAGCCAAGGAGCTTAAGAAACAGGTGTGACTTCACTCTCATCCTGCTTCCACCAGCCCTTGCAGCTGAGTGCAGTGGCCTGATTAGGGTGCTGGGACCATAGAAGGAGCCTAGGAAGGGAACTACCTGCCAGCTAAGAACACTCCCTTTGGGTTTGGATGAGTGAACAACAAACTTGCATCATATTTGAGTCATTAAACATTTTAAGATTTATGCATTGCTGCAACTAGTATTACCTAATTCAGGAATGGATTGCCTATGAATTACTGAATTCAATTTTATTGTTGAATAAGGTTCATGGTTTCTGGCTGGAGCCATTGGGTGCATAAAAGTGCCTTTTACTGAGATGGAGACTTAGGTTCAGGAGAAGATAATGATCCAGTTTAGGACAAAGTTTCTCTTCTTTGGCACTACTGACATTTGGGGTTGGAGAGTTCTATGTTGTCTGGGGTCACTCTGGGCATTGTGGCATAGTGGTTCAGTAGCATCCCTGGCCTCTATCCATTAGATGCCAATAGTGTCCCCCAATCATGTCCACTAAGAATGTCTCTAGACATTGCCCAGTGTCCCCATTTGAGAACCTGTGGATTATGATCTGATAAGTTTGGCAGCCTGTCCATATCCAAGTGGAGATTTTCAGGAAGCTGATGATTCTGTAATTCTGGCACCCAGGGAGCAAGGAGGAGGTGAGATCTTCCCTGCCTACCCCTGCCCCAGGAATGGGGTGAAGTGAGAGGAGACAAAGGAGGGCCTGCCAGTCAGAGAAGTAGGAGAGGAGTGGGGGGTGGGGCAGTCACAGGTCCATGGAAGACAATGGATCTAGCAGAAGAGCAAGGCTGGCAGGGTCAACAGGCTGTTGAGATCTGCCATCAGTTTCAGAAGTGTCAAATGCTTTGGGGAGCCATGTTAGTGGAGAGGGGAGTCATTTAAATGGGGTATCAGCAATAAAAATAATGTTGTAATTCATTTTTATTGACATGAAAAGAGTTCCGTGGTATAAGTCTTAAAAAATTATTAGAGTATAACATACACTCAGTGAAGTTCATGCATCTTAACTGTATAGCACAATTATTTTTTTACATGGATGTACACCCATGTAACCACCATCCTGTTTAAGATCCAGAAAGTTCCTTCATGCCCCTTCTCAGCAGGTATAGCCTGGATACTCCAAGATACCATCATTTTTTTATTCCCTTGATGTAATATCTAAGGGGGAAAACAAGCAGATAATTAGGTAATGTAGACCTCATAATGCAAAGACCACAACTCTGTGCACCTCTGTTTTTCTCTCTTGTCCTTCCCTGTCCACCTTGTTTTAAAGCCCACTCTATTGAAGTATAATGTGTGCATAATAAAATAGGTCGTTTTAGGGGCGCCTGGGTGGCTCAGTGGGTTAAGCCTCTGCCTTCGGTTCAGGTCATGATCCCAGAGTCCTGGGATCGAGTCCCGCATTAGGCTCTCTGCTCAGCAGGGAGCCTGCGTCCTCTCTCTCTCTGTGCCGGTCTCTCTGCCTACTTGTGATTTCTGTCTGTCAAATAAATAAATAAATAAAATCTTTAAAAAATAGGTCGCTTTAAGTGTACAGTTTGATGAGTTTTGACAAAACCCTGTAACAACTGCTACAGTCAAGATAGAAAACGTTTCCATGACCCCCCCAAAGTCCACTGGGTCCCTTTGCAATCAACCTCCCCTCCCATCTCATCTCCAATTATTGGTCCAATTTTCTGTCACTCTAGATTTCCCTGAACTAGAATTTCATAAAACGGAATAGTATATTGCCTTTGGTGACTGGCTTCTTTCATTCACCATAATGTTTTGAAATTCACCGTGCTTTTGTGTATATGCTTTAGATTCATTACTTTTCATTGTATGGATGTGCTAGATGTATTAGAATTTGTCCCTTCACCAGATGATGAACATTTGGGTTGTTTCCAGCTTGGGCTATTGTAAGTAAAGTTGTTCTGAACATTTGTGTACAAGACTTTGTGCAAGCGTATATTTTTGCTTCTCTTGGTATCAAGTATCAAGTGGAATGGCTGGATCATGTAGAAGGGTTTAACTTTTAGGAAAACTGCCAATCATTTTCCAAAGTGGTTCCACCATTTTACACACCCACTAGAGATGTATGAGAGTTCCAGTTACTCTACATCCTCTACATCACTTTCCAGAGACAGGTTGTTGTTTTAAAATCTTAGTTCATCCAATGGGTGTGTAATGGCGTATCTTTGTGGTTTGAATGCTCACTTCCCCGGATGACTAATGATTTTAGGCATCTTCTCCTGTGCCTTTTGGCCAGCTCTGTGTCTTCTTTTGTGAAATGTCTGTTGTGAGCCCTTTGTCATTTGTCTTATTATTGAGTTGCAAGAGCTCTTTGTATATTCTGGCAATAAGCCCTTTGTGAGATGTAAGTATTCCAAATATCTTCTTCCAGTTAATTTTAGTAGTCCTCCTCAAATCTTGAAATGTGCCCTCAGGAAATCACAGTTCTTCCTAAGAAAAGTTCCCTGTACTCTCAACTTCTTGACAAAACATGCCCTTTACCTTCTCCCCCAACAGAAGCTTGGCTCTCCCCCAAGGACTGTCTGCCTCTAGGGCATGGCTGTTTTATCTCCCAGCTCTTCACACCCATGTGCCTTTTGGGGTGAGGTAGGCACTCTTCCTCCATCGTGGTTTCTACGTCTTCTCTGACATTCTGTACCTTTCAATCTTGGTCACCAAACAATACCCACAGCTTGTTTATCTTGTTCATCTGTTAGCCTCAGGTGATGTCCTCTCATCTTTTCCCAATTGTATGTCCTGGTTTAATTTTCCTTTCTCAAATACTTCTCTGGGCATAATTCTTAGTGATTTCCAGGGTTTCCAGCCTCAGTACTGTTGACACCTTGGGACCAGACCATTCATGGTCATGGGGTCTGCCTGTGCACTGTAGGATACTGAGCAGTATCTCTGGTCTCCACCCACTCCCCAACACCACCACCAAGTTGTGACAACCAAAAATGTCTCCAGAGATGGCCAAGTGTCCATTGGAGGCAGAATCGCCCTTGTTTGAGAACCACTGAGCTTGATGATCCTTCTGGGTATGCAACTTCCAGATCCTTCCACTCTTCTTCCCACTCTTACCTCGGCCCCCACCTCTCATGGTCTTATTTTAGATCTTGTCATTTCCAAAAATGGCATCATTTCCCATGTTCTCAAGCACCCTACTCATCAACCCACACTTCTTTTCTTTCTAGCTCATTCCATTTGGTATTCCAATCCAAACAATCCTTTAGCTCTGCCAGGATTTATAACCCATGAGCCCCACCCTCCCCTTTTCCCTTGTGCCTTCACTCGATTGACATGGGCTGTCATTACAATCACTCCTTGACATATGTCCTCAACTCCCTCATCTGCCTCTTCCCTCATCACATTTAGGTGGTCAGACAGCCAGATTAAAGCCAGGCCCCCATCTACTCTTCACCCATACCTGGGAAGCCTCATATGCAGCCATGCTGAATGGCCTCCTTTGAGATTTTTGACCAACGATCTGCTGCCCAGTGATCCTACTCTGTACCCCGGTCCATTCACTCATCCACTCTCCCATGTGGTAATGTCTCATCTTGCCTTCTCCCCTCAAACCTTCCCCTTCCTCCTCTCAGTTCTTTTTTTTTTTTAAATTAATTATTTACTTATTTGTGAGAGAGAGAGAGAGAGAGTGAGCACAGGCAGACAGAGTGGCAGGCAGAGGCAGAGGGAGAAGCAGGCTCCCTGCCGAGCAAGGAGCCGGATGTGGGACTTGATCCCAGGACTCTGGGATCATGACCTGAGCCGAAGGCAGCTGCTTAACCAACTGAGCCACCCAGGCGTCCCCCTCCTCTCAGTTCTTGACCTTGCCTCCTATCTTCTGCACAAACAAAGCCACAGAAGGTTAACTTCCATAGGACTTAGGCCGTCAGCATTGCCTTCTTTCTTGTTACGATGACGGAGCTGTCCAGGCTCCTAGCCAAGGCCAACTCTCTACCTACATCCTGGATTCCATTCCACTCAAGGTCATCACTCTAAATAAGTCTCTGCTTTCTCTTACTACATCAGATGTTCCCTCTCTCCTTGATTATTCCCATCTTAAAAAAAAATACAGACCTGTGATCCCACAGTGCCCTCCAGTTATTACCCATTTCTCTACTCTCCTTTACAGAAAAAAAAATCCTTCTAAGAGTTGAATCTTTTCTTGGTTTCCACTCCTTCACTTTTCATTATCTCTTGGACCCACTCTAATTGGGCTTCCCGCTCACGACTCCACTGAGACACCAGCTGTCGAGGTCACTAATGGCTTCTAGGTGGCCACATTCAATGACCAATTTCAATAGCCAAATCAGAGGTCACACAAGGGAAATTAGAAAATACTTTGAGAAGAAAAAAAAATACATAACATCAAAACATATGAAATGCAATTAAAGCAGTGCTTAGAGGGAAATTTATAGCTATAAAGGTCTATATTAAAAAAGAAGAAAGATCTCAAACTAGGGACTGAAAGTTACAACATATTCAATGGTCAATCATCAGTTCATTGTATTGTTAGTCCTGTTAGCAGTTTTTGACACGATTTATCACTCCATCTTTTTTTTTAAATTATAGTAAAATATAACCAACTAAGCCACCCAGGCACCCCATCTGTCCCAGTCTTTGAACCTCATATTCTTTAAAAGGAAAACTAGCAAGTGTCAGTGAGGTGTTAAAGACATGTCTCACCAAACTGAGACTTTCTCCAGAGCTTAGTTAGAAGAATCCAACAATTGGGGTGCCTGGGTGTCTCAGTTGGTTAAATGTCTGCCTTCAGCTTGGGTCATGACCTCAGGGTCCTGGGATCAAGTCCCACATCGGGCTCCTTGCTCAACCCAAACTGGGAAAGCCCTGAGCAGAAGGGGGTAAGTTATTCACCCTACTGGGAGCATTTTGCCCTGCCCCATGCTCTGGGCAGCGCTATCTCACCCCACCAAGTCAGTTTCAAGGTGGAAAAACAAAATCCTCAAGAGTTTCCTAGAGCTGCCAAAGTACCACAGACCTGGGGGCTTAAACAACAGAACTTTATGGTTTCCCAGTTCTGGAGGCTGGAAGTTTGAGATCAAAGTGCTGGCAGGGCCCTGCTCCCTCTGGGACCTGTAGGGGAGCATTCTTCCTTGCTTGTCCCAGTTTCCGGTGGTTTTCTGGCCATCTTTGGTCTTGCTTGTCTTGTAGCCCATCCCTTTAATCCTGTGTCTGCACATGGCATGCTCCCTGTGCCCCTTCACACTCTCTTCCCTCTGTGTGTGTTTCTGTCCAAATTTCCTCTTTTCTAAGAATACCAGTCGTATGGATTACAGCCCATCCTACTGACTTCATTTTAAGTTAATCATCTCTGTAAAGACCTTGTCTCCAAATACGGTCACATTCTGAGGTCCTGGGAAGTTACTACTTCCATATACCCTTTTTGGGGGGTGGGGAGGGGCATATAATTCGATTCATAACTTAGGCTTTAGGGATGGGGCTCTCCTCCCTCCCTTTGAAAGGGAAGGGACAGACAGAGTCTTTCCCTTTGGACCACAGGGATCTTGGCTGTGATGTTGGAGAGAAATTTTGAATTTCAGGGCTAGATTTACAAGCTGAAATCCTTTGAACCTTAAAATCTGGCAGAAATCCCAGTTGGCAATATGTTTCCCAAACTGTCACTATTCTACAGGTGAATAATAGGAATAGAGCAAAAGGTTAGCCTTGGAATAACCATTGGGAGTTATTGGCTCTCAGAATTGGAGACAATGAAAGATACATTTTGTGAAACTATATTCTTGGAGGGATGGATGGAGGAGGGGTTTGGTTAAGGGAAAACTTCCAAAATGGGATTGTCAGATTGAAAAAATAAAAGGATGCCCATTTAAATTTGAATTTCAGATGCACAAGGCATGCTTTTTCAGTGGTTCAATCAATCCCACGCAATATTTAAGGCACACTTATGCTAAAAATTATTCATTGTTTATCTTATCTGAAATTCAAATTTAACTGGTTGTCCTGCATTTTACCTGGAAATGCTTCTGCAAATAATTAGCAGAATTAAGCCACATTAGAAAGCCATTCTGATAGATTTCTTGAAGCCACTTGGGGATGTGGCTGAAGCAGAAACAGTTCACAGGGCTCTGGGAATGGCTCCTAATGGGGCTTAATGATATCTTCCCTTTGTTGTCCTGGAGTATTGGGAGGGAACCAGGGAGGAAGCACACTGACCCAGTAAAAACCTCTGTGCAGCTCACTAGATGCAGCCTTTCCCCCGATCCTCCCATCGAAATGACCTCTGTTCTGGAGTTGGTGTTCACCATTCCTTTGCTTTTTTCTTTTTAAACATTTTTTTGTTAATCACATATGCATGTCTCCCTAAACCTAAGGCAAGATTAAAAATAGTTACTGGATCTTAACCCTTTAGCTTCTGGGTTGTGAAGATGTCTATAGGGTCCTGGGGACAAAATCGTGGTGGTCGGGGATGCACTGGAGCGAGGGGGGGCTTGAAGCAGCAGCTAGGTACCAACCAATGTTGCCATATTTTAACAGATGATACACTCATATACGTACAATGAGCAGCCCCATCCTAAATATTATTTGTTTAATGTAGCCTGAACTTTGGTCACTTTATAAATAGATGTACTAGTTTGTGACTTTTTTTTTTTTTTGGTCCAGCATCATCTTGTTGAGAGTTATTCATGTCAATGTATGTTCCTGTTCATTTATTTATGTGTATTCCATTGAATGAAAATACCGTCATTTACTTACCGAGTCTGCAATTCATGAGTATTCAGGGTAATTCTAGGGTTTTGCTAGGACTAGTAAGGCAACTCTGAATAGTTGTGCCTGACTCCTGAGTCCATGTGTGATGGTTTTGCAGGAGGACATAAATCCAGGGGGGAAATTCCCAGTTGCAGGACATGTTCATCTGTGACTTTGGTGAATGTGGCGGAGGCAACCTGCTCTGTCACAAAGATTCAGGCTCCCTTTCCATTGAGTAGAGTTTTTGTTTTTGTTTTTTAGTTGTTTTTGGTTTTTTTTTAAAGATTTTATTTATTTATTTATTTGAGAGAGAGAGAGAGCGAGAGCAAGCCAGGGTAAGAGCAAAAGGAGAAACAGAATCCTTGCTGAGCAGGGTGCCCCATGCAGGGCCCAATTCCAAGGACCCTGGGATCATGACCCAAGCCAAAGTCAGACCCTCAATCAACTGAGCCACCTAGGAGCCCCTCCATAGAGTAGAACTGTTAACAGAGGAGCAACTGCAAAAGACTACATTTCCCAGCTCCCCTTGCACCATCAGGTCATGTGGACTCATTTTGACCAATAGAAAGTCTGCTGAAGTAAGGCAAGCCCTTTTGGACTGAGCGGGTTAAGAATCCAGCGTGTCTTCCATGCGTTTCCTACTGGAGTCACTCTGAAAAGTTCGTGTTGGGGGTTGGAGATCCCATGTTGAGAATGGAAGCATCACAAGATGGGAGGAGCCTGGGCCACCTGACGGACAGCCTTCCAGGATAGATACACACACTCAGTGAATTTTGCTTACGTGAGAAATAAACTTTTAAGACATTTTCTTAGTCTAGCAATTGACCTATCCTGCTCAGTACTACACTAGACAATGTCAAATTGTTTTCAGAGTGGCTGACCATCCCACGTTTCCACCAGTCCGGGATAAGAGTTTTCTTGCTCCTTATCCTCACCAATACTTTTAATTAGCCAACTTTAAAAAAAAAAAATATGTCTATGGCAACAGAAAAGCCACAAGAATATAATGAACTGCCATATACCTTTCACCCAAATACATCAATCACTTCCATTTTGCCATATTTTTCTCTCCCCTCCTTCCCTCATTGACCCCCACCCCCAGTTTCCACAGAACTATTTCAAGGCAAGTTATGAACATGTCCCCTCATTCCTAAATATTTAAGGATGTATCTCCCAACAACTGGGTCATTCTCTTACATAACTCCATGTCGTTTATCAGTTTCAGAAATCTTATTCTGGTAGAGCACTCTTATAATATACATCCGTATTCACATTTCAACTGTGGCTCAATCACATCCTTCACAGCCTTGGGCATTTTCAGATTTTAAACTTTGTCCAACTGAATCCGTCACCATGATTTACCTAAACACTGTTTTCAAATCAACTCACTTTTCAAAAATGTGAATCCACACATTTATTTCAAAAGGACAATTTTACTGTGCTCCCCCAAAATGGCAAGCTAGGAAAGTAGATAAACAGCAATTATAGAAACTTATGCTAAGATGGGTCTGTCTCCTCTCTGGATTGTGGTGGTAGTTTTAAAGGTGTGTGCATGTGTCAAGATGTATTGAATTATATATCTTAAACGTGTGTAGTTTATTATATGTCAACTATACCTCAATAAAGCAGTCTTAAAAAGCAATTCAGAGAAGCCAGAAGGTGAAATTCTAGCCCAGAAAAGGAGATCAGGAGCAGATACAGGCTCTGAAGTCACCGTACCACCCAGTGGAGCCTTTCTCATTGACCAAAACCACCAGAAAGAGAAATCAAGAGACTTCAACTTTCTCACAATGGGATCCAACATTATTTAAGGCCATTAAAAGTTTCCCACCCCTTGGGAAACAGTGTCCCTCCTTTTGTGTGACTCTCGGGCAGGTCACTTGAACCTCTGTGAGCCTCTGTTGTCTCCTCTGTAAGATGACCCTGTGAGGTAGGGTTGGTGATGGGGGGTATCTTGGTGATTAAGGACCACACTAAAGAGGCAGCTTTAGCTCCACACCATGGAGCTCCTGCAGTATCTGGGACGATGAAATGAGATCGCGTTCGCACAGTGCTTGGTGCTGCCAATAAACATAATTAGCCCAGTTCCATCCAGTGGAAATCTTGTGTGAGCTACATATGTAACTTAACTTTTTCTAGTAGCCACATTTTGGGAAATAAACAGGATCTACTGACATGAATTCTAATAGTATCCTGTATTTAACCCCATATCCAAAATCCTGTTGTTTCAACACATAGCACTGGCCCCATTTCAAGTGCTTAGTAGCCACCATGTGGTCAGAGGCTACCATATTGGATAGAGAAGCATTAGACTTGATTAGTATTTGTTGCCTGAAGATTAAACCTTCAGACACACTCACCATAGCACTATTATTATTTTTAAAAGATTTGTTTATCCATTTTAGAGAAAGAGAGACCCTGCACACAAGCAAGGGGAGGAGCAAAAGGAGGGGGAAAGAATTCCAAGCAGGCTCTGACTCCCCACTGAGCACAGAGCCTGATGCGGGGTTTGATCCCATGATCCTGAGATTACAACCTGAGCCAAAACCAAGAGTTGGACGCTCAACTAACTGAGCCTCCCAGGTGTGCCCCTTACTGTAGCATTATTTATAAAAGAAAAAGAAAAGAGTACAGCATTCCAACATAGGAGATTATCTCAGTTATGACCATGCATCCATTCATGCAATGGGATATTCTGCAGCCATTAAAATGGTACTGTAACACCCGTTGTGATGCTTCATTTTATGTGTCGATTTAGCTGATGCTCAGGTACCTGGTAAAACATTTTTCTGGTGTGTCTGCGAGAGTGTTTCTGGGAGAGATTAGCATTTGAATCAGTGGACTGAATAAAGAAGATTGTTCTAATGCAGATGGTTTCATCCAGGCCATTGTGGACCCAAATAGAACAAAAAGGTGGATAGGGTAAGGGGGAATTTGCTACTTTTCCTGCCCTTGGACATTGGCACTCCTGGTTCTCCGGTCTTCAGACTGAGACTCGAACTTCCACCATCAGGTCCTGGTTCTCAGGCCTCTGACTTGTGCTGAATTATATCACTAGATTATATATTTTTTTCTGGTTCTGTAGCTTGTAGATGGTAGATCATGGGGCTTCTTGGCCTCCATAATCAGGTGAGCCAATTCCTATAATAAATCTGGTTATATATGATAGATAGATAGATAGATTCTGTGTATTAATCAGGGAGAGCCCTGTTCATAGTAGCCCTATTCATAAGAGCCAAAAGGTAAAAACAGCCCCAATGTTCATTGTAAACAAAATATGGTCTATTCATACAATAGAATATTATTCAGCCTTAAAAAGGAAGAACCTCTGACACCTGCTACAACATGGATGAAACTTGAAAACAGTATGCTCCCTAGAATCATCCAGAAGGACAGATAGTAGATGGTGGGAGCCAGGGTCTGTGGGGAGGGCATGGGGAGTTAGTGTTTAATGGGAGAGAGAGGTTCATTTTGGGAAGATGGAAAAGTTCTGGAGATGGATAGTGGGGATGGTTGCACATAGTGTGAATGTGTTTAGCATCACTCAACTGTACACTTACACGTGGTTAAGACGGTAAGTTTTATGTTCTGTGTGTTTTACTATAGTTAAGAATAAAAAATAAAGTTTAAAAGAATTATAGTGAAGAGTGCTTTAAAATAGGGAAGGACATTAATGACATTCTAAGTGACAAAGTTAGGTGACAAATATACAGTACACCCAAATCTTTGTAAAAAAATAATATAAATGATTTTTTATTTTTTTATTTTTTTTAAAGATTTTGTTTATTTATTGGACAGACAGAGATCACAAGTAGGCAGAGAGGCAGGCAGAGAGAGAGAGGGGGAAGCAGGCTCCCCACGGAGCAGAGAGCCCGACATGGGGCTCCATCCCAGGACCCCGGGATCACGACCTGAGCTGAAGGCAGAGGCTTTAACCCACTGAGCCACCCAGGTGCCCCCATAAGTGATTTTTAAAAAGATTTTATTTATTTACTTGAGAGAGAGGGAGAGGCAGACTCCCCCCTGAGCAAAGGGCCCAGCACAGGGCTCGATCCCAGGACCCTGAGATCATGACCTGAACCAAAAGCAGATGCTTAACCAACAGAACCCCCCAGGTGCCCCTATAAATGATTTTTAAGCTGAAAATATCTCACTCTTTTTTTTTTAAGATTTTATTTATTTATTTGTCAGAGACAGAGGGAGAGAGAGCGAGCACAGACAGAGTGGCAGGCAGAGGCAGAGGGAGAAGCAGGCTCCCCGCCAAGCAAGGAGCCCGATGTGGGACTCGATCCCAGGACGCTGGGATCATGACCTGAGCCGAAGGCAGCTGCTTAACCAACTGAGCCACCCAGGCATCCCCGAAAATATCTCACTCTTAACAGCAGTTATGTCTGGGCGGTAAGAATATCAGTTTTCTACGATGCATGTGTGATATTTGATGCTTATGACAATTTAGATAAGGACAAAAATCAGCCTCTTTCCCACTGAGGATCATGGCGGGGGTGAGAGGAGAGCACAGGGGTGAGTAGAGTCAGTAGTGGCTCTGCAGCTGAGTATCATGGCGGGGCTGGGATGCCTAATGGTCTTTGTGACTGGTTACATGGGCCAGGTGGTCGCTGGTCAGTGGATAGACCCCAGCTTCAAACCTGGAGAGGATGTTGAGGAAAGAGAGAAGAATAGGAAGGAACCCCTAAGTAAGAAGAGGACATGAGACCTTTGTCTGGGGGAGTGGAGTAATCAGAACACATTGGCAGCCTCCTGGCCACCCCCAGGGGCATCTGCCTCTTCCCACAAGCCCATGGGAGTTCCTTCTTGGTACTGACCCAGGGTGGGATGCCCATGTCCACGAGGGGCAGAGTTCCAGCCCCACCATCTCCACCCTGTCCCTATCCCCACTCCCATTTCCATCCCTCACTTCTCCAACTCCATTCTGCCGTAAGACCCATCTTCAGTCCCACTCCTAACCTCATTCCCGATCCTCACCCAGTCTCCAGCCCCTTCCCAACCCCCTCTTTACCTCATCTCCCTCTCCACTCCCAGTCTCCAACTTTGCTACCCCCAGGCTCCCTCTTCCCCCCTGTGGTGCTAAGTAGAGTAATGATTCCCCCCAAATATCCACGTATTTGTTACTGAATCTTGGGAGTATCCTCCTGGAAAGAGACTGCACAGCTGTGATTGACTTAAGGATCCGGAGAAGGGGAAGTGATCCTGGATTGTTGGGGCCCAGTGTCATCTCAGGGTCTTCAGGAGAGGGTCACTATCAGAAGGAAATATGATGATGGAATTCAAAGGGGAGCAACGTGCATTGAAATGGAGGAAGGGGCTCAAACCAAGGAATACAGGAAGCTTCTAGAAGCTGGAAAAGACAAGGAATGGATTCTCCCCCTCGAGCCTCCAAGAGGAACTAGCCCTATGGACACTTGGATTTTTCGCCTCATAAGACTCATTTTGAACTCCTGTTCTCTGGAACTGTAGGATAATATATGTGTGTTGTTTTAAGCTAGTATTTGTCTTAATTCGTAAGCAGCCCTGGGAACTTATACACCCCTCCACCCAGGGTCTGGCCCTTTGCACACCCTCCCTTGCCTCCTTCTCTCCTCCAAGCAGAGAGAGAAGCCACACACTTGCCCGGGTGTCCTGTTTCCCTAGTCAGCTCTGTGCAGGGCTGATTTCCCAAACTCTTCAGGCTGGGCTGGGTGTGGGCACCCGTCACCACCTTGCTTCCTAATGCTAACTAAACCTTTCACTGAGGTCCCGGAGAGCCAGATCCGAACGGTTGTGCCCTGCCCTGGATTTGAGCACGGCGGGAGGTCAGAGACCATGTGCTCCATCCCTTCATGGACTCAGGCTCCCTGCTTCCAGCTGGGCTGAGAGAGGCTGGGCTGGCTTCTGTTTGTTGACCTGGCCCAGCTGGGGGAGGGGATTGGGAGGCCAAGGCCATGGCTAAATGGTGGGGTTTCAGCTGCTCTGGGGAAGTCGAGACCCACTTGGGCAGAGCCTTTGATTCAGGCTCTGGGAACTTCTCACCCCCATACCTGGCATCTTTCCCATCTCCCCAGAGGATCTCAAAAGTAGCTCCGGGCACCTGGCAGGGAATGAGCATGGAAGCTTTGACACCTTGTGGGTAATAATAACCATAATAATAGTAGCAACGATGACTTTGTGTCTGGACTAAGCCCCAATATTTGACTTCACAGACCACCCTCGAGATTTTCATATTATCCACCTCCTGCCTAAGCTCTATTTATATTTTGTCAAATAAAGCCCTTTTAAAAACCCTAAACCAATTACTTAAAAAAAAAAACTGTGGAAAATCATACATAACATAAAACTGATCATCTTAACCATTTATCTTAACCATAAATGTACAGCTGTGGCATGAAGCACTTTCACATAATCCTGCAGCCACCCCCACCTTCCATCTCCAGAACTTTCCATGTCCGCAAACAGAGACTGTCCCCATGAACCACGGAATCCCCATCCCCTGCCCCAGCCCAGGCTCCCACCCTCTCCTCTCTATCTATGTGGACGGGACTCCTCTGGGGACCTCCTGGGAGTGGGGTCCTGCAGGATGTGTCCTTCTAGGTCTGGTTTCTCTCACTGAGCCCCGTGTCCTCAAGGTCCCTCCACACTGTAACAGGTGTCAGGATTCCTTCCCTTGTGAGGCTGAATCATATTGCATTGTACTGCTCTACCACATTCTGTCGATCCATTCATCCACCGACGAAAAGCCTAAATAAATTACTCAAAAAGAAACACAACTCTTTATTTTGAGGATAATTATACACTCACAAGAAATTGCAAGAATTCCACAGGTCCCCTGTACATTTTACTCAGTTTTTTCCCCAATGGTGCATTTTATATAGCTATACAGTTCCCAAAACAGAACATTTACCTGGATGTAACTTACAGATCTTATGCAGATTTCAACAGCTCTTATGTTCATGTGTGTGTGTGCGCGTATGCAATTTCTTCACATATATAGATTTCGGTAACCACCCCCAGAATTAGAAAGCTTAAATCAGGGGCGCCTGGGTTGCTCAGTTAGTTGGGCGGCTGCCTTCAGCTAGGGTCATGATCCCAGGATCCTGGGACTGAGCCCCTCCTTGGGCTTCCTGCTCAGCAGGGAGCCTGCTTCCCCTCCTCTCTGTCTGCCTGCCTCTCTGCCTACTTGTGATCTCTGTCTGTCAAATAAATAAATAAAATCTTAAAAAAATTTTTTTTTAAATAAAAAAGAAATTTTGTAAAAACAAATACAATGTAAACAGCGTCACTGCATTCTGGTTGGATACTGTTGCCTACTGAAGGACTTCTTATCAAACAAAGGGATTAAGTGTTAAGGTGCATAAACATTTATTAACACCAATTAAGCCCCACTCCTTGAACTATTAAGAATTGAAAGGGGAGTGGACTGAGTCTCCGAAGCAGGTCCATCCATCACCCAAAGTCTTTCTAGGGAAACACTGTATCAGCTCATTAAATGGGCACAGCAGCCCTAAGAGACAGGTACTCTTATTATCCCCATCTTACAGATGAGGAACCTGTGGCTTAGAGGGGCAAAGTGGCTTGCCCTACTGTCTCACTTTCTAGCTGTGTGACCTTGGGTAAAAATTGCTTGGCTTCTCTGGACATCAGTTTCCTTGCTAGTGAGGTAGAGGTAGTAAGTCTCTCGTAGAGCTGTCAAGAACATTAAATGAGATAATACTGAATGCTGAGCTCTTAGAAAAGAGCCTGGCACCAGCAAGTCGTCAGTAAAACGTGCTATTATTATTATTATTATGCCCACAGGTTGCCTTCAAGTTCAAGGTCAGCTACAATAAGAAAACCCGTTACCTTGATCTTGGGCCCACTTTGGGCCAGGCAGTGAGCTAAGCTCTGGACTTGTATATTTCTGTGTGTTTTTAGAACAGTTGGGTCTAGCTTCATCCTCCCCATATTACAGATGAGCAGATTGAGGCCCAGAAAGGTGGATTCACTTGCTCAGGGTCATACAACTTAGGAAGGGGAGGAACTCCAAATTCCAACTCAGGCCTTGCTGATTCTAAAACCAGAGCTTTCCACAGCCCCCGGAACCCAGGACTAGGAGCCCCAGGCAGGAGCTCTACAGATTCCTCCTTTCATGGGGACTTTGAAGGTGACCCCCGGTAGAAGCTGGGCTGCTTTAGGCATCTGAGGTTTTGACCACCCAAGAGAAGTGGCATTGGTTCAGCCCAGCCTCCCATAACACAAACAGAAAGACCCAGGCCCCCAAAAATGAAATGACAGGGCAACCTTCCATTGCCAAGGACTCCAAGGCAGCTGAGCCAAGCCCACTACTGTTGCCCCTGGTATGGGAAGTAGCCGTGCGGAACTTTGCCAGTATGGAAGTGGTTGGACCTACTGGTTAAGAGCCCGGAGCCTGGACTCAGCTGCCTGTTTTCATGCTGTGGCCTTACTGTCACCATGGACGTCCTCAGCAAGTGATCTGGTGCTTTCTTTCTCAGTATGCTCTTCTGTAAAGTGGGGAGAGCCAGGCTACTCCTCCCAATGGGCTCACTATTACTTTAAATTACTGTTCTAATACCAATCCCCCTAACTCCCACTCCTAGTGGATAGGGATGAGAGGCACACTCCCTGCCCACGCCCCCTCCCCCCTCCGCCCTCCCTGGAGGGTGCCAGCCCCTCCACTTATGCCCAGGGCGGCCGCCACCGCACAGCGAGGCTACCCTGGTGCGACCGGGGAGTGGTTCGGCAGGTTTTTCCTCTCAGTCTGCCTGCCTGCCGTGGGGCAACCAGCTGTCCTCTGCCTGTCTCACCTGGGCTGGGCTGTTCCAGGCTCTCATGCTCCTCTCTGCCAGACTGAGCCAGTGGGCAGTGGGCGCTGCATCAGAATGCCCAGCATCTTCGCCTACCAGAGCTCCGAGGTGGACTGGTGTGAGAGTAACTTCCAGCACTCGGAGCTGGTGGCCGAGTTCTACAACACGGTGAGGTCCAGGTGGGAGGGCTGGGGGTGACAGTCGTAACAGACCGGGGTTCGGACCCGGCGTTCCTGCATCACCGCTGGGGAATCCTGCTGGAGGATACACCCCTCTGCGCTTTGGCTCATCTGCTAGGCAAGGAGTGCTAGCTTTCATTCATTCGCCTGCATTTGGCATCAGGCTCTGTGGGAGGTTTTGGAAAGGCAACAGTGACCAGGAAAACAGCCAGTCTCCCCCCTACCTGCCCACCCCACCGGAGCAGAGGACACAGATGTGACTCCAGACATTCACAACCCGGGAGGATGGTGCTGTAATGGGAGTTGCACGGGCAGCCTGGGGGAGCGGGGAGGGTAGAGGTGTGATTTGTGAGCCCATTGGGGGGTGGATCACGAAGGGGTTCCAGGAGGAGGGGACTGTGTCGAGTTTGTTTTCAGCTGTACTCCCAGCCTAGGTTGACCAACTCATTTCAGTTTGCTGGGCACTGTCCTGGCTTTAGAATTGAAAGTCCCATGTCCCGGGGACCCCTCAGTTGGGGGCATACCAGCACAGTGGGTCATCCGTCCCCCAGCTCTTGCTTGGAGGCTGTGTTGGAAGGGCTCAAAATGCCTAAATGGCAGAGGCATTTCAGCAAAGCTCGGAAGACACAAAGCAGTGAAACCTGCATGCGGGGTGCGTTACTAACCCTGTGTGAGGTGCTGGGGAGCCTGCTATGATGCTATGAGTAAGGCGCGTTGCCCACCTTCCTGGAGCCACTGGCATAGGGGGGTGATGCGGGCTATGGACTTTGCTCTGTGCCTTGCGCATAGCGAGGGTGCTCAGTCCATGGTGAGTGATGCCAGCACACCTTTACTGAGTGGTTCTGTGTGGCAGGCGTTGTACAAACATTTCAGAGGGAAAATCTCAGTTTAATCTTCACAGTGACTTTGGGAATTAGGCACAGCGTATATTACATAAAGTTAATCCCATTGTCCGGGTGAGGAAATGGTCTTCAGGGAGGCTGCAAGATTTATACCAAGGGTCATGCTGGCACTTAGAGCTAGGATTAGAACTTGGTGGTTCCAGGAGGTTCTTTTGGGGGGATAGGGGAGAGGGAGATCAGTCCTGGGATGCCCTGGTTGCTTTTGCGTTGTTTGGCCCCACCAATTTCCAGAGCCAGGAGGTGGGAGTTTAAGATTCAAGGGTTTCCTGTCGTTCCCTGAATCTTGTTTCTCCTGGGCAGAAATACTGCCTCTGGTCCTCCGTACCCTCACCTGACATATGGGAGGGGGGCTGAAGGTGCTGATCTCCCAGGCGGAGAAGAGGTTTGAGGTTCTAGGAACCTTCTCTCTGGATCCCCTGGCAGCCCACCCCAAGGCAGGAGTCCCCAGAAAAGGCACCGAGAGAGGGCTGACGTAGGGCTGGGCTGAGCCTTGAGTCTAGCTATGCTTCGCAATGCAAAACGCTCCTCTGTTCAGTCTTCCTTCAGCCTGTCTCCAAATGCAACAAATGGAGGGACTGGCAGACTGGCGGACACCCTCTGAGGCTACAGGAGACATGCTCATGACACATGCAAGGCTTCAACCCCATCATCTCCCTGTACCTGCATTTCCAGATACTTATCAAAGAGAAACAGAAGTTTCGCAAAATAGTAGTTCTCTTTCCCTGGTGTGAACACACTTGGACATTTCCTCTCCTATTGAAAAGGCTCTTGCAAAACAGACCAGGGCACAAGGAATTGGATCCGAGTTATGTTATAAAGGGTCTCCCCAAGATTTTCTCTTCCCAAACACTTCTGAGTATCCCAAATCATCATCAGAGCTAATAAATCGAGTTCAGGAGTTGGCAAACGTTTGCTGCAAAGGCCAGATATTAACGATTTTTGGCTTTTTGGGCTGTGCAATCTGTATGGAAATGACTCAGCTCTACCATTGTGCCTGGAAAGCAGCCACAGATAGTATGTAATAAACAAATGAGGGTGGCTGTGTGCCAATAAAACTTTATTTATGGACACTGAAGCCCGCATTTCGTGTAACTTTCACGTGTCACAAGATATCATTCTTCTTTTAATTTTTCAACCATTTAAAATGGTAAATGTCGCTCTTGGCTCATAAGCCATACAGAACAGGACAGTGGGTGGATTTGGCACAGGGCCAGAGTTTGCCAGCTTCTGATATTGTATTTACAATAATCAGCCCCATAGAAAACAATAAGATCTTTCCCTTTTGGCCCCCTCAAATCAGTAATTAAAAATGGATTCATTTTGTAGTGAATGGGCACTCGTATTTTGCGGCTTCCTGTGGGCAATTTGCCAAGTTGCATGGAGATATGGATTCACGAACAGCGCCCCCTCTCCTCCCACTCCGTCACTGTACCTCCAGGAACTCGCATCAAAGAGATAATCCCAATAGAAAACAAAATTTATATATAAAGTGCCATCTGAGTCATCTTTAATGGCCATCAGTAGTGGAATACATAAAAAGGAAGCCATAACATTTCCACCAGCCTATGTAGGGCTGAACACATTCTGGGCAAATACTGTGCAGCTTTTTAAAGGCACGTTTTGGATCCAGGTATGTAAATGAAGACAAAATACGTCGCAAGAATTTTCTTTAAAAATCCGTTTTGTTGATCTCATCATGACCCACCTAGGAGTCAGCTCCCTCTGCAGAAACTTTCACTTTCTCCCTCTGCAGAAACTTTGCTTGCAAGATTCGCTGTCTAGGGTGGGGGGAGGCAGAGCCCAGCACCACCCGATCAGGGTTTAGAAGAAGGCAGCCCTCGAGGACTCCGCCCAGGTGTTGACCAATTTCATCGAGGAGGGCAATGAGGAGTTGGGTTTTGAAAGATGGACAGGAGCTTGCCTGGTAGGGTAGGAATCGAGGAAAAGGGAGAAGAGAGAAAAAAGGATGTAATGAGTCTTGGAAGTAAAAGAGCCTGCTGAGTTTGGGAAAGGGAAGTGTGTTTCTGTGGCTAGAGTTATGAGAAGAGATAAAGCTGAACGAGTTTTGAGTGCTGGGTGGGAGTGTTCCAAATATATCCTGTATTTCCTGATGGACTCATTGGACTCATTCATTCATTCAACATCACTGTTAAGAACCAACCTGAGCTGATTGATCCTGGGGTCCCGGAGAGGCTCAGTGCTCCCCAGATAAGGAAGTGGCATGTTCAGAAATAGATCTGACCAGCCCCATGGTTAGCTTGTGGCAGAGGGAGGGCAAAGGGACCAGAATGGGCAGTGAGGAGCCATGGGGATGACATGGGAGGCCTCTGCTCGCTGAATGGGGAGGGAAACTCTATGCTTAAAGTACGAGTAAATGTTCTCTCAGGCATATGGAGCAAACGGACCAGCATAAGCCAAGATCTTGGGGTGAGAGAGAACAGCAGACCAAGGAACAGTTTGTGGCTTGAAGCCAGAGCCCAGGTTGTCCATGAAGGAGGAAATGAGGGCGGAGAGACAGGTGGAGGAGGTTTCCAGGGGCCACGTGGAGAATGCCTGGCAGAGGAACGTGAGATCCATGGTGAGGGCACTGGGGAGCCATGGGTGACTTTTGAACAGCCAAGAGTCAATAACGTGGGCTGCAGCTGGGGCACATGGTTGCTTTCATATATGGCCCTGGAGAGCCAGGAAGGCATATCCAACAGGAACAGAGGTCAAGAGCATGGAAGGGCCTGGATCAGGTGGGGTGGAGGAGAAGTCAAGGTGTGGGCTGCTCCAGTTTTTGCTTCTGCTGGCATTGGCCTGCTGGCCTCCAGGTGTGGCCTCCTTCTGGGCTGCTGACTACTCAGGAGGGTTTCCAGGGGTGGAGGAAGAAGTTTCAAGGCCCCCTGGCTCTGACAGACAGCTGAGCTGTGCTGCTGAATTTTTTTCCTGGGGTCTTGCCAAAACTTCAGAAGCTCTGTGTCTCATCCTCTCCAGAAAGCTCCCTCTTGGGGTACAGAACAAAGGGGTGGTGTGTCGGGAGTGGGAAACGGCATGGGCAAAGGTACAGCAGTGGGCATAGTCTGCAAAAGGGTTACGATAGAAGGGACAGAGAGGTCGGAGTGGGAGGTTGTGCAAGGGAGCGTAGGTTGTAAGGGCCCGTACCTCCCGCAGCCTCCCCACGTCCTTCTGCCACTGGGCATTCCTGTTGCTGGCCTCAGCAGTGTGGGGGATTTCTGTCCCTCTCTCCCTTGAGTGCTGTGTGATGCAGGAGGAGACCCTCCCCTCTCTGAGCCCCTGGCTGGGAGCAGCAGGTCCTATGAGTTCTAAAACCATACCTCTCTCTTCTGCCTTTCTTCTCATCAAATTCACGGCAAAAGCAATTGGTCCGGCCCCCCCCCACCCCCTGAAAATGAGGAGGGCATGGCTTCTGCCCTCAGGGAGGGCAGACCCTATTCATTGAATAATTTCACACCCCAGAGACCATGCCCATGACACTTCCTGGCCCAGACCCCATAGGTCCCTCTAGACCTCTTTGCTCCTTCAGAAAAAGCCTCTGGGGATGACAGAGGGGTCCAATTTGAAGAGATAATGACCCCTTCATTTTGCTCATGACTCAACAAGAATTGACTCAGTTAGGGACCGTCTCAGGCTCTGGGGACACAGAGGTGACCAAAGCAAATGAAAACGTCTGCCCTCACGGGGCCGGTGTCCTGGGGGATGGAGGAGACTGACAAAAAACAGAAGTCAGAAGTACAGCATGCAGGTGGGACAGGGAAGAAAGACTCATTCATTCTTACGTCCATTCATTTATTCACTCGTATTTACTCAGCAAATATTTACCGAGTACTTACTCAGAAAGGGAACAGCTTTGAGTGCTAATATGATTAACCCATAGACCGTAGGGAGGATGAAACGGCTCCTGAGAATCCCAAATGTCCATCATGGATGAATGGGTAGGCACACTGTCATTCATCCACACAGTGGACTACTACTCAGCCATAATCAGGAGCGGAATGCAATCTTGGAAACATGGTGCTCCATGAGAGAAGCCAGTCACAGACGGCCACGTGCTGTGTGATTCCATCCACGTGAAACGCCCAGAAGAGTCAAATCTGTAGAGATAAGAGGCAGATGCGTGGTTGCCCAGAGCTGAGGGGAGTGGCGGTGGGGGGTGACTGCTTATGGGGACAGGGTTTCATTTTGGGGGTGATGAGAATGTTCTGGAATCAAATAGAGGTGATGGTTGCACAACCGCGTGAAGAGTCGATTGAAACCCATTCACTTGCACACTTTGAAAGAGTGAATTTGATTGTCTGTGATTTATTTATCAATTTAAAAAACAAATTTAAAAAACCCCTTAATGTTCTTGACGCATCCCAAGCACGAAATAAACAAAACTACTACTATTGGAAGTAAACACAGCAGAGATGCGAAAGTGTTTATGTATAAAAAAATTTTGTTTTAACAAATAGCACTTCTTGTAACCCTCCTAGCAAGTTTAGGAAGTAGGCACTCTTATTCTTCCCATTTTTACAAATGGGGAATAAAGGCTCAGAGAGTATGTGTTTCCTCCCCCGGGTTGCACAGCATGTGCACAAGTGCACAGAGGCTGTGCATGCCGGAAATGCTGGAGTTAAAGCCGGGGCCCCCTGGTCCCAGAGCCTCTCACTTAATTAACCACAGCATTAGGAGGCCACTCAGTTACTGGGTGATTAACAATTAATTATGTGTGTTTTAATTCATGCAAGTAAGTCCTGTTCGGGGAGGGTCTGCGGCTGGTGCTCCAGCCCCACGCCCCCGGCCCTGCACCAGCGTTCTTGTGCACATGTCGGGTGGATGTGAGGGGGTCCTCGACAGGTGACAGGGCTGGCTGTGCGTGGTGGCAGTCCGAGCTTTGGCAGTGGGGAGAAAGCGCTCGGGGGCGTTTGGTGATGTTCGTTGATTTGACAGATTTTCCGTGAGCGCCCGATGCGTGCCCGGGGAGGTGCGTGTTGGGGACACAGCCAGGAACAAAACAGGTGCGTATCGTCCTCACGGAGGTCACCGTCCAGTGAGGAGGACAGGGACAACGAAGGAGGCAAGAAGGAACCCATGGAATGCACAAGTGAAAGAGTGGATGGGAGAGAAGTGTCTAGGCGTGGGGGCAGCTCCAGGCGGCCAGGGAAAACGAGAAAGCGGTTCCCCCTCTGCCTTTTCCCAAAGCTGAAATGGGCAGTCAGTTCAGTCAGCCTGCCTCCCTCCTTTCTCTCCTCTGTCCTTCTCTCCTCTGTTCCTTCCTCCCTCTCTTGCCCCCTAACCTTCTCTCCCTCTCTCCTTTTCTTCTTCCAGACCTCAGGTACCCGGCCACATCCATTCACCAGACACGCTGCTGAGTACTGGTGATCAAAAAAGCCAATTATTCCAGAACAACAGCAGCCCTGGTTTTCACAGTCGGTAGAGACACACGGGTGCATTGCGAACATGTGTTCTCCGCGTGCCTTGTTCTCTACCAAAATTCACTGAGCACCTACTGTGTACCGACCTTGCTCTAGACGGTGGAGTTCCACAGCGGCGAGCGAAACTCTCCGGCCCTGTAGCACTTGGTTCTCTCATCCTCAAGGTGACGCTTGGCGCTAGAGGAGGAAAATGAATGCCCCCCAAACCCTGACTGCATAGACCCGTGAAGGCACTTTGTTTTGGGGTGCTGCTAGGTCCTTGAGCAGCATGGTAGATACTGAAGCAATGGTTAGTAAGCAAATGGGTGGGTGGATGGACGGACAGACGGATGGAGGTGAAGGCACCTGCTGGGGCTGGGACCCAGAGAGTCCGGCTCATGATCCCAGGCCAGCGCCTCTCTGTCCTGGGAGAGTCTAGGTGGGGCCGCTGGTTGGGAAATGTGGGGGCCCAGCCCCAGAGGCAGGGAGGGGGCGGTGTCTGATGCTATCTCTGGAGCCAGCTGGAGCTCATTAGTCAGAGGCTCTGCCCGTCACTTGCCCTCATTCTGCACCCTCAGGGGCGTTAGCAAAAACTTCTGTCTTGGTTCTGCTGGTCCCTGAGCTTGGAGCAGCTAAACCAAGGCTAAGCCTGTGACTCTTATCTCCCACAACACCACCACCGGCAGTAACCCTTGCTATTTGTTGAGCTGTAACCGCGTCCCTGGCAAGGGAGTCTTTCGATGCCTGGCCTCGTGCATGGCCCTCAACAGCCTCTACACTACCCATTCATTGTTCTCTGTCATTTTGCTGATGCAGGAAAGGGAGACCCAGAGACACCAGGCCACACGGCCAGGGAGCAGGAAAGCCTTCTCGTAACCATTGCTGCCTGTCTACTCCTCTCGTCTTTTAAGGCAGAGGGTAAAAGCAAACTCTGGAGTTCCCCAGGGCTGTGCAACCTCAGAGAAGTCACTCTGCCTCTCTGAGATCCATTGTCAAATAAGAACTAGAAAGTTAGACCTCGTGGGGGGAGATGTGCACGAGGATTAAAAGCAATGTCTATAAAATCATGCTGTCCAAAGATAAGAAAGTGACAGTGGTGGCACCTTCCATCAAAGTGTTTTCTGCCCCTTCTGCCAAGTGTTTTCATGTGAGTGGTTGGTGAACCATAGAAACCTGCTTCGAGGTCCAGGCAGCAGGAAACATTTATTGAGCACCTACTATACCCAGTTCCTGAGATTACAGTGGAGAACCGGGAAGACCCAGTGCCTGTTCCCAAAGCCGGCTTTAGTGGGAGAGCGAGGGAGTTTCAGAACAGCTGGAGAAATGTTAGGACAGAGGGACAGGGCCCAAAAGAAGATCACCGGACCCTGCCTTGTGGGATTGGGAAGGCTTTATCAAAAGGTGATGCACAGGGGAAAGACCGAGTAGTAGTTGTCCTGGCAAAGAGGGGCAAGTGGGGACCAAGACTGTTCCAGGCAGTGGGAACAGCCTCTGCCAACTTCTGGAGGTTAAGGGGTGAGAGCAAGTATGGCTCATTTGGGGGAACTGAGTTGTCCCTTCTGCCTGGATGATAAAGTTGAAGGTGGAGAGAGGTGAGTTATGGAGGAATTTCACAAGCCAGGTTTAAGAGTTTGCATTTTATTTATGGGAGTCACAGCCATGTTTTAAATGGAGGGTTTAGAGTTTGGGGAACTGGTTGGCTCAGTATCTTCTGCCATACTTGATACGCCCAAGGACTGGCGTTTGTTTGAAGGCAGAGGGAACATCTGATTTGGGATTTTGCCCATTTTGTATCCATGGCACCATCTTCCCTATGTCTTCCCTATGACAACCAAATGCCCCTTTCCTTCTGGTTATGTTCTCAGTGGATGGTCAATCAAGGTGCCCCCCCGACCCTGGCCAAGGGTGGGCTAGGGCCCAGGAAACATCTCCTGAGTTTGAATCTTGGGCCCGGATATAACAACTGAACATATTTTTTTCCCCCATTCATGCCCAAAGTTGCTCCCTGAAGAGATTGTCCACTCGAGGCTCAGAGCTGTTCTGGTTTCTGGTTTTCCTTGTTTTCTGCAATTCTTTGGATTAATGCGCTCCCCATAATAAATGACTGAATTGACAAACAAATTAAATAAGTAACCATGCACACATTTTTATGTTTATGGTATAAGTTTGTTTTCTGTTGCCTGCTGCCCAAGAGCCCTAACTCATACACAAATGGTGATGATTTTGCTGGATTCAAGCATTAGAAAGCTAGCTTAAGCAAAAACAAAACAAAACAAAAACAAAGAAACAAACAAACAGGCCCCCAAACCAAACAGGAAGAATGCATTAGATAGGTACTGGGGTATCTTAGAAAATGGAGAGATGAGTTGCTTGGGAGGGCTGGGGTCCACGGCAGGTCTGGAGGATTTAGCACAAGACAGATACTACCCTTGAGTATCTGCCTGTGTTCTCAGCCTTGTCTGTTTGTGGTGACAAAATGGTTGCCATATCTTAAACATCAGGACAATATCCCAAGACCTTAGAGAGTCGACAATGGTGCAACTCAATTCTGGCGACTCCCAGGCTCTGTATCTGTTCCAGGTTTCAAATTCCCAGGAAAATCTGATTGGCCCAGTTTGGGGTAGGTGTCTGCTCCAGTGGGGTTGGTGTCAGGATGCAGACAGAGCATGCATGATCTCAGGTAGCCACTGGGAACCAGGTAGATGTGTTTGACATTGTCCATTGGTGGGCATCAGTCACCTTGATGTGGAAAGCAAGGACATCGGTGGGATCATGGGCTGCAAAACCAGCTTGCCAAGGGTCCTCAAATTGTGGGACCAGCCCTTGAGCTGGTTCACCATCACCCAAGAAAAGCCATGGGCTTCCCTAGAATCAGAAGGGCTCCTGCCTTGGGACCTTGTCTTGGTGCCCAAGACCTAGGGTCCTAGATGGTGACCTTGTATCAGGTAAATGATTGCTTCACACTCGCCTCTGTGCTCTGTATTTTCTTTTTTTACTGAAGCGTAGTTGACGTGGAATATTATACTAGTTTCGGGGTGCACCATAGTGATTTGACAATCACATACATTACACAGCGCTCACCACGGTAAGTGTAGTTACCACCTGTCACAATAAAATGTTATAATGTTATTGACTACACTCCCTATGTTTTGCTTTTCATCCCCATGACTTATCGATTTCATAACTGGAAGTTACACCTCTTCACCCATTTTGCCCATCCCCCACGCCTTCCCCTTTGACAACCACCAGTTTGTTCTCTGTATTTATGAGTCTGTTCTGGTTTTTGTTTGTTCGTTCACTGGTTTTGTTTTGTAGATCCTGCATATAAGTGAAATCATACGGTATTTGTCTTTCTCTGACCTATTTCAGTTGGCGTAATACCCTCTAGGTCCCTTCATATTGTCACAAATGGCAAGATTTCCTGCCTTTTGGGGCTGAGTACTGTTCCACTATACATCTTGCCGCCGCCACCATCGTCTTCGTCATCGTCGTTGTCGTCTTCCTCTTTTTAAAAAAGATTTTATTTATATATTTGACAGAGAGAAACACAGCGAGAGAGGGAACACTAGCAGGGGGAGTGGGAGAGGGAGAAGCGGGCCTCCCACGCGACAGGGAGCCCGATGCAGGGCTTGATCCCACAACCCTGGGATCATGACCTGAGCCGAAGGCAGATGCTTAAGGGCTGAGCCACCCAGGAGCCCCTACACCATGTCTTCTTTAGCCACTCATGTATCGGGGACCCCCGGTTGCTTCCATATCTTGGCTAGTATAAATAAAGCTGCAATAGGGGTGCGTATATCCTTACAGATTCGTGTTTTTGTTTTGGGAGGGGGGCAGGGAGTAAATGCCCAGCAGCAGAATCCCTGGATCCTATGGTATTTCTATTTTTAATCTTTTGAGGAACCTCCACCATGGCTGCACCAACTTGCATTCCCACCAACAGTGCACGAGGGTTTCCCCTTCTCCACAGTCTTACCCAACACTTGTTATTTCATCGTCGTCTTTTTTTTACAATACTAGCCATTCTGACTGGTGTGAGGTGATCGCTCCCTGTGGTTTTGACTTGCATTTCCTTGAGCTCTCTGTTTTTGAGTCGGCACCCCTTCAGACTAGGTTTCTGAGAAATAATGGAGAACCCTGGTTAACAGGGTACTACTTCTTCACTTTCTAAGATGGGATGGAGGCGATGGAGGAGACATTTACAAGAGGAAGAGTTTATTGGGGAGAGAAGGATGTAATTGAGTGAACAAGCAGCTGACCTCAAGCTGACCAGGAGAACACTTGTTTCTGAGCTCTTGTGAGATACTTACTGTGGCCCGGACATATCTGGGGGGAACTTTGAGGGGGCACTGAAGTCCTGTAGCAGCGATCAGGCACTCTGAACCCTTAAAATTCTGGTGCAAATGTTCTTGTCACCTTAATCATACTCATGGATTGCTGAGGTCTGGGGATCTTTGGGTCAAGAACATGAAGAGGCAAGTGGCATTACACATATGTCACAAATGCAGATATGGTAGGTTAGAGCATTGAATTAACTCGTCACAGTCCGTGATGGGGGAGCATGGACCCAATCCCATGTCACTTGGATCCAGAAGACCAGTAACTAGGATGCTTTGGTTTCAAATGAACCAGCCCACTAAAAACAGCTTAAAAAGACAAGATCATATCTTCTTATCTTTTGAAATGGAAGTCTAGAGGTAGATGGTTCTGGAAAGTTAACTCAGCAGCTCAACATTACCACGCTACAGCTCTGCAGTTCATGGAGCAGTGATTCTTGAAATACTGTCCGTGGACACCGTGGGCTCTTTGAGGCCTTTCAGAGGTTCCTTGAGGTGAAAATTATTTTCATAATAATACAAAGATTTTGTTTGCCTTTCTTGCTCTAATTATCTCACCAGGGTACAATGGAATCTTCTAGTGGTTTTGTGATGAGTGATGACATCATCCCTCAGATGACCAAGGGAACATGTCCTTGTGTAGTCCTGGATTTCAAAAATTTCTCAGTAATACAGTCAATCTTGATAAATGTAGCTCACATGTTTAAAAAAATTCATTTGCATTTCTATCCCATTGCTCAGACCAGGTCACAAGGGCACAGTGAGTGGCAAGGAAGGCTGGGAAGTGTAGTCTTTAGTTGTGTAGCTGTGTCTAAAACTTGGGGGGATCTTATTTCTAAAAGGAAAAGGGGGCGGATGTATGCAGAAGGTCAGTAGGTAATCTGCCACACTCACTGAATGAATGAATGAGTGAACTGACAGAATAAGAGATGGAGTAATTAATCGATTGATGACTGGTGACTGAAAGAGTGACAAACTCTGGGTTGATTAATTGCCTGAAAGGGTTTAGGTGACCAATGGGCTAATAACTTAGGGTTGGACATAGGGGCAGCCCTCCTCTGCCTGTGATTCTGATAACCCCCTCCCCATGTCCTCCTCTTTTCCAGTTCAGCAATGTCACCTTCCTCATCTTTGGGCCTCTCATGATGTTTCTGATGCACCCCTACGCCCAGAAACGCTCCCGCTATGTTTATATCACCTGTGTCCTCTTCGTGGCCGTAGGTAGGTGGGGGGGTCTATGGCCGTGGGGTGGTAGGGCTGGGGGACCACCCCCTTGACCACCTACCTTTGTCTCTTGCTCTAGGCCTGTTCTCCATGTACTTCCACATGACGCTTAGCTTCCTGGGCCAGCTGCTGGATGAGATCGCTATCCTGTGGCTGCTGGCCAGTAGCTACAGCATATGGATGCCCCGCTGCTACTTTCCCACCTTCCTAGGAGAGAACAGGTGGGGGCGGTGGCTGGTCCTCTGTTGATCCCACCAGAGCCCATCTAGGCTCCTGGGTCCACTCCCCAAGCTCACTTGAGGTCCTTGGAATCCCTCTCCTGATCACCCCAGGATTTTCTCCTGACCCTACCTGAGTTAACCGGTTTCCAGGGACTCCTCCTTTGAGAGTACTTGGGACCCCCAGAAATCCTCTCCTGAGCCTTCCTGGATAGTCTGGTACCTTCTCCAGAACCTGTTCGAAGCCACCTAGGGGGGTCCCAGGAACCCATACTTAAGCTTACCTGGAACCCAGGGACCTCTCCCCTGAGCCTATCCCTGGGGTCCCTGGAACTCTCCTGGCTTCTTCCTGGTTCCCTCTCTTGACCCGAGACCCCTCTGAATCTCTCTCCTGACCCATATGACCTATCAGAGCTTTCTAGGACCCCTCTCTTGATAGGACCTCTATAATTCCTTCCTTCAACCTACCTGGCTCCTCTGAATCCCTTGACTGACCTCACCTGGGCCCTGACACCCTCTGCTGACCTAAGTCCCTTGGAGCCCCCCCCCCCCGCCAGACCCTCTCATCATCCTACCCACCCCTACCCTTGGGGCCCCCTTCAGACCCTGCCTGAGCCCACCTGGGATGTTTCATCAGACCCTTCTTGGGGCTCTTTGCTGAGCCCACCTGGGACCCTCAAGACTTTTCTCTGAGTCCAGCTGGGCTCCCTGGAACCCCTTCCCTTTGCTCATCTACCTCTGCCACAAGATCTCCTGACCCTGCCTAAACCACCCAGGACACTCCCAGCTGCCATCTGACAGCTGCATCCTTCTTCCCTCAGGGCCCAGTTCATCTGCCTGATCATCATCACCACTGTGGTCAGCACCTTCCTGTCCTTCCTGAGGCCCGTGATCAACGCGTATGCCCTCAACAGCATTGCTGTGCATATCCTCTACATCGTGTTCCAGGAATACAAGAAGTGGGTGGTGGTTGTAGGTGCCTCCCTAGGGAGGTGGCTCCCATCCCCCTCTAAGTACTTCCCTCACCCCACATTCTCACCAAGTCCCAGGGATGGAGTTCTCATTGACTCCAGGCTCAAGGGAGAGATGTCCCTTCCCCAAGATCATCTACTAACAAGGGACAGGTTTAGGTTTGGTACCTAAGGCTGAAACCCCAAACGTACATACAAGCAGAGACTGTTGTTCCACAAACCTCTGTGTACCCACTACTAGTCCCAACAACCATCAGCATTTTGCCAACTTGCATTATACATTCTCCCTCAGATTCCATATATGGCACCCATTAACTTTTCAGGACTTAACTCTCCCAATAAAGAATTATTATTATTTTTAACCCGTAGTAGGACTTGGCAGGATAGAGAGAGGTCTCTGAAATGGGGTCATTTGAAGAGACCTGAATAAAAGGGTTATTTACAAAGGAGAGAGCAGGTATAGGAAAATCACTAGGGATCATTTAGAATCATTGTGCTGATAAGAGTTGGATCCTATGACCATCAGGAGACCTGATGAAGGGAGCAATGGGAGGGAGTGAATACAAGAGTATGAAAGAAGAGAGCCCTGTGAAGAGGGTCTCCTTAGCAAGAACTGTGACCTCCAGTTGCTGGTGGCAACTAGCTTGAGCCAACCCCACATGGAGGAGGCCAGGAGAATATTCTAACCATACCCTCCTCATACCCTTTGGTTTCTTGCTGGGGTGCTTCATTGGCCAACCCAACTGGAAACCATTGGCCAACCCAATTGGAAGCCATTGTCTTAACCAACTGGAAACAATTGGCTAATCTAACTGAAAGCCCAAGGACAAAGGAGTCCCTGGCTTCAGTCCACACAGGTCAGCACCCTGCCTCCCCAGTGCACAGGGCAGAATGAAGAGAGGTAGGAAAGGATCTAGAGGGACATATGGAAGATAGGGGACACTCAGTACTAATGAAGTAGACCATACCCAGATCACGCCACTGTTGTCTCAGTTTCTCAAGATGTCGTCTTCCAACTAGTCTTGTTGAAATTGGGATGTGGACATAGTCTCTTAGGTTTTCCTTATGTCATAGCAGTCTCTCCCTCCCTCTCCTATCTTCATGCTTCTGATTTGATAACAGAAACTCCATCATTTGTCCTGTAGAACATTCTGGATTTGGCCGTCAGCTTCCTGTGGTGTCTTTCATTGTCTGCCTGCCTGCCTGCCTTCCTTTCTTTTTTGTATTTCTTGCAAAATAATAGTTAGATCTAGATTTAGGTTTACATATTTTGAGGCCAGAATATTTCATGTGTGGTGCTGGGTGTTTCTTGTTCCATGCTATTAGGACCCCGTAATGAGGGGTTGTTCCACGTTTAGTGCTATTAAGGATCAGTGTATTCAGATGGTGTCATCTTCTCACTTTATTGTAAAGTTTTCCACTGACTTTCCACCCAGGGATTTCAGCAGCCATTCAGGCTCACACTTCCATCCATGGATTCATTAGTGGTTGCAAGAGGGTGGTTTGCAGAACCCATTATTCCTTCTGCAATGATTATCCGGAGTTCTTCCATCAAGAAGGACTTCCGCTCGTCCACCTGGAAATACAGTTTGCACAGGGAGGACAGGATGGATAATTGATTCTTTCCCTTAATTGATCTATTTCCAGAGTAATGAGTTGGGGCCTTAGCCATCTCTAGTACAGACCAATGAAATTTTTAAAAAAAGTATCATTGTGAACTCATGGATGTTTATATCTCAGAAGTGTTTCAATCCATTGCAGTCCCTGGGTTATATTTTTAAGTTTTTATTAAGTTTTTATTAAATAGTTACAGACTCATGGCAAGTTGCCAAAATAGTGGAGAGTCTTGGGAATCCTTCATTCAGCTCCCCCCAAGCCTCTCCCAACGGAGCGTCCTATGTAACCACAGTACAACCTCAGACGGAGGAAATTGACAGTGGAACAATGCTCTTAACCAGACCCCAGACTCTGTATTCAGATTCCAACCGTCCTTATTCATTATTCTTTTTTGATGTTCAGACCATCCCATTTTAGGGTAGGGGGCAGACCCTGCGCTTTTAAACATATGGGAATTATTACCTCATTAATCCCTGATATGCTCTTTCCTAAAGGATGCTGGGTCAGCTCTGCTGTCACGGAAACAGATTCCGATTTTGAGTTGTCCCAAGATATGGCCTCCAGAGAATCTGCCCTCCCACACACGGACATGCCCATAGCCACACAGACATGAATTCTCGGGCACTGACTCACAGGTGTTCACACACTTGCAGCCCCAGACACAAACAGGGGAGGGCTTGTTGGTTAAGAAGTCTGCAGCCTGACAAACCTGGTTCAGACCCCAGCTCTGCCACTTACTGGCCATGGAACCTTGGGTGGGGTTGGAGCACACCTTAATCTCACATGCCTGCTTTCTCCTCTCCAAAATGAGAATAACAGCATTGTCGTGAGGGCTGAGTTTTTATCGGAAGAACTTGTAGAGCCCAGCAAATGTTAGCAATCATCACAAGTGAGGCCCCCTCCCTCTGGCATTCTTGGTCATTTCCTCCTCTCAGCATCATCTCCTTGGATGGAGGAATTTCCCAGCAGCCCCTTCAGGCTCTGCGATCTGAGTCAGGTTCTAATCTCCCTCCTTCTCTCCCAAGGACCAGCAATAAGGAGCTTCGGCATATCATGGAGGTCTCGGTGGTTTTATGGGCTTTTGCACTGACCAGCTGGATCAGTGACCGCTTGCTTTGCAGCTTCTGGCAGCAGATCAATTTCTTTTACCTGCACAGCATCTGGTAAGCACCTGCCCTGGGGTATGGGGCACCAGAACCAGACAATCTCAGATGCCAGAGCTTGGAGCAGGAGCCTGGGGGAAGAAAGCAGAGGCACTGATATTGGGGGGGCGTGTGAGTGAGTATAGGATCTGGTTGCAATTGAGGGTCTGATCCAGAATGTCCCTTTGGATGGTCAGGATCCATGAGAAGTGAGGAGAGGACCTAGGTGGGGGCATCAAGCTAGCTCAGGGGCATGTCGGCATCTGGTGCCCTCACTGCCTTCTCCCTACACCCCACAGGCATGTCCTCATCAGTTTCACTTTTCCCTATGGCATGGTGACCATGGCCTTAGTGGACGCCAGGTATGAGATGCCAGGTCAAACCCTCAAAGTCCGCTACTGGCCTCGGGACACTTGGCCTGTGGGGCTCCCCTACGTGGAAGTCAGTGACGACAAGAGCTGCTGATGCCGGCCAGCTTCTCGACTACCCAAGCACCTGCTGGCTCACCTGTGTCTGGAAGAGGGAGGCCTGGATCAGGAGTCCGAGAGATGCTCACGGTTCTTTCCTCTACCTCCCTTTCTCCGTCCTCCTTGTCCTGCATGGCCCCGCCCCAAGATAGGGGATGGACTTCATGAGCCTTCTGCACAACAATCTGATGACTCTGGGGGGGCTTCCCTCCATGACCTGCCCTTATTCTTTTATTTCCTCCTCTGCGTTCACTTTGTGGGGCTGGCCCACCAGGTGCTGGGATTACCTGGCAGCCACTGGGAATGACTTCAGGCTGTGGCTTGGTGCCTGGGCAACCTCATAAATTGTGGCCATCACCTCCAGACCCTTTGGACCTGTCTTTGGCCATGCACTGTCCCTGGTACTTGGGGGACATCCCAGAGAACAGACAGGATTTCCAGTCACTTCCTTCGGCACTCACTCATGTATGTAGAGACCTTGCAAACCCCCTCACACACATGCTCCCGCAGACCTCTGGGGCCATCTCACTGGTGGACAATGGAGCAACATGGAGGCCCAGACCAGGCCATCTGGCTGTTGTTGGGACACGGGTACCAGGAGAGGAACTGGGTGGCCTGTATGGGCTTAAAATGAGAGGAGTACAGGAGGATGATTTCTGTGGTAGTTAAGAGTACAGGGCTTGGAGTCAGGTAGACCTATGCTTGAATCCTGCTCGATCATTTCCTAGTTGTATAATCTGGGGGAAGTGATTTTTCCTACCTTTGAAGCCTAAGCACTTTGTCTGTAATATGACAATGTTTCTTCCTTCATGGGACTTCTGCATGGATAGAACAAGATCATGTATTAAAAGTGTTTAGCATGGAATCTGGAAAACATCCAACCATCCATCTCCTCGTCCTTTAACCCCTCCCTCCTTCCATCTATATTCGGCCATCCATTCATGTTCATTTATCCATCCAAATGATTTAATCATCTTTCATTCGTCTGTGTTCCCACTCATTCATTCATTCGTCTCTTCAACAAATATACATCGAGTTCCTGCTGAATGTCTGAGACCACCCGCTGGCAATACAAGGCAACAAAGACGGGCAATGTCCCTGCTCTAACGAGGAGACACGTGTTACACAAATAAAAAGACAAACAAGGCATTTCCAGATGCTAATACGTGCTGTAAAAATGATAAAGCAGGTGACGCTTTAGATAACCATGAGTGGGGGGAAGCAGCCCTTTCAAATGCGTGCTCAGTGGGGGAGTGCAGTTTCCAGATGAACCCTCAATGACAAGAGGAGACCAGCCATTCTGAGAGCTGGCTGGGCAAGACCATCCTGGGGAGAGGGAATGGCAGGTGTGAAACTCCCAGGGTGTGGATGAACTGGTGAGACAGAAAGAACCCTCTTTTTCCCCCCGCAATGTTCAGTTAGCCAACGTATAGTACATCACTAGTTTTTGATGTAGCGGTCAGCTATCAGAAAGAACACTCTTGTTGGAGCTTAGTAAATAAGGGAGAGTGTAGAGTAAGAGATTTGTAATCTGGGGGCCTGGGATAGGTTTAGGTATCCATGGACCACTTGACATTTTTTTGCAAAAGAGGATTATCTGGGCATGTCATTGAGATCCCTGGAGTGTGTCACTCCAAACAGAGTAGAGGCTAGCCCATCCGGCCTGCTGGAGAGATGGGGAGATTGAAAGAGGAAAGGCCACTCGTATTTATTGAGACTACCATGTGCTATATGCCCATGACACACATCATCGAACCTAATACCCCTCCCACAACACTTCAGATAGACATGAATATTCTCATTTCGTAGATGTGGCTCAGAGAGGGCAAGCAACTTACCCAGGACCACACAGCCTGGATTCGAACCAGGTCTGTCCTTCCCCTGAAGTTCCTTGCACCACAGTTAGTCAGCAGTAGGATTGAATCTGGATCACAGGTCCACTGCTTCCAATCCTTCTGAATTTCTTATTCTAGAAACTGGAGGTTCTTCACCTCTGGCTCCAAGATGGATCATGCTGGGAAGAGGAGGGCAGAGAGGGAAGGAGTTTCGGCAAACTATAAAATTGCCTGCAAAATGTGGTCTTGGTGTTTTTGGTGGGGGAGAGGAGCTGTACTTCCAAGAGATTCTCTAAAGGGGCATTTGGCACCCTGGAAGTGAAGAACCTTAGTTCAAAACCTTCTGATGGGGATAAGGGCAAATAGAGAAGAACCTTAGTTCAAAACCTTCTGATGGCGATAAGGGCAGATAGAGAAGGAAGTGAAGAAGCTTAGTTCAAAACCTTCTGATGGGGATAAGGGCAGATAGAGAAGGGCAGATAGAGAAGGTGTCCTCCACCCCCACCACACCCACGCTTCTGTCCCTAAATACACAGCAACAATTTGTCTCCAGTGCCTGTCTCCTGGCCCCTGCTGACCCAAACTCACAGCCTCCTCTTAGCCTCCTGTCTAATTGGAACCAGCCATGTGATCTTGGCAAGTCCCAGTCTCTATCAGGGAGGACTCTCTGTAACAAAGGATAACATGTTCAGCTCCAGCTGGCTGAAATGACAAAAGCACCATCAGCAAATATATATACTTTTGAAGATAAGGATCCAGCTGCCCATATAGCTGGATCCAGGCTTCCAGTGATGTCACCAGAGGCAGTCTCCCTCTATCCTTCTGGTCTACCCGGTGGGTGGGAGGCAGCTGCCAGCAGTGCTAGGCTTTACATCCTTCCAAGTTGAAAAGTATATACCAGGGGCACCTGGGTGGCTTACTCGGTTAAACGGCTGCCTTTAGCTCAGGTCATGATCCCAGGGTCCTGGGATTGAGTCCCCTATCGAGGTAGATGGGAGTCTGCCTCTACCCCCCTGCCCATGCTCTCTCTCTCTCTCTCTCTCAAATAAACAAATAAAATATTTTCTAAAAAATGATTTAATATATTTGACAGACAGAGATCACAAGTGGGCAGAGAGGCAGGCAGAGAGAGGAGGAAGTAGGCTCCCTGCTGAGCAGAGAGCCCGATGCAGGGCTCGATCCCAGGACCCTGGGATCATGACCTGAGCTGAAGGCAGAGGCTTTAACCCACTGAGCCACCCAGGTGCCCCTAAAATCTTTTTTTTTTTAAAGAAAAGTATACACCAAAGCTCCAATTACACATGCTCAACGTCATTAGTCAGTAGGAAAATGTAAATCAAAGCCATGAGATGCCATTTCATATCTATGAAGTTGGTCATTAAAAAAAAAATAAATGTAGGAGAGAACGCAGAGAAATTGGAACTCTTGTACATTGCTGATAGAAACATAAATTGGTGAAACCACTGTTGGAAACAGTCTGGCCATCCCTCAAAAATTAAGCATAGAATTACTATATGACCTGGCAATTTCACTCCTAGGGATATACCCAAAAGATTGAAGATACATATTCTAACGCATACTTGTACAAAAATCATAGAAGCACCATTTGATAAGAGTCAAAGGGTGGAAAGCGTATTAATGTCTATCAATGGGTGAACTGTTAAACAAATGGGGCGTCTCCATACGATGGAATACTATTCTCTATAATAAGGAGTGAAGCAGGGACTTAGGCTGCCATGTGGATGAATCCTGGACACACGTTGCTCAGTAAGAGAGCCAGACACAAAAGGTCACATGGTGTGTGATCTCGTTTATATGAAACGTCCAGAACAGGCAGATCCATGGAGACAGAAAGTGGATTTGCGGATGCCAGGGGCTGAGAGGAGGGAATGGGGAGTGACATCTAGTAGGGATGAGTTTCCTTTCCTCATGTCCTGGAAATAGGTACAGGTAGCGGTTCCACAACATTGTGAATGTTCTAAATGCTACTGAATTGTACACTGTAATAGGGTTGGTGGTTAATTTTGTGTTATGTGAACTCCTGCACATAACATAAACTTTTATTGAAATTTAATAAAGCTCCCAGAGTCTCTCAGCTGGTCTTAGGTCATGGTCCACACCATTAAACCGATTCCAGTAGCCAGAGAGACGCAATCCTTTGATCAGCCAGGTTTGGATGTGTGTTTCCTCTTGCCAGAGGGGAGCCCCACTCTAACTGGGGTCTGAGAGGGGTGTGGGACAAGTGGGGGTTGGGAGTTGAAGTCCTCCCTGAAGCCTTGCGCCGGGTCATGAGCTGGCATTCTCCCGAAAGGGCTGCCATTTAAAAATTCATACAAAGCGGACTTACAGGTTCATACCGGCCCTGGGAGGAGACCCGGAATAGGGATTGTTTCACAGAGGACAAGCCAGATGCCCAGTGTGCTGCCCTCTTCTGGGGGAAATGCTTTGTTGCACATATTTTTGGTCGGCTCCCAAACCTTTCATGGCTCCCTATAGCCGTTGGGATAAGGGTCAATGGCTTCAGTGTGAGATTCAAGATCTGCTGTGAGTTGAAGTTAACCTAGGGTGGGACTCCAACTGGCCACTGGGCTCTGCTCCAGCGTGGTCATACTCAGTATTGCTATGTGTGGTTGTGTGTGCCTTTGTGGCTGGCAAGAAACGTGTAGGTACAGGGAACATGCTGGAGATCAGAAAGAGGATTCCCCCAAATTCTGATGGGCTAAACCGTCTACATGCTGAAATGTAGGGGGGAATAAATGCCAAGCCCTCCCCGTGGGTGCAACTAAACTGGACCACTAGGGGGCGATAGAGACATAATGTAGTAGTAGAGCTTCAGCCCCAGGGGGAAAGCTAGACTTCCTAAGTTCAAAATGTTACTTTCTAGCTCTGGGACTTGGGCCACCACTTAGAGTTCTCTGTGTATCAATTTTATTGTTTGTAACATTGAGATAACATGTATCGTGCATTTTGCCAAGGGCTCAAATTACTATTTACTTTACGTCTTTCTTTAAATCTACTCCCTTTGCTCACCCTGGTGTGTTTAAATAGGAAACATTTGTGTCACTTTAAGAAGTCATTTCTTATAGATAAGAAACAACTAGAAAACTAGATACAGTAACAACAGAGAATGTTAATAACAGCAGCTCAGTGATTCTGTACCCAGTGTGCACATTAGAATCTCCAGCTGAATTTAAACAAAAGTGTGTGTGTGTGTGTGTGTGTGTAGATGTAGGTTTCTCTGTCTTACTCCAGACGAATAAGACCAAAATCTCTGAAGGTGGGATTTTTTTTTAAGGCTCCCGTCACTGTTGTTTTTTACAGATTATCAGGAGATTTCAAAGTCCAGGCACCAGATGTGATCACCTGTCCCAGGCTCTGAACTCTAGGTCTGTTCTCTTGTCATTAAGGTAGATTAGAGAGTGACAGGGAGGCGTTGAAGACACATGAGCACCAAGCCAAGACTTTTTTCTTGAAGGAGTTAGAAAGACTGAAGAGAAACGAAAAGGAACCAATCTTCTATGTGATTCAGTATTATTTCATTTCATGAAATAACTATTTACTGAACATCTACTTTGTGGCAGGCACTGTCCTCAGGATACATCAGTGACAAAGACCCCTGCTCTCTTGGAGTTTCCATTCCATCTAGGGGAAATAGACAAGGCACTTAATAAGTATATATGTCTATATTAGGAGGTGATTAGTGCTGTGGATAAAGGAAAAATTAGATCAGAGTCACAAGGGTTGGAGAGCTATGGTTGGGGGGACAGAATAAGATGGGATGGTCAGGGTAGGTCTCATTGAGAAGGTCCCTGACTCTGCCATATACTCACCATGGAACTTTGGGGTAACTTGCTCCCCTCTGCGCCTCAGTTTCCTCACCTGTAAAATGGGGGCAACAATACCTACCTCCTGGTATTGTAACGATGAAAAAGATAATATGAGTTTGGACACAGCTGGTGTTGGCTATGACAATGCCACCACTAACGAGAAAAGGGGGCAGCCCTCTGTTGACCTCCTGAAGGAAGGAATACAGTGGTTCTATTTTAGGCACAAGATGTATTTCTTAAAACTTTTGCTTTTTATTACAGAGATTTACACATACAGATATAAAGCATAAAGAATAGTTTGATGTATCCATCCCCTAGATTTAACAATGTTTAACATTTGCTATTTTTTTTCTATTTTGCATCTATTTTTAAATTAATACATTTAATTTTTAAAAAGATTTCTCTGTTTCTCTATTTATTCATTTGACATACACAGAGAGGGGGAGTGCACAAGCAGGGGCAGTGGCAGGCAGAGGGAGAGGAAAAGGCAGGCTCCCTGCTAAGCAGGGACCCAGGACCCTAGGACCATGATGTAAGCCGAAGGCAGATGCTGAACCCACTGAGCCACCCAGAGGCCCCTCATTAGGATATTTTGATGGTAATATCCTTTGAAACCAATCCTATGCATCTCTAAAAAAAAAAAAAAAGACATTTTCCTACACTACCATAATCTCATTATTGCAACTAACCAAATACATTTTCAAGTATCAGCTGCTATCATCCATAGTCATACTTCCCCAGTTGACACAGCTTACTTGTTCAAAACCCAAGGTCCAGGGACAGACGCCCACATCGCAGTTCGTTGTGAGGCTACCTCCTGTGCCTCTGGGCAGTCACCTTTCCTCTCATTCCCTCCCGTTGACGCAAGGAAGCCAGGGCTGTTGAGATCCCATTTTCTAGATTTGTCTGACCATCTTCTCATGATCTCATCTCTCACGCTTCCCCTACATTCCTGGGTTTCTCCTGTGAACTGGCAGTAAGGCCATTAGGGGTGAGACCAGACTCAGGTTAAACTTTTTGGGTGAGAACTTACTTTTTGGTGCCGCGGACTTCTCATCACTCCTAGCAGGAGCCCGTCATTCTGCTTGTCCCACTGCTTTGCTGCTAAGGGTGATCACCGAACCAAGGTGGTGACAGCATGATGTTTTCCATGGTAAAGCTACTTTTTTCCTCTTCGCATTTAGCAGGCGATCTGAAGGCAGATCTTTGGTGAACACAAGACTTTCCAATCCCCTGTAACCTTTCAGGGAATGGTTTCAGCCTCTGTGGATGACTCTTGCCCACAATGGTTGTTTCATTAGTGGTTTCCAATAGTGATTTTTTCCCCATCATCCTTTCAGCATTATCAGCAAGTGTTTTTCTGTGAAAAGGGCTTTCCCTCATCAACTGGGCTACTTTCATGCTGCAAAGGCATGGTAAGTAAGGAGTTGATGCGGTTGTCACTTTTGAAAGTGATGAATGAGCTCCGGTGTTGTTCTGATATTATTATGGACTCGTGGATATTTATATGTTCATGATGTCAAGAAATCCATTACTTTTTTTAATGTAAAAATATACATGACAAAATTTATGATTGCAACCATTTTAAGTGCACAGCTCAGTGGCGTGAAGCACACTTACACTGTGGTCCAGCCATGCCCATCATCCGTCTCTAGAACTTTCCATCTCTCCTGAACTGAAACTCTGTCCCCAGGAAACACTGACTCCCCACCCCCTGCCCTACCTCTGGCTCCCACCATGTCCTCACTCTCTCTCTTGTGTGTGGATAGGACTCCTCTAGGGACCTTCTGTGAGGGGAATCAGGTGGGATTTGTCCTTTTGTATCTGGTTTATTTCACTGAGCATAATGTCCTCCATGTTGTAGCAGCTGTCCTTCCTTTTTAAGACTAAGTAATATTTCATTGCATGGATGGATCCCATTTTGCTTGTCCATTCAACTGCTGATTGATACTTGGGTTGTTTCCCCATTATTCTTTCCAATTCTTAAAGGGTTATGCTTGATTTAGTGGGAGCCCTGGGAATATAGTTTTGAAAACCCCCAACAGTTCAAAATCTAACTTAAAGAGAATTTCCCAGATGAGTAAGGGGGCGGTGGTTGAGTTCCTGAAGCTTTTCCTTGCAACAACTGTAGCTGGAAGGTTTTTCACTGCAAGCTTCCTTTAGAGACAAAGGGCTAACCCGCCAATTTTTGTCCCTTTACCAGGGACAGTGGTTCTGAAATTTGAATAAGTTTCACTATTGTCTGCAGGGCTAGTATGGCCATCCCTCTGGGTGCAGGTCGTGTACCCAGAGTTTCTGATTCCCTAAATCAAGGGAGATTAGAATTTGCATTTTGAGGGCGCCTGGGTGGCTCAGTGGGTTAAGCCGCTGCCTTCGGCTCAGGTCATGATCTCAAGGTCCTGGGATCGAGTCCCGCATCGGGCTCTCTGCTCAGCAGGGAGCCTGCTTCCCTCTCTCTCTGCCTGCCTCTCTGTCTACCGTGATCTCTCTCTGTCAAATAAATAAATAAAAATCTTTTAAAAAAAAAAAGAATTTGCATTTTGAATAAAGTTCCCAGGGGATGCTGAACACGCTGGTTCAAGGACCACTTGGAACTACTGATCCACTTACATCCAGTTATAGGATTAAAAAGAAAAAAGTTGTACTCACATCAAAGTTGCTGCTTATTTTCTCAGCAGGTCCTTCATTTCTTCCCCCCAGCACGCCCAGCTCTAGATCAAAAGGTAGAGGTTATTACTATGACAGCATCTGGCCTTTTTCAGAGTTTTACATGGAATTATGTTCATTCCAAAGTTACTGATTTCCTGATGTTCTTCAGTACAAAATAGCACCCTGATTACCTAAAGAATACTTGGCCAACACTTAAATGTGAAGGTGGGGGGCAAGAAAACCTCCAAACAAACCAAAAGTCCTGGTTTAATATAAGAAGAAATTTAAAATAACTGCACAAAGGTGCCTGGGTGGCTCAGTTGGTTAAGTGTCTGCCTTCGGCCCAAGTCATGATCCTGGATGGAGCCCTGAGTCAGGCTCCCTGCTCAGCGGGGAGCCCGCTTCTCCCTCTCCTCCCTGCTTGTGCTCTCAGTAGCTATCTCAGCCTCTCTCTCAAATAAATAAATAAAATCTTTAAAAAATAAAATAAAGCATACGAGAGTCCCCAAGTTGCAAGGCAGAAGTCCCATTGTCTGAGAGATAAGTGGCTTGCAAGATCCTAAAAAAGACGGAGCAATATGTCTCTATCTCATCCAGTTTACAAATTGTGAAATTATATGATCATGGGTAAATTTAAAAAAAATGGTTTAGAGGGATTAGGGGAATGATCAATTTCATGGATAAAATGAGGCTTTCTTGATCATTTTAATGTAAAAGATTCCAAATGTGTATCATTCAAGTTAGTGTGAACTAAGACTACAAGGTACTGAGCGTCCCCATTTCACAGATGTGCAAACTGAGACTCAGACGGAGAGGCTAGTCGACCAGGCTTTCCCTGACGCAGATCCAGCAGCGGAAAATTAATTTCCAGTTCCAGAGCCCGGAGCCCATCCCATGACACGGTAGTAACACATGGCCAGGAAACAAGTGTTCCTAGGGCACCCTCCCCGGAGCCCCAACCGCCACCTCAGCTGGACCAGGTTAGGCTCAGGCCCCCGGGAAGCTCCGGCCACGAGGCAGCGCCCCCTGCGGGCCGCAGTGCGCAGGCGCGGCACGCCCGCCCCGCCCCCGCCCCCGCCTCCCTCCACGTGCGGCGCACACCTCGCGCTCCCCTCCGCCGGGCTCGCCTCGCGCCTCCCTCCCTCCCTCCCACCGCCCCTCCGGCTCGGGCTTCCCATTGGCTGGGGGCTTCGTCCCTCCGACCGCAGCCCGGCAGGCCCCCGCCAGGCAGGAAGTCCCGCCCCAGGGGCGGCAGTCCGCGCTGCAGATTAGCCCAGGCGGCTGTCAGTCGGGGCGGCAGGCCAGAGTCGGCGGCGGGGGCCCGCGGTCGGTGCGCGACCCGGACTGGCAGTGGTTTCCGGTTCCGCGGGGCTGGCGGGCGGGCGGGCAGCCGGGAGCGGCGGCGGCGGCGGCGCCTGACAGACAATGAGGGCGGCGGGGCGGCGCTGAGCGGCGGCGGCGGCGAGCGACGCGGGGCCCGGGGGCGGGGCGGGGCGCCAGCCATGGACAATCAGGTGAGGAGCGGCCGCGCCGCCCCAGCGCAGCCCGCCGCCCGCCGGGTCCCCTCCCTCCCTCCCACGACCCGCCCGCCCGGCCCTCCTGGGTCCCGGCCTCCCCGCCCACGCTCAGCTCCCGCCCGCCCCGCTTTGTGCTCGCCCGCCGCTCCCCCGGCCTTTATGTGGGGCGGGGGCGCCCCTCCCCCATCCGCGACCCCGGCCCGGGCCAGAGCCCCTCGGACTTCCCTGGGGATCCGGATCTGGCCCAGCGCAGAGCCCCCCTGAGACGCCCCCCGGGACCGCAGCCGGGCCCAGACCCCCCGGGATGCCCCAGGTGATCCCAGTCCAGCCCAGAGCCTTCTGGGACGCTCCTCGGAACCCCGGCCCGGGCCGCAGCCTCCACAGGCGGCTCACACTCCCCCGGGACTCCCCCTGAGACTTCAGCCCAGACCAGCACCCTGTGGGACGCTCCTCGGGCCCCTGAACCAGCCCCGAGCCCCCACAGGTGGCCCAGAAGCCCGTGAGATGCCCCTTGGGACCCCAGTTCGGCCCAGAGCCGCTTGGATCCCGGCCCACTCCAGAGTCCCCGCAGGCACCCCTGGGGACTCCAGCCCTGGCCAGAGAGTCCCACAGCTGCCCGGGGACCCTTCAGATTGTCCGATCTGGGCCGTACCACCCTTCTTTGGGTCCAGGGCCTGTCTCCGTTTTTCTCCGGACCCTCGGCCCTGAGTCCCTTCAAACTCCCGAAGCCCGCAGCCTACTGCTGCTGCTTCCTTAAACCGAGTGCTGGGGTTTGAATCCCCCCGCACCTCCCGGGATCCCCGGGACCTTGGTGCGGCCTCCTGCTTCTTCAAACCTAGGCCCACCTGAAGCCTCCTTAACCCTCATTCTCTCCAGGACCGAGCCTTCTCTTCCCCTTGATCTTGCCACTGCCTTAGCCTAGGTGACCCTTTTCCCTTGAACTCCGGCTGGGGCCTGGGTTTTTCCCACAATGACCCAGGTCTGTGTTGAGCTCACCCCCTCAGCCCGATCACTTTGGACTTGGGCTTCCTCAGAGGCTTTGACACCCCCCACCCCTTGCTTCCTCAGCTCCCTCTGGTTTCAGGCCCTGTGCAGTCCCTCGGCCCCTAGAGCCTGATGGGCTCTCTTTCACCTTCAGACCTTTCTCTCGGATCAGGCCCAGGGACATTTTCTGCTCTGACCTGGAGCCCCCAAGCTCTTCAGACCCCAGATGGCTCACTCTGCACAGCTTGGGTCCTCTTTGCCCCTGCAACCCTGATTTACACTTCCCCACATCTTCCCCCCCCAGTCCAGATCTCAGTCTGCCTCTTTCACCCTCAGCTGGCTTCCCTTTGTGGATCCCCAGTTCCCCAGCCCCCCTGTACGTCTCTCCTTGCAATCAGGGTCTCCCACTTCCTTCCAACATCCCAAGCTTGACGTTTTGGCTTTCACCCACTCTCCTCTCCCCACAGCACACCCCATATCCCTTCCTTCCCCAGCATCTTAGAGCCTTGCTCCAAACTCAGAGTGGTTCCCCAACCTCCATAAACCCTCCCCATGGCCCCTTTCCCTCCGGCTGGAAACCCGGCGTCAAGTCTGTCAGTTTAAGTAAACCTGAGGCCTTTCAGGCCCTGGTCCCATCTTCACCAGCTCCGCACGTCTTCTTTCCAGTACCCACGCCCCTTCCCCTCTCAAGCCCAGGACTGGTGTGGCCCCCAACATGGGATCATTTATTTCTTCATCCTTGCCCACTGCCCCTGGGCTTCCAAGGGCGTGAGGCCAGGAAGGGCGGTGGTGTGGGGCTCTGGGGGCGGCTGCTGAAATCTGCAGTTGGTGAGGGCAGGTTGGGGCGTCCCTGGCTGCTGGCGCCACCGAGGCGGCTCTGTCTGGTAAGGTGCTGTGTGGCGGTGAGGTTTCAGGGTCCCGTCCTGGTCAACTGTGGTGGATCACTAGATCACTGTGGCCTTTCTTTTGAGAGGTGGGGTAGAGTTTAGTGCTGTTGAATGGTGGATTTCTGTAGCATGGTGTGAGTTCACTTCTCTTAAAAGGACTGAGCTTGTTGCTTCCAGTCTGTGTTGAGTTAGAAAACAAAAGAGAATATACCTTTCGTCACTTTCAATGGAGGCCTCCCCCCCCACCCCCGTGGGAAAGTCTTGTTGGGTACCATGCAGGCATAGAATGTGACTCCCGCCTGTCCCCCCACCTGCTAGTCCCCCGGGAGATATCTTCGGCCCAAATATGTCCGTTCCCCCGTGATTTGCCGGGCCCTGGCTGTCTGGGTTGCTGTCATTTACAGCAAGTGGAATGGTGGGAATAGGTGGCATTCTTGGCCATGACAGAGGGAGAGAACAGTCCTGCTGGAGTGGACTGGTGATCACACTTGGGCTAGGAGAGAGATCGCCACTGCCCAGTGGGCAGCCGCTAGCACCTGTGGCCGTTGACATTCACGTGCATCAGAATGAAAAAGTCAGTTTCTCAGTGGCACCAGCCACATTTAAGTGCCCATTAACCACCACTCCCGAGCTGTCGGCCGCCTTCATGGGCAGCTCAGAGGCATAGTAGTTCCATCATGGCAGAAAGTTCCATGGGCCAGTGCTTGCCTAGATCCTTACAGAAGTATTTGCAAGTGAAACTGATCCCAAAGGAAAGTATGTGGCACTTTGTAGTCTGATTCTCTATTCCTGGCTGCATTTCTGCCAATCTGGGAGAGGCCTGGGAGCTCTGTCCCTTCCTGACAGAGGTGACACTCCCTGGGAAGACAGGAGGGAATGGTGTCCTTTACCCAAGTGGGTGAGTTGGCACTGACTGTTCCAGAATGACTTTAGTGCATGGAAAATGGTTTGAATTCACCAGAATCTTGGCTTTCTCTTTCTCCCTTGAGATGCCCCAGACCTGTAAATGCCTCAGCCTGATGGGAAACAACAGGACTTTCCCCTGAGGGCCCCTTGCCCCACCTGCTTTGGGAGGGTTTCATTCTCTTTACTTCCCTGCCATATTCTCTAGAACTTTCAGGCTCAGCTCAGAAGGGGGATTCTGCATTTTGCTCCGGGCTCCCAACTTCTCAGCATTGAAATCCTTTCCCCATGGCCAGAAAAAAAGTCTTTTCTGTTTCCCTTTTCCCTGATTTTAACCCATCCATTTGATTTCCTCAACCCTCAGTCCAGACTTACAGGTCCATTGTTTGTGGTGTTTGTGTTTTGGGGGGTCACGTCTGGGAGACATGGAGGGCGACATGGTGGAAGGGCGGTCATGGGTGAAGGCGCAGATGGTGAGAATGTGGAGAAAGGAGGCTGGAGACAGCGTCTCTGGGCACAGAGGTGACCTAGGCTGCTAGGGGTGGTGTCAGCACCCGAGTGGTCCTGTTCTCTGTAGGACCGGGGAGTCCTCCCTTCACAGAAACACTGAGGCTGTCGCCTGGGGCGGGCAGCCAACCCATCGAATCGCACGGTTGAAGTGATGCTCATTCTCCCAAGTTCAGATGTGAGATACACTACTGTCGGCCGTCCTCTGTTGCTCCGGAAGAGGAGGTTTGTTTCTGGCGCGATGGCCCAGTTTATAGAGATGGAAATGGAGGCTCGGGAGGGTCCCGAGAGGAGTCAGGACCAGGTGGGATTCCTAGGTGACTGTGTCTTTTTCCCAGACCTTGGAGAGCAACGCTCAGCTTTGCACAGAGCAGTGACTTCCGGGTGACAGGATTCTTCTCCCTGACCCTGCTCTCAAACTGGCACTGGGCAGTTGACCTGCTGAGCGGTTCATCCTAAAGTGGTTTGTCCTAACGTTGTATAGTTTTGGAGGCAGGAACCAGAATCCTCTTCACCTTTATAACCATCATAATTCCTTTCTTTCCCTTCCCCCACCACCCAGATTGATTTATGTTACAGAGCGAGAGCACGAGAGTGAGTGAGCTGGTGGGGAGGGGCAGAGGGAGAGAGAACCTCAAGCAGACTCCCCACTTCGCAGGGAGCCTGATGCTCGGCTTGATCCCACGACCCTGAGATCATGGGCTGAGCCGAGATCAAGAGCTGGACGCTGAACCCGCATCCCCATATCCTTCATAGTTTCTAACTCAGAGTTTTGCACTACGCTTTGCCAACTGTTGGTTGAATAAAAGTAACTAGGAATCAGTCACTTTGTAACCAGGCCCACCAGGCGTGCGGTCGGAAGCCTCGATTAGGGTTGTACTCCTTCAGAGCAGCCTGCTTCCTGGAGAACTTTGTGGCCAGCCGGTGCACCATCCCCGGCGGCTGCGGGCGTGAGAGTTGGGACACGTGTGTAGCATAAACCCTGTCCCAGCCTCCCTGGCCGGCTGGCAAGGCTCAGTCTTCCTGGGAACCTGCAGAGTAAGGACTGGGGGTGTCATTGCATCTCCCCATGTCTGCACACTTATCCTTAGTTTCCAGGGAGACATTCACCGAGGCCCTTCTTGTCCCTTTGTCATTAACCTTACGCCCTGGGCCAAAGGGATGAGGCCAGACGAGGAGCGCAGGTACTAGCCACCCTCCCCCCTCCCAGTCCCCACCGTGTGTCACTGGTTAGAAGACCAGAGCCTCGTGCAGGGGTTGTGAGAGCTCCTTTGGCTCTGTCCCCACCTCTGGGAGGGCAGTCTTCAGCTTGACAGGATTGTCACTGAGGGATCCCCATCATGTTCCCATCTTCCTCCTGTTCTGATCTGATCCAGTGGCTGCTCTTATGAGCTCCCAGCCAGGTCTGGGGGGAGAAGGTTCTGCAAAGAGTGTTTTCTCCGGTCTGGTGCTGCTGTCGCTCTGTGGGACCAGCACCTTCTCGTGCTTCCGTAGCTGTGGACCTGCAGCAGCCGTGCCAGCAGCCGTGCCAGACCCAGTTGGACTGGGCACAGTCAGTCCAGGCCAATGAGGGGAGAAGGCTCTTCGGTGTTCTCTCCTCCTGGGAGGGGAGGGGATTGTTGCATCTGAGGGAAACTCAGATGTCAAACTCCAGGCATAATTATACCACTCAGTAAAGTATGCAATCCCAGAGGAAAGGGCATCTGTTGAAGAGAATTCCCACAAGGAAATCAGGGGAGCTCTTGCAGATAAACTTGTTAAAGACCTGCCTTTGGGGGCCCAGGCTGAGGGCAGGGTCCACGGGACGAAGGAAGAATCCAGTGAGGAAAGGCCTTTGAAGCAGCAGAGCTGTTGGAGGGAGGCTGGCCCACTCTGCCGGGCGCAGGCCATGTGAGTCCACGCTTTGGGCGGGGTGGGGGGGGGGAGGGGTGTGGATCTGTACTGTCCAGTGAACAAGCGTCCTCCAGGGCATGGGATTACCACCCTTGGGTGCTGGTGGATCTGAAGAGAGCAGTGCATGGCGGAGGCCCTCAGCCCAAATCTCACTGCCCCCTCCCCCCCATCGCCTTCAGCGCCCCACAGCTGCTCCATCTCCATCTGAGGGCATAGAAGTGGCATAGTGAACTCTTCCCGGGGCAGGCCCGGAATGTCCCCACTTTGTTCCCAGCTTTTGGAGTGGGGAGTGAGTGCGAAAGAGGTCCCCAGGGTTCTGGGACATGGCAGGCACGGAGGCTGGGTTCCTCGGGCTCCTTCCGGCTGCCCACTTGGAGGTTGCGCGGAGTGCCTCTGAGCAGCGGGTGGGACAGGCGAGACATCTTCCTTCCAAGACGCTTGAGAGCTTAACCTGACTGGCAGGTGACCTCTTTATGAAGCTAGGCGCCCTTCCTGGGGAACGAGCTAACTGATTCACTTCAGTTCTTTGGCTCTGCTGCATGGGGAAGGAGTCCGGGTTGGGGGGGGGTGCAGAAGCCTTGAAGGTGGAATTGGCTGAGTTGCACTAAGAAGATATCATGACTTGACAAGCCGGGATGACTGGGGCGGGCTCGGTTTCTCGCCTCCCTCCAGTTCAGGGAGCTTGAATGTCTTCCGCAGTCCGTGACTTCTTTTCTAAGACAGTGGCTCAGAATCTGAGTGACGCCACCATCTTTATTTCTTGGAAGAGTCCAGCATTCGGGGGTGGTGGGGGGAGCATTCTCCTCCTTAGCGCACCAGCGGCCGCTGTTGTCGGCCCCTCGCTGGGTGGTGTCCAGGCTGGGTTGGCGCCAGCCCCGGGGGCATAGATGCTGCCTGGGCAGAGCGCTGGGCACGGTGTGCCAGCGCAGCGATCGCCCAGCGCTGCTTCTCAACCTTCCTGTTTACTTTGGCCTCTGGAGCGGGTGTTTTGGCGCTTCATTCTCCGTCTCTGATGGAACTGTGGTCTTCCATTCTTTCACAATAACTGCCTTGCCTCTGGTGTGCCCTGGGTAGGAGCCCCAGCCGATCAGAGCTGCTGAGAAGGCAGCCGGGTTGGTGAACGGCCGACTCTGGGGAGACCTCTCCGGTCTTAACTTCCGGAGCTTAACTCCGAAGAGCCGAAAGTCAGTCCTTTCCCGGCGTATGGTCACGATCCTGTGTTTTTAGTCCACCTGTAACCCCCCAGCAGTCAGGGAATGTCTCCCGATTTCTCAGGGGGAGGACAGGTGGGCGAGAAAGGCAGAGTTTCTAGAGTTTCGGTCCTGTGTGTGAGGGCGTCGGGGGTTGCAGCCCACTCGGGGTAACGTAAATACAGTTCGGGCTTGTTTCCGTGGAACGTGGCCTTTGTGCGGTGCTCTGTAGATGGATGCCTGCGGTGGATTTGAGCATTACTTGTTTATCCAGACGTTTGCTCCCTCGTCTCTAGCTTTTGGTGTGGTGTTTCCCCCTGGAGTGTCCCCTGTCCTCCTCCCCCGCACCCCTGCCACCTCTTGGCATCAGCAGCATCCCACTGCCCTGGGTCTTGGGGCTGAACTTCCTTGTCTCTCCTCAATCCACTCTTTTTTTTTTTTTTTAACGTTTATGTATGTATTTATTATTTATATCATCTCTACCCCCAGTGGGGGACTCGAACTCACAGCTCCTACATCAAGAGCCTCACGCTCTACCGACTGAGCCACTCTTAAGTCCTGCCAGTTCTCCCATTTCAGACTCGTCTAAATCTCCTTTTCTAGCCACTCCCTCTGGTTGCCTCCTAGCAGGCTTGTTGTTTGTCTGTCTGTCCTTTTCTGCCTTCAGCCTAAACTGTACACAATTGCCGGGGAATTTTGACTCAGATACTGTTTCCTTGCGTCCATCATCTGCTTACAGTTGGCTTTCATTTCTGCTGTGGGAATCTAAATGCTCCATCCCGATCCCCACCTGTCCCTCCAGTGGCCCCGGGATCTAGAGAGCCCCTGCTTTCTCCCCTGTGGAGCCCCCCAGTGACAGATCCCGGGCTGGGGGACCTCCTACTCTGTGGTTTACAGTTGGCTCGCTAAGTGCGCGGAGCCTCCCACTAGCCTTTGCATGCACTGGGGCCCACCCTGTCCTTATCAGTGTCCTTATTGGCCCTTCCCTCTTGGAAAGCACCACTTAGAATTTGCTGACCTAGGAAGGCCCTCTAGTTTAAATTATCTCTCGTATTAATTGATGCCTCATGTATAGTGGTTCGAAGATGGAAGTAAAAGGACGAGCTCGATGTGGTCCCTGAGGAGGCAGCAGTGAGCGGCCACGGAGCAGGGGGGCGGGGGGGGGGGCGGGAATGAAGTGCGTGCCGTGGAGGGGGTTGTACTCAGAATGCCGCAGAGCCTCCAAGGCAAGCCACCAGCTTGGGGACGGCTCACGTGCTTGTGTGTGTGTGCGTGCACGCGTGCTGCTCAACCCAGAAAACCTACACGTGGATGGCAAGATACACTCTGACTTCAAAAAGCTTAAAAAGTGAGAGACGTTGAGCATCTTGGACTTGAGGAAACACACAGGCGGGAGACGGGAGGTGTGCTGAGGCGTTCGGACTTTATTCCGAGGGAGTGGGGAGTGATGGGCTGTGTGTGTCCTGCTTTCCTGGCAGTGACCTGGAGCGCAGGGCCAGAGGGAGGACGCCGTTGTGGGGATCTGCTCCCTGGTGGGGGAAAGGGGGCGGGAACCGCATAAGGTCAGCTGGGGAGAAAGGGGGTCCAGAGTACAGAGCAGGAGGTCTCTGGTGGGTGGTGGGCGGCAGCGGCAGCGGGGAGGGCGCTTTCCCGGAGGGGGCTTTGCTGGGGGAGTGTGAGCTGCACCCAGCACCGAGCGCTTGGCTGTCTCAGCGCTTGGGAACACGTGTCCACTTGGCCTCTGCTTTCTTTGTAACATTCTTGCATTTGATACTAGGTGTCAGGCTGTATCCATGAGGAGCCCCGGGGAGGACCTTTGGAGCAGAGTGGATGTTTACTGTGGGCTCCCTGTCGGTGGTTTTGGCCCGCCCAGGCGTAAACGCTTTGTGGCTTTGTGTTCAGTGGGGTGGAACTGGCATGAGCTACCTCACACTTTGGGCGCAGTGTCACACACGTGCGTGAGGAAGGGAGCCTGGCTGCCGGGACCCGCCCCTCAGCTGGCTTCATCCTGGCTCCTCCATTCTCACTGTGTACCACCATTCTGCCCTTAAAACGGGAAGTGCGTGTCTGTGTGGACTCAGGTGACCCCAAGGGTCTCTGTTCCCCAGAGGCCTCCCACGGGACGGAGGAGAGGGAACACGCTTTCATCAAGGGGCTTGGGTGACCTGACCGACTAGCGAGGGCAGATGGCAGAGGGGTTCAGGGTGCAGGCCCTTGGGGGACACAGCTGTGCTTGGATCCGGGCCCTGCTCCCTAGCCGCGGACGGTGGGCTGCTCAGCAGCCCAGTCCCGGGGCCTCTGTTTCCTCATCTGTGGGATGAAGGAACCGCACTGTGGGTCACACTGGGAGATGTATTCTGAGAGCTCGTGGTGAGGGTTCCAGCTCTGGACAGGGAGCCGCCCCCGAGAGTCAGACGTCAGAGCAGAGCCAACAGATTGTGTGAGCCGATGAGCTCCAGCAGTGACAGATGCTGAGAACATAGGATGTGACACAGTGTGACGGGGGTGGTGGTGGGTGCTTTCAGATTGGGTGGCTGGGGGTGGGGGGTCTTCCCAGAGGAGGTGACATGCAAGCCGAGACTTCAGTGACAGGAATGAGCCAGCCGTGGAAGAGCCTAGGGAAAGCACCCGAGGCAGAGGGAACCACGGGGGCCGAGGTCCCGAGATAGGAGCGAGCAGGGCTTGCCGGAGGAACGTGGGCAGGTTGTCCGGCTGGGCGGAGGATGAGGGCGAGGACGGGAGGAAACGGAGGGCCTCCAGTGGGCAGGCTGGGGAGAGAGGGCCTGACCAGCAGCTCACACGGTGTCCAGTCCGCCGTAAGTACAGGGAGGCCCTTTGCGCTCTTGTGTGTTGAGACTCCCGTGGCTCGAGAGTCTTGTCTCTTCCTGTGGCCAGCACTTACTGAGCTCTGTGGGCGATGGGGTGTGATGGCTTACAGTTCCCTGCTTTGGGCTTTTCACTGACCCATGCTGGCCTCTCTCTCCCTCCAGTGCACTGTCCAGGTCAAGTTAGAGCTGGGACACCGTGCCCAACTGCGCAAGAAGCCCACCACGGAGGGCTTCACCCACGATTGGATGGTGTTTGTTCGTGGCCCCGAGCAATGTGAAATCCAGCACTTCGTGGAGAAAGTGGTCTTCCGGCTGCACGACAGCTTCCCCAAGCCCAAGCGCGGTGAGTGCCTCCGGCCTTGGCGGGGCAGCCCCGCGGAGACCGAGTGTTGGGACGTGTCTTCCTCTTTGAAAGTCTTGTTTCCTCCCTCTCCCCGGGAGCAGCGGGGCCCGCGCTGTGAGCTGCTGACTCGCACCCCTGTCCATGCTGGAGGGAAGGTACCCAGCCAGGAGGCGGCCCTTCTCTGACCCTTCAGATAAAGTGGTTCTCCTCCTGGCTCTCTGCTTCTTCTTCACCTGATGAGTTCGCTGTAGGGAAAACCCAAAGGAGGCGGTGACAGTGTCTTGTGTCATTGTTTGGACTTGGGCTCTGAGAAGCATCCAGAGCACGTAGCCCGTGGCCAGTGGGTGGGAAGGCTGACTTACTCCCACCTGGTGAGTAATCAGGAAATTGCTTATTGGGCCTACATTTGAGGATGAGAGATGCCATTTTAAGAATTCGTGATATTTGGGGCAAAAAGCATAAAGGGTTCTCATTTCACCGCCGGCCTGTTCTGTGTGCCTTCCCTCCCTGCTACCCCCTCAGACTGCTGCTGGGCGGAAGGAAGGGCCTCATGCGTGTACTCGGCGCAGGTCCCAATGACCTGTGGCCCAGCGGTGTGACGGGGTGGAGAGGTGGGAGCTCACCCAGCTTACGGGGTTCAGAGAACACTCCCTGGGGAATTTGGGATGAAGTTGGTGACCTTCTCCTTAGCTCTGTGGGGGCCGGTGGCACGTCTGCTTTCCTCGCCATGGAGTCCCCCGGGTGAAGTGCAGCACATCACGGGTCCAGTAATTAACTTCTTGAACAGGTGTGTTGATAAAGGAGAGGAGGACTTTTTTTGCTGGAGAAGGAATTCAGGGCCCGGAGAGCCGCTGCTGAGCCCTCCACCCCCAGTGCTGGGGACAGGGGGGCTGCGCGGGAGCAAGGGTGGATGGCCTCAGGCTGAAGCAGGAGCGTGGCGTGGGATCCCCTGGGGGCCGGGGCCTGTGCCAGCGAGTGGCTTGTGGTCTAGTGGGGAAATGACGTCTGTTGCACATGCAGAAAGTTCTGGTTCACAAGGGAAGGCAACTGGAGATTCCTAGCTCTGTGGTAGCCATTTCTTTTTTTTCTGGTTTCTTCCATAGGCTGTCAGCCACTCCTTTCCCTTGTTTCTCCTTTCCTGGGTCTTCACCTGGTCTCCTTTTCCTCCTTTCCTTCCTGAGCGTCCTGGAGGAGAGCAGCTCTGCTTACTACACCAGCACATGTCTGGCAGGCACCTTCAGGAATTGGAGCCCGCGGTGCTTACCGGTAGCTTCCTGCTCTTCCTGCTTTCAGCTCTCCCCGCGTGCGGGGTCCCTGTGTAGTCTCCCCGCAGCACCCTGACCGATGCGAGACAGGCTCAGAGGGCCCCAGGCGCGGCCTGTCCTTTAAGCAGGGTCTGCGCACTGGCCTGGGGATGGGGGAGCGCCCCTGCTTGTTCCCGGCTTCCGCACGCCCCTTCACCCCGGCGGGCCTGCTCCGTCCGCGCTGCCCTCTGGGGCTGGGCCCTTCGCGCCTCCTTAGGCAGCTTCCTCTCCAGTACTTTGTCGTTGCCCTCCCCTGTCTGCTCCCCTTCTGTCTGGGGTGGCCCCGGCGGGATGTTTCCATCCACCTTTAAGCTTCATTTCATCTTTGTGTCCCCCTCCCCCCGCCCCGGGCACCTGAAGTGACACGAACGGCAGTCTGCGGTTCCCATGTACTTGCCCCGTGCCGTGCTCGTGGCAGCCTTGCCGCGTGGGGCCCCCCAGAATCCCTGCAGGCAGATGTGCTCACTGGGGTTCAGAGAGGCCCCGTAGCCCATGGCGGTCACATGGAGGCGGCATCTGCTAAGTTCCAGGTACCTAGGAGATGGGGTGGTGAGTGGGGCACGCTCTCTGAACGCATCAGCTCGGGGGCAGAGGTGGGATCAGTGGCTGCGGCGTGCTGGTGGTGAGGTCTGTCTGTGAGCGCGGACGCCCGAGCCCCGGGAGCCGCTGCCTGGAATGTGGCCCGTCGTGACCGTGGTGGTGTTGACCAAACTCATCGTGCCGGTTGTCAGTGAGCCATGGATCAGGTTCAAGAGAGTGAACTTCGCACAAGGCGCTCTGAAATTATACTTGGTATACTTAAGAAGTGTTTTTTCAATCAAATACGTACTCCTAACAGACCCAACAGAAGCATGCGGGGCAGGAAGTCTCCCTTTCTGTCTCACACTGGCCGTGCTGCCCCAGGGCACTTGAGCCCTTTGTGGATTTCTCCTTCCCAAACATCTTACAAGTAGTAGAAGCAAATTTGCTACCTCTTGATTTTCCAAATTAAAACGATGTTTTTAACTTACCAGCTCTATCCTAAGCTCCGGCCCTTCTCCAGCGTCTCCTCTAACGTTTTGTAGGTAAGTGATTCGTTTTCAGTGGTTGTCTGTGACTTTGGACAAGGAGGCTGACCTGCCAGCCTTCTGGGTCCTCCACATCCTTGGAGGAAGGCCTCTGGCTGCCGGGTCTAACTCAAGGTTTCTGTGCCCAGCCACCCACATGCTGCTTGCTTCGTAGCCTTTTTCTGTGTTTGTGTTTTTGTTTTCATTTCTTTCCCTCCTTAGGCCCCTTTTAACAAATTATATGTGTTATTTGCCTTGTCCTTCCTTCCTCCCCCTGCCGGGGGAGAGATTTACGTCTTGCCGTATGCAGTATTGCTGCTGTAACCTTAGCGCTGAAAGGATACAGCAGGGGCTTACTGAATATTTATTGAGTCAATGAATGGGGACAGCCCTGTCAACTTTCATCTGTGCTTTCTGACTTTCCACCTGGGAAGAGAAGGACCTGAGTACCCCCGTCTTTCCTTGAACCTTCTACCCCTCCTTTTGGGGGCTGCACTTATGCTCCCAGATGAGGGAATAATTCTAGAAGTTGGAACCCAACTGTTCTGTTGATTCTGTACCTCGTTGGGCTGGTCATTGCCAGGATTTCATTTATCCTCTGAGCTCCCTGCCACCCAAAGGACAATGCTCAAGGTCGTGTCAAGGTCAGATGGGTCCTTTTTATCATTCAGGGTTAAAATTTCACCCTGTTTACTTTGCTTCCTGTTTGGACATAACTTTGAATAATTTGCTTCTATCCTCTTTCCCCCCTTGTGTTCTTCAACATCCAAAGCGCTTTGCTTTTTTCACATCCTCTTGATCATTTCCTTTATTTGGTGGAGTCTCCCCCCACTCCGCCGCCCTCCGCCCCCCGATGTTTCATTCTGATTCTCCGTATCTTCCTTCTCTAATTAGGACTGGCCGCTGTCAAGGCTACCTCCTAGCCGTTACCCTGGGCCTTTATTGCTCTCCTGGGGGGATCTATTTATTAGATTCTGTTTTGGCTTGTTGTTTTATTGGAGTCATTTCCAAAGTAATGTCCCAAGAGACTAATTACTGAAGCAGTTTCTGAAGAGAGGCACATGGGACATAAGCGCTGACTCCTGTGCCCTGGAAAGCGCCGCTTACCCTGTGTCACACTTGACTGATAGTCTGGTTGGGTATAATACTTTGTGGGAGACCGCAGTCTCGGAGCCCCTTTAATACTGCTTCATCGTCTTCCGGGGGCTCTGGTTGCTAGTTCTGATGCTGCTGGGGGGGCTGCCTTGCACGTTCGTCTGCTCTCTTCTAGGAGCACTTAGGTACCTTCTATAGCGTTGTTTCTGGAGTCTTTCTGTTGTTCTTTCTGTTGTTAATGTGGGGTATTTGGTGTCTTTCTTTTTTTTTTTTTAAGATTTTTAAAATTTATTTAACAGAGATCACAAGTAGGCAGAGAGGCAGGCAGAGAGGAGGAAGCAAGCTCCCCACTGAGCCCGATGCGGAGCTTGATCCCAGGACCCCGAGACCATGACCCGAGCCGAAGGCAGAGGTGCCAGCCCACTGAGCCACCCAGGCGCCCCTGGTGTCTTTCATTTTTAACTCTGGAAAGTTTTCTTCTACTTCTTTGACAATTTCTATTTTCTCTCTCTCTCTTCTTTTTTTTCCCCCCCGGGGGATGCTTCTTTAGTCCAGTGTGTGTAAGTCTTTTCATATGTAGAACAGAAACAATAGTATCTGTTTCACAAAGCTGTCCTGAGGATTAAGTGCGTTAATATGTATAAAGTGTTACAAACAGTGCCCGGCACAGAGTAGGTTCCTATAAATGTCAGGTGCTGTTACTGTTTGATCTGAAGTGTTTCTTTATATCTCACCCTTTAAAAATGTATCTTTTTGCCCCGCATCTTGGGACGTTTCCTCCACTCTAATTTCTAGTCTTCCTGTTGAGATATAAAATTTAAGTATTCTATTCGTAACATCTGAAAGCCCTTTTCTACTCTCTAGCGGCCCTTTTTAAAGTATTTTGTTTCTATTTGTTGGGCAGATCTTGGATCTGAAGACATTGGCTCTAGTTTATTGTTCTCCTCAAGTTCTCATGTGGTCTCCAAATTATTCCTGTTTCTTACTTTTTTTTTTTTTTAAGAGTTTATATAGTTGAGAGAGAGAGATAGCAAGAGAGAACACAAGAGGGGGGAGGGAACGAGGGAGAAACAGGCTCATCGCTGGGCAGGGAGCCCCACGTGGGGCTCGATCCCAGGATTCTGGCATCATGACCTGAGCCAAAGGCAGATGCTTAACCCATGGAGCCCCCCAGGCACCCCTGAATTATGCCAGTTTCTCTGGGTTCTTTCCTCTAGGCGGGAACTCTCACTGAGAGTGCTCTGTAAGGCAAGGTGGGCTTTGTTGACCTGCAGGCTTCTGATTGGGGAGTGGAGCCCCCAACTGCAAGATGAGGTCATCAGAAGGAAGTGATCTGTGATGGAACGGGGTCATTGTGGCTGGATCTAGGAACTGAGGCCAGGCTGGCCAGGGGTGAGGCCAGTCATGACAGAGCACCTTACAACACCCTCGAGGGGCTTGAAGTTGGCCCTGAGGGCAGTGGGGAGCCATCAGGGACACAGTCTGGTTCACAGTTCAGAATGGTCATTATAAGTGCCTGCGCAGAAGATTCCTAGGGGTGAGCCTGAGACAGAAGGGCCAGTGACGTGCCGGGTGGCACCCCATGCGAGTGGCAGGGTGCCTGGGCTGGAGCAGAGCCCCAGGGTGCCGGGGCAGTGGGTGCATTCTAGAGTGTTTTGGAGGCAGACGTGATAGCGCTTGGTGATGGGTGAGCTTGGGAGACGGAGGATTGGGGTGACCTTGGGTCCTTGGGTGGGTGGTGGGCAGCCTGAGCCCTGAGCTGTGGGGTGCTGGGGAAGGGGGATAAGGAGGTGGCTGGGGCTTGACTACATCTGCGTTTCCCACCCGGCCCCCTCAGGAGGGTGTCAGAGAAGCAGAAGGAGACTGGCTGGTGGAGAGGTTTGCTGCTTACCTCACCCAGGCTACCTGGGCTTACGACCTGGTGGCCCAGCCTGTTGTCCTGGAGGCAGGGCTGCTCCTTACTCCTAGGTGGGCGGACCAACAGACCGAGGGTGGGACACAGCCTGTGTAAGCTAGGCCAGGCAGAGGCGCCCTCCCGGCCTCCGCCGTCACTCCAGCACCTGACTCTGCCAGCCGTAGACAGTGGCCAAGCGAATGGATGGATGCAGTCGCCGCTGCACTTGGCCGTGATAGTCACGCATTGAGAGCCTGCTGTCAGGTGACAGTGTTCGGGGTGTTCAACAGTGGCCGTCGGGGCCACTGCTGACCTCCAGGGGGCTGTGCTGTGTGCTGTGGCCTGTCGTGGGGCTGTTTGGGAGCCCCCTCTCCGACACCTGGTGGGGAGGTCAGTCCAGTTGAATAAGCTGCATTCACCAGCAGTGTTGCCCACCTTGCCAGGCAAGGTCCTGCACCCCGGAAGTGTCCCTGTGGCCGGCCACAGAGCCTGGCTCCTAGAGTGCCCAGCGAGCACATGGCTGGGGAGGTGGACTTTGAAGGGAACAGGCTCTTCAGCAGGGCAGGGTGGAATGGGATGGGGGGAGTCTTGGTCAAGGCTCTTAGAGCCAAGGCCAGCTCCCCTGTGGCTCATACCCTCTCTGGTCTGTGAGGCCCGTGGGCCTCCTGAAGCCTGAGCCACAAGCCCATCTCCTGCTCCCCTGGGGTATGCAGACTGGGGTCCCGTGCAAGGCCTTTTGGCTAGCCCTGCCTCTGGGGGTCCCTAGTTCTTCCAGACCTACCCTGTTGGCCAGTTTTGCTGGGATAGATGAGAGTCATGACATATTTGACATAATGACATTGGATGAGCTATTTGAGAGCTAAAGATTTTTTTAAAAGAAAAAAACTTTCACCATTTTAATTTAAAAAAAAACAACAAAAACCCTTTTCCATTGTGTTCCGTGCACTGTTTTCCAGCAGTTTCTGGCCCACTTAATAATCACCTGACTGGGGCAGACATGTGCATAATGGTTTTTCACAATTGGCAGGGTGTTTTCCTGTCTCCCACTAGAGATTGCCTCTGGAGAGGGTGGGTGGAGGACCAGAGTTGCTGACCTGTACTGTTCTAATTTTTCTTAAAAGCGGGAGGACGGTCTTTTCATGGCAGCACACGTGTCAAAACATCGAGGTTCATTCTGGAGGGTGTGGTTGCTGGAGGTCATTTTCCTTGTACTCTGCTGTTCTTTTTGGTTTCCCCTTTTTTTTCCCAACTCTGGGGTTAACGAGACTCTGTTCAGTCACTTGGGAATGCCTTTGTGAGGCACTAAAATGGAACCCAGGGTCCTCCCAGCGAAGACCCGCCATCACCATCTCCCGTCTCCCTGCGTCTGTGACCTGGTGCCCAGCTGGACCTCCGTTAGCGTGTTTGAGTGAGCAGCAGCGGGCGGTGGGTACGGCCCTCCCTGCCGGGGACGCTGGGGCCCCACAGGGCCTGGCATCTCACCTCACTGCCCCGATTCAGTTGAGCTCGTGCAGCGCGTGGCTGGCAGTGGCCACTCTGACCTAGCTCGTCTCACGTCCCTTCCTGCATCCCTCTGCTGCCCTCCTTCCATGGCGGAGTCACTTTTCTCCTCGCTCCTATGCCTTGTGATGCTTTGAATTCCGTGGGATTCGACACTCCTGGGGGAGCTGGCCTCCAGAGAAGCCGCAGTCCCGCCAGGTCAGCTGCGAGCTTGCTGTTGCTGGCGGCTGGGCCTTTGAGTGTGCGGCGAGCTGATGATGCATTTTCCCTTTCTTTTTAGTGTGCAAGGAGCCCCCTTACAAAGTGGAGGAGTCGGGTTACGCGGGCTTCATCATGCCCATCGAGGTGTACTTCAAAAACAAGGTAGGATTCCGGGGCAGCCGCGAAAAGGACACGCCGTTCCCAGAGGAGGAGGTGGAGCCGGGGCTGCACGTGGGGTGGAGTGTTGGGGTCCCTCGGAGCAGACATCCAGGTTAGGGCGCCGGCGCACAAAGTGGGGCATCTGTCTCACGGGGAAGGTGGGGACTGGGGAACCGGCCCATGGGACGGTGGGTGGGGTTGCACGTGGACGCAGCCTTCTCGGGGAGCAGCCGGGCCACATCCCCGTTCGGTTGCCCTGCAGGTGTGTGTGGGCCCTGAGTCAGCAGTGACGTGCCATGACAGGGCCAGATTCCATGGATGGTCTTAGGGGGTTAGTCACCAGTTGTGCGGCCAAATGCAGAAGTTACATAAACGTCCGGCAGTAGGGAGCGGTTGGATGTGTTTATGGTGCATCTATCTGTACGGAATCTTCGGTGACCCGGTGGGGTGGGGGGGTTAATTTTGGTTGGAAAAAAGCAAGCTTAGGTATATTATTCATAGAGAAAAAGAGGTTCATCAGACATGTTAAAAGGGTAAGCTGGGGGTAGGGTTATAAGGGATTTTTTGCTTTTTCTTCTTCCATGTGTGTTTTTTAAACACAGTGACTGTATATATTTACATATATTGTTCTATTCCATCCAGGCTGCTGTAACTAGATTTCACAGACTGGGTGGCTTAAGAACAAGGGAGATGTATTGGCTGGAAGTCCATGATCAGGGCAACCACTCGGTCGGGGAGGGCCCTCTCCCGGGTCACCGACTCCTTGCTGTGTCCTCACATGGAGGGAGAGGTGGCCATGCGTGGGGTCTCTAAGAACATGCATCCCATTCGAGAGGGCTCCAGCCCCAGGACTTAATCACCTTCTGAGATCCCACCTCCTCCTTCCATCCCCTCAGGGGTTAGGACTCCACAGAGGAATTTGGGGAGGACACATTTGGACCGTAGCTTTTTTTTTTTTTTTTTTTTTTTTTTAAATTTAAAGCCCAGTGATTAGGATTAGAAAAGCCTTCCTGGCAGCCTGCCTCTGCTTCTCACAGGCGCCACCATGAGGCTGTGGTGAGCTTTCCTGGCTCAGAGGTGTGCTTTCCCCCAAGCCCTCCTGACCTTGGCAGCCGGCAGCTCTCTCAGGAAGGAGATCTCCCTGGGAGGCTGGCGGGTGCCACCATTTGCTTGCCTTATGAGTCCCTTGGTTAGCCCTCTCTTCCGCACGCAACCAAGCACCAAGGGCCTTGGGGAATGGTGCTCAGGTGTGCCGACCCGGTGGGAGCCGAGTGCCACTTCAGCGGGTAGGACTTGGTGGGATTTGGCGGTGGGCCCTCCTGGGCCCAGGTCACAGAAGCCTGGGTCATTCCAAGGCTTTTGGGGATCAAGACCCGCGAGGCCCAGGGAGTGGCTGCTCTCAAGAGAAGAGGCCAGCCTGTGTGTGCGTGGGCAGAGGCTCCATGTCTCTTTGACAAGGGCTGAGTCGGGGAGATGCAGGGGAGAGGCTGCCCTGCTAGGGCTAGGCCTGCAGCAGGCGGCGGGGCAGTCTTCCTGGACCCTCCCAGGGTCCAGGAGTGTGGAGGGGGGGCGGGGACTGTGGAGGTGGGACAGATGCTGGGTGAGTCTCTGGGCAGGGGTCCCTGGCCTCCCCGCTCCCTGGGGGCAGCCTGTGGTGGGGGAGGGTGCTAGCAGCCTGCTGACGGCTGGGGAGACTGAGTCCGTCCGCAGAAAGCCCTTGGTATTTGTGTGCACTGGTGTTCTGAGGAGCGGCTGGTGTGGGAGTCCTGTGGCCATCTGAGCTCGTCTCTGGGTTAACTAGATTGATTCCTTTGAGGTTCAGATGCAGTTTTGGGTCCCCCAGGCTAGCAAGGCTTTTGTGTTTTCTGAGACCTGTCTGCTCTCTGGTCCCTGACACTGGTGGGAGCTGCATTTGCCGCCCCCTGGGCAGTGCTGGTGCCCGCCTGGCTTCCCAGTGTCGCCCCAAGAGCCTGCGGGGAGGCTAGGTCTTTGCCCGGGGAGGAGGTCCTGCATAGAGGCTGCGCTTTGCTGCGTCAGTGGCACTGGCTCTTGGAGTCCTTGCTCCTGACCCAGGGACCTTTGCTGCTCTCCAGGTTTTCTCTCGAAACGCTGGCAAGAAGTGGGAGCTTTGGTGCTTGTGCCTTAGCTGGCCCCGTTCTTGTGGTGGCTTCTGCAGCCTCTGCTCGTGGTTCTCACTGCCCGGGCCTCTCCCACCAGGAGGGTGTGCTGTTCCATATCATGTACCCCAGAGAAGGCACGGGGCTCTGGCCACTGGGAGGGGTCTCAGGGACCGTCCAGACCCTATTCCAGCTTCTTGGCCGTGAGTCAAATGGAACCTTCTGGGGGGCTCCCCCTCTGGAGGAGGGGTGGTGCTCAGCGTCGAGCAGGGAGGCAGCAGCGGCTCCAGCCTTCAGTGCCTCTCCCCTCCTGGTCCCCAGAGCTGGAAGCCCCACCCAGGCTCGAGGGCCGCGCTCTGTCTTCCCTGGGAGCTGCAGGAGCCCATGGGCCCCCGCAAGGACTGCTGGATTGGGGTTGCCAATTACAGTGCGACACAGAAGCATTTTTTTTCTTTCTTCCTTTTTTCAGCTTCACTGAGGTGTAACTGACAAAATGATAGGGTGTTCAAAATGCACCACGTGATGGTTCGGCAGACGCCCCCATTTGTGAGAGGATTTTCCCCATCGAGTTAACTAACACATCCATCGCCTGACACACACCCCCTTTTCTTTTCTTCTGGAGAACATTTAAGTTCTCCAGCAGATTTCAGTCCGTGATCGTGTCATCAGCTGTAGTCCCCGCGTTGCACATCAGGTCCTTAAGCCTTACTCATCTCACGACTGAAGGTCTGCACCCTTTCACCAAGCCCTCCCCACTTCTCCCGCCCCCCAGCCCGATAACTACTCTCTACTCTCTGTTTCTATGACTTTCTTATTTTTTTAGGTTTCACACACAAGGGATACTACGTGGTGCTTGTCTGTCTGTGTCTGGCTTATTTCATGGAGCGTCATCTCTCTAGGTTCACCTACGAGGGATTTTCTTCTTTGAAATCCCAGTCTGTTGGGATTTCCCAAGCCACAGAGTATTCCACGGTGTGTGCAGACACACACTGGCCACATTTTCTTGATCCACCCGTCCATCGATGGACGCTTCGGGGGCTCACTGCAGAGGCATTTTTTTCTGGTTTTGAAGCTGGTGCCAGGCCCCCATGTCTCCAAGCCCCTTGAGACCACTGGGGACTCTGAGGCCCGGAGAGGGTGTCTCCTCCGCCAGCTTGCACGGCGGGTTGGCAGCAAGCCAACACGGCCCGGTGTTGTCTCCCATCCGGCACGTCCGCTGCTTGGGATTGCAAGCGGTGAAGTTCACCTCCAAATTATGTTTTGGTCTGTGGAAGAACTGCCCCCTGGAGTGTCCCTCCAGGCTGAGTTGTGACCCTGTGCTTACAGATTCTCGGGCCACGTATCTGAGGGCAGCCCTTGGAGGGAGAGTCAAGCGCCTGGCCTTTGGTGTCCCCTGGCTTGGCAGGTGGCTTTGCGGGACCAGCTGCATGTTGGAGGATGTTGGGCAGGGCGTGGTTGGTGCTGTTTGCTTAGCACCACCCAGCCTTGTGTGGTGGGGGAGATGGAGGCCTGCCATGTGCGGAAGTCCCAGGTGTTACAAAACCTGGATCGAGCGGGTGCAACTTGCCCAGCCCCCTAGGAGCCTCAGGAAAGGTCTCCACCGTGGGTCACGGTGTCTGCTGGCTGCGTCTTGTAATGCTCCCCTGAGCCTTGCATCGGGACTTCCTATACTAAGCTTCCAAGGTTCCACTCCTCTGTCCTCCCCCTGCTGGGGAACAGAGGGAATTCCCGGTGACAGGAGGCGTCCTTCCTGTGCACAGCGCCCTCACCTACTCTGGGGCATCGAGGAAGCAGAGGGTGTCCTAAATCCCGGTGTGCTCCTTCGGGATCCTTGGCCTTTCTTACTGGGAGTGAGCCGGTGTGTGTGTCTTGCAAGAGTGGGGCGGGACCCTGGGCTCCTTGAGCCTCTGGTCCCAGTTCCTCTGCCAGGCCCTGTGTGGCACCACTTCCCCAGGTGACCCTTTAGGGGGCGCACGTGTGCAGCTCACTTCCCTGGTGTGTCCTGCTGGCCATCCACCGTGGCTTGTAGTTCAAGTTAAAAGAGATTTTTTCGAGTCTGGTTTCTCGAGGTAGAGTTTACTTACGCTATGATCCTTTCATTTTAGGTATCGTAGGCTTTTAAAATTTTGACTCGTGCTTTCATTTGAAATCTGTTGGTGTGAGGCTGTTTTTTTTCTGTTAAAGGAAAGAAAAGGTCCCGTTCCCAGGTGTAGACTTGGGATTCCTCACCGATTCCTGCCGAGGCCCGTGTGCCTGGGGCGGGAGTGCCACTGTGAGCCGGTTCTCAGAACTGTAGCACGTTCTTTCTTAGGACCGAAAACTGGCCTCCTCTGTTCTTGGAGGTGGTTTTGCCCCCAGAGCTCTCAAGGATGCCCCTGAACTAGGAAAACCCGGGAAGCAAGGCCTACCGTGGGAGGGGCCCAGGCTGCAAGTCCAGTTGCAGGTCCTATGGGGGCTGTGCACTGGGCAGGTGCTCTTTAGCCGAGGCCTGGAGGAAGGTGATCCCCCCTGTCTGGATGAGGGAGCTCCTGGCCACCCAGTCACTTAGTGAAGGCCACGCGGCCATGGGCAGAGCTGCGATTTGAGCCCGCAGAGCAGAGCCTCTGAGTGCATGCGTATACCTGTTCCTTGCACACCCAGGGCATCCGCTGCTCACAAATCCTGGCGTTTGCTTATATCTGGGTGACGGACAGTCGTAGGCATCATGCTCTGAGCTGTCTCATGTGGGTCCCTGCTTCCGAAGGTGTGTAGAGACAGACAGTTGTGGGGAGTAACACCAGTTGACCGCCAGAGGAGCTCCTACAGGCTTGGAGTACTGTTTGCGGCAGGGCCGCTGTGAGTGGGTCTGCTGGTGGCTTTTCCACCCTGGCGAAGGCAGGGTCGCCTTCTCTGCAGCTGTAGCTGGGGTAAGTTGATCTTTGAGATCAGAAAGGAGTGGACGCCTTCCTGCCCTGGGCCTCAGTTTCCCTGTCTGCTCCATGGGGCTCCTAGTGGTGCCTGCCTTCCAGGGCTGGTCGGAAGAGTCAGAGAGATGACAGGCACAGCGCTTGTCCCAGGGCCCGGCACAGCCCAGCCCGGGCGTTTGGTGAGAGCGTGTGGGTACGGGGGCCGTTGAGATGGTGGCCTCCCCCGCTGGTTCCTCTGCGTCAGGAAGGTGAGCGGAGCAAGCGGCCTCCGCAGGGCCGGAGAGGGCAGCATTCCAGAGATGAAGGGAGATGCCATTCGGCGTTGCTGGTGAGCGGGGAGGATCTATGCCCACAGCAAAAACAGGCGCTTTCTCAAGCAAAGGACGTTTTCTTGGGTCAGCCTGAGGGGTTTTCAGCCACTCTTGCCCCTGAACTCAGATGGCGGCATCTGTGAAATGAAGGAATTCTGCCTCCGTGTTGTCTGGCAGTGGTACTCATGGGAGGCTGCGTTCTGCTGGGCAGATAAAGCTCTCCTTTCCCCCAAGGGAACAAACTGGGGGGTGGGGGACTTCGTCCTACTTCAGAAGTTGGGTGTGTGCACGGTTGAGCATTCTTACTGACAGCACTTTGACCGCTGGCGAGAGGCGTCCTTTCTGAGGAGACTTGTGCAGCTCTGAGCCCGGAGCTCTGGCTGGTGTCCTGCAGCTCGAGTCAGTCCTGACACCGTCCGCTCCGAACCGGTCCAGGCCCCGCGCGTTAAGGACTCGGCCCCAGAGCACGGGCCCCGCTTCCAGTGCCAGTTGCAAGCCCGGCCTTCGAATGCCCGAGTTCCCACGACCCCTTCCTCAGGTTACATAATTTGCTAGAACAGCTCAGAAAACTCTGATAAACTTTTTCCTTGCCGTGGCCAGTTTATGATGAGGGATACAGCTCCAGACCAGCCAGCCGGAAGAGGTGTATGGGGGAGGCGAGGTGGGGAGTCTGGAGCTCCCAGGCCCCCCCGGGGCATGCCGCCCTCCTGGCACCTCCTGGGTTCCCCAGCCTGGTTCTCCAGACCCCACCGTTGAGGGTTTTTATGGAGATTTAATACGCATAGGCACGATTGGTTAAAATCATTGGCGGTTGGTGACTGACTCAGCCGTCAGCCCCTCACCCGTCTCTGGAGGTTGGCAGGTGGGGCGGGAAGATCCAAGCCGCTCGTCGGGACGTGGTCTTTCCTGGCAGCCAGCACCCCCAAGCACCCCTGTCTTCGACCCCGCCAAGGGTTGTCTCGTGAGAACCAAAGACGCTCCTGCCCCTCAGGCCATTCTAAGGGTTTTGGAGATCTGTGCCAGGAACCAGGAACAAAGCCCAAGTGTCTTTCTCTGGTACCACAATTGCCAAAAAAAAAAAAGCTTTTTTGAGGGAGGTGAAATTCACATGCAGTGAACCATTTTAAAGTCAGACCTTTCCGTGCCCCCATGGTCCCCAGCCCCACCTTCTGGTGGCCTCCAGTGTGCTTTGTGTCCTGTGGGTGTGCCTGTTCCGGACATGTCATGTGAAGGGAGTGGGATGACATGTGTCCTCCTGTGTCTGGCTTCTTCCGCTCAGTGTCGTGATTGCAAAGGTTCTTCGGTGCCTCGTGTCTTTTTATGGCCGAGTAACGTTCCCTTCATCCTCAGGAGTTCCATGACGTGCCCGCCAGCCCCGATTCCGTGACGCCTGAGCCCCTGTTGCGGGCAGGGGGAGGGGGGCGCAGGCTTGGGCTCCTGGGAGCTGCTGGTCACATGTTCGCCGACTGGTGGATCTGTGGTCACGTGTTCTGGGAGTTTCTGTCCACAGACGCCTTCTTGAGTGTACGCTGTGGCTTCACCAGCCCTGAGCTCACAGCCAACTGCCTGAGCCCGGCTTGTCTGACAAACATTTTCTCTGTAAGGCACTTCATAGCCGGCCTGGGTTTAGGCCCTCCACAGCCCCTCAGGGTCTGGCTTGGGGCCCTTTCAGACCGTAAGATCACCAGCAAAGAGCACAAAAATGTGAAAGCCCTGGCCCTGGGTATACCACGAGGACACTTGTTTACCCCGAGGGCTGGGACAGGAAGGCCGAGTTTCACCCCGTTCTGAGTCCGCTGGGAAGAGCGCGGGGAGGCTCCGAGTTTCACTCCTGCGTGTGTGTCTGTGAATGAATGTGAAAGCCACAGGTGCTGATTGTTGGTTTACAGTACGTTTCAGCGAGTAGCCACATTCACAGATACGGAGGCATGAGCTGGGCAATAGTTTGTTTACTCGTCCCTCTCCTGCTGGACGTGTGGGCCGTTTCCGGTCACTTGCTGCCACGCGTGGTGCTGCCGTGGACGTCCTGGTCCGTGTTCATGTTGGAGTTCCAGTTTCGATTTCTTCCGGGTGTGCACTTAGGAGTGGAATTCTGGGTCAGGTGGAAATTCCGTCGTTAGCCGTCATGAGGACCTGCCACACTGTTTGCCCCACTGACTGCACCATTTTGTATCCCCAGCAGCAATGTGGGAAAACTCGGAGCTTGTCATTTTCCATTAAAAAACAAATTTTTTTTATTGTAGCCTTTCTAGTGGGTATGAAATGGTTATTTCAATTGAGGTTTTGATTTGCATTTCCTTACAGATTGATGATATTGAACATCTCATGTGCTTATTGGCCATTCGTATGTCCTGTTTGGAGAAATGGCTACATACATCCTTGTCCGTTGTTTTTTTGTTTGTTTGTTTGTTTTTAGAGAGGGGCAGAGAGAAAGGGAGAGATATAGTCTTTTTTTTTTTTTTTTAAGATTTTATTTATTTATTTGACAGATAGAGATTACAAGTAGGCAGAGAGGCAGGCAGAGAGAGAGGAAGGGAAGCAGGCTCCCTGCTAAGCAGAGAGCCCAATGCAGGGCTCGATCTCAGGACCCTGGGATCATGACCTGAGCCGAAGGCAGAGGCTTTAACCCACTGAGCCACCCAGGCGCCCCGCTTGTCCATTTTTTAATTCAGTCGTTTGTCGTCTTTGTTGTTGAGTTACAAGAGTTCTTCCTGTGTCCCGGATAGTAGACCCTTAACAGATGTGTGACTTCACAAAATATTTTCTCCCATCCCGTAGGTTGTTTCATCGTGTTCTGGTGACATCCTTTAATGTATAAAAGGTTTTGATTTTTATGAAGTTCAGTTTCTGTATTTTTGTTTGTTGTTCACGCTTAGAGTGTAAAATCTCAGACTTCTTTGCCAGGTGTGAGGTTGTGAAGGTTTATCCCTGTGTTTACTTTCATGGTTTTACATCTTATATTTGGATGATTGCTCCATTGGGAGTTAATTTCAATATATGCCACGAGGTAGGGTCCGGTTCATTCTTTCACTTGTGAGTATTCACTTGTCCCGGCACCATTACCTTAAGAGACGAAGCTTTCCCCTTTGAGTTGTTTCAGCAACCTTGTTGAAAGTCGGGTGGCCACAGGTGTTTGGGTTTATTTCTGGACTCTCAGTTCTATTCTATTGCTAATTTTGATTGTTGTAAATTTTTTTAAAGATTTATTTGGGGGACAGAGAGAGTGTGCATGCACACACAAACTGTGTGGGTCAGAGGAAGAGGAAGAAGCAGGCTCCCCACTGAACAGGGAGCCTGACGTGGGGCTCTATCCCTGGACCCCAGGATCAAGACCTGAGCCAAAGGCAGATGCTTAACCAACTGAGCCACTCAGATGCCCCTAATTGCTGTAAAAAAATTTTTTAAGATTTTATTTATTTATTGGAGAGAGAGAGAGAAAGAGAGTCCCCAAGCAGGGGGAGAGGCAGGCAGAGGGAGAAGGAGAAGCAGGATTCCTGCCGAGCCAAGAGCCCGACATGGGGCTTGATCCCAGAGCCCCAGGATCAAGACCTGAGCCAAAGGCAGATGCTTACCCTACTGAGCCATCCAGGCACGGCTCTGATTGTTGTAATTTTATAGGATGTTTTGAAATTAGGAAATGACAGCCCTCTGATTTTGTGGGGGTTTTGTTTATTTTTTAATGTGGTTTTGGTTCTTTGGGGCCTCTGCGATTTCATACGAGTTTGCTGTTTGGCATTCCATTTTTGCAAAAAAAGACCACTAGAATTTAGAGATTGCATTGAATCTGCAAATCGCCTGGGAAACAGTACTCTTTAGCATTAAGTCTTCCAGTGCAGGAACATGGGAAGTCTTTCCATCTAATTAGGTTTTCTTGAATCAATTTCTTTCAGCAATCTTTTGTACTTTTCAGCATACAACTCTTTTACATTCTTGTCTAAATTTATTCCTAGGTATTTTATTCTTTTGCATACTATTATAAGTGGAATTATTTTCCCAATTTTCTTTTGGGATTGTTCATTGATAGTGTATAGAAACACAACTGATTTTGTATGCTGATCCTATACCCTGCAACTATACCAAATCTGGCTTCTTTGGGATTTTCTACATGTAAGATGCCATCAGCAAGTGGAGATAATATTACTTGTTCCTTTCCAGTTTGGGCGCCCACCTCCCTTTTTTCCCTTCCTCTCGCCTCATTGCTCTGGCTGGGACTTCATTACAGTATCGAATAGTAATAGTGAAAGTGGCCCATCCTTATCTTGTTCCTGATGTTGAGTTTTAAAGCTTAAAGCTGAGTCTTCAGTGTTTCGCCATTGAGCATGGTGTTCATGATGAGTTTTTCACAAATCCCCTTTCCAGGTTAAAGAAGCCCCCTTCTATTCCTAGCTTTCTGACTTTTCATCATGAATGGGCCCATTTTTTCCCAAACACTGTTTCTGCCTCCGTTGAGATAATCATGTGGGTTTTTCCCGTTGTTTAATATTATTAATGTGGCATACTACGTTTTGATCGTTTTGATTGGTTTTCCTACGTTGAACCACCCTTGCATTCCTGGGATAGATAGCAGTTGTACATACAATCTTTTTTTAATCTAAATTTAATTAGCCGGCTTAAAGCACATCATTAGTTTCCGGTGCATAATCTTTTAAGTGTGTGATGTTGGATGCTTTATGGATATAAATATCTCTAAGGATATTTTATTCACAGGGACTGTTAGTCTGTTGTTTTCTTGTGCTATCTTCGTCTTTGGTGTTAAAGTAATGCTCGCTTCATAGAACACGTTAGAAGTATTCCCTCCTCTTCTGTTTTCAGAAGAGTTTGAGCAGAATTGGTGTTAATTCTGGTCTTTTTCCCTAATGACTAAAGGCATTGAGCATGTTTTCATATACTTGTCATTCTGTCTAGTGAGGTGTCTGTTCAAAATGCCTGCCGTTTTCTAAAAGTTGTTTGTTCTCTTACTGAATCTGTGAGATTTCTGTATATTTCTGGGTGCCCGTCCTTTGCGATAGCTTTCATTGGATGGCTGGTCTCCTCCGGCTCTCAGCAGTCTTGCAAAGGCTGAAGTTCTTGGATTTTGATGCAGTCCATTTTATTGATTTTGCCTTTTCTGGCTTGGGGCGTGTTGGTGTTTGTGTGTGTCTGTGACGCAGTGTATATGCTGTTTTAGCCGTTTTTAAATGGGCCGTTCGTGTACGTGTACGATACCGTGCAACCATCACTCCTTTTGGAGCTTGCAGAGCTTTTCAGTCATCCCAAGTAAAACCAAACCAGTAGAATGAAAACCGCTCCTCCCCCTGGCCTTGGTCACCTCTGTTCTACTTTCTGTGTCTGTGAACTTGCCGTAGGTAGCTCACACGCGTGCACGCGTACGATACTGGTCCTTTGTTGGTGGCCTTTCCTGCACATCGTGTTCTTGGGGCTCACCCCTGTTGTCGTGTGTTACAGGGCTTCGTGCCTTTTTAAAGCTGAATAGTATTCTGTGGTGCAGTATACCCACCACATTTGGCTTTTCCCTGCGTCTATCTATAGACCCTTGGCTTGCTGCCATGTTTTAGCTACCAGGAACACTGCTGTTGGGAACGTGAGTGCAGAAATATCCCTTTAGAGGTCCTGCTTTCGCTTCTGTTGGGTATATATCCAGAAGTGCAGTTACTGGAACATATGGTAAATCTATTTTTAATATTTTGAGGAACCACCGTGCTGTTTTTCCTCCACAGCTGTGCTCTCGCGACGGCATCGAGGGCAGTGGCGGAGAAAGAATTCTCCAGAGGTCGTGTGGTGCAGCTTCCCTCGTGTGGTGCAGCTTCCCATGTTTATGTAAATGGCGCGGGGACAGGAGCCGTGGGCAGAGGGAGCTGCACCTCTGTATGAAGCCGGTGCTCAAGGGGGAAGGGATGTGCAAGGAGTATTAGATCATAAATCTTTTCTTCAAACTTCTACTCGTAGAACTACTTTCGCAAGATTTCTCTGGTGCTTATCGCTCGGTTGGACAGTAACTGTCGGTGAGATGTGTAGGCAGTCATGAGACCCTCTAAGAATGTGGCAACCAGCTCATATCTGGTCCCTATCAGATCTGCTGTAGGTCAGCCTTCTGGACTAAAGGTGAACGTTTTCCTGCTTCTGTCCCTCACCAGTACTGAAATTTTAAGAACATGAAGTCTTCCAGTCCATTTATGTGCTCTTTAAATTTTTTTTCAGCAAGGTTTGGTGGCTTGGTGGCTTTTATTGTACAGTTCTTTTACCTCCTTGGTTAATTCCTAAGTATTTTATCCTTGTTGAGGCTACTGTAAGTAGATTGGTTTTCTTAATTTGTTTTCACTTTGGTCATTGTTAGTGTATAGAAATGCAGTTGATTTTTTGTGTTGATTTTGTATCCCATAACTTTGGTAATTTATTTATCAGTTCTGTGTGTGTATGCGAGGTGTCCTAGGTTTTCTACAGATAAGAGCTTATCATCTGCTTAACAGATAATTTTACTTTTTCCTTCTCAATTTAGATGCCTTTTTCTTTTTCTTTTCTTTTTCTTGCCTAGTGCTCTGACTGCGACTTCCAGCACTCTGTCAGCTGGAAGTGGTGACAGGTGTCCCAGCCTTGTTGCTGATCTTAGAGCAAGAGGGTTCAGCCTTTCACCATTGAGCATGATGTTGGCTGTGGGTTTTCCGTATGTGGCTTGTATTACATGGAGGTAGTTTCCTTCTGTTTATAGTTTGCTGAGTGTTTTTTTTTTTTTTTAATCACAGGAGGGTGTTGAATTGTGTCCAGTGTTCTTTCTGCATTATTGAGATGACCATGTGATTTTTGTGGGTTTTTTTTTTTTTCATATTGTTACACCTCCGATAATTTTATACTTGGGAAAAAAGTATTTAATGATAACCCAGGCCAGGGGCTGTGTAGCCCCCATGATCCCCACACAGCCTCTCTGAGTTTGGCCTTCCCTTCTAGCCTTTCTCCTGGCACACTGTTCTTTTGCTTTTCCATGGTCCTTAAATGTGTGTTTGTGTGCTTCTCTGCCGTCTGGCTCTCCCACTAGAACATCAGCTCCGGAGGGCGGCGGCCCAGCAGTCATGCTCTCCGCTGTGTGCTGGCCTCTAGCGCGGAGATGGCACCGGGTAGATATCTGTGGAACGAGCCACTGCGTGGACGGATGGATTCTGGAGCGGCAGCCGTGTACGCCCAGAAGCCTTGGGACACGGTCGGCAACCCCCAGCTTTTTAAAAACAGGATAAAGTCCTAGAACAGGAAATTCACCAGCTTCAATGAACAATTCCGTGGCCGTCTGGTGCCTTCACCATGTCACACAATCACCACCTATACCTGGTCCCAAAGTATGTTCTTCCACCCCAAGGGAAGGCCTGTCTCCAGTGTGACCCTTGGTGTCTGGCTCCTTCGACTTGGTGGAACTGTAGGAGCTCATCCACATGGTAACCTGTATCAGAACCTCGTTCTTTCTCACGGCGGAGTAGCACCCCACAGCATGGCCGTCTCCCCGTTTGTCTCCTCACTCGTCTGCCGAAGGACACTGGCGCTGTTGGCTGTTTCTGGCTGTCATCAGTTGTCTGCCGCCGTGAACACATACGTGCGTGTGCTGGGTTGAACACCAGTGTTCCGTTCCTTTGGGCAGATACCTAGTGGACTCGCCGGGTCATACAGGATTTCTGTTTAACTTCTCTCTCTCTCTCTCTCTCTCTCTCTCTCTTTAAAGTAATTTCCTCACCCGTCATGGGGCTCAAACTCATGACCCTGAGATGAGCCACACGCTCTTCCAGCCAAGCCAGCCAGGCGCCCCAGTGTTTAACTTTTGAAGGGACCACCAAACTGTTCTCCGCAGTCTCTGCGTTTTACATCCCCACCAGCAGCATGCGCGGGTTCCAGGGTCCTCTGCACCCTGTCAGTGCTTCCTTTTCCTGCTTACTGGGTTTCTCAGTCATGGCCATCCGACTGGGTGTGAAGCGGTATCTCATCATGGTTTTGAATTGCGTTTCCAAAGTGACCGATGAGGCCAAGGGTCTTTCCGTGTGCTGGTTGGCCAGTTGTAGATCTCATTTGAAGAAACATGGATTCAAGTGTTTTGCCCATTTTTTAACTGGGTAGTCTGTCTTTTTGTTGTTGAGCTGTGTAAGAGTTTTGTACGAATTCTGGATAGGTCCCTGTTTTTAAACGCTGACGGCAAAGCACATTATGGGGCAGAATGAATGGAAGTGAATGTTCCCGAGTTAGGAGCTCAAGGTCATCTAGGGGGATCCAGACAGTTGCCCTCTGATCCCATGTTGACCCAGAAGCCTGTATGAGCTGTGGCTGATTTATTCCTGTGGAAAGTGAACTAGAGCATCGGTTGTGGCCTGGGAGAGCAAGGCTCAGGCCGTCCCAGGACAGGGAGTGTGTTCAGGACAGGTAAGTTGGTGCTAGCTGTCCTAGGACCAATCAAGGGAGTGGAGTTTTGCTGAAACGCTCCCTTAATGTTGTCTTGGAAGTGGCCAGATGCATTTGAAGTCCTTGTTTCAGTGTGTGAATTACATTTCGTACAATGGCCGCTCAGTAGAAATACTTGAGCCCCCCACGTAATTGTTTTTAGTAGCCGTATTTAAAAAGGTCAAAAAAGAAACTGGTGAAATTCGTTTTAATAATGTAAGCCAGCCCACTCTATCTAAAACATTATCATCTCAACATGTCATCAATATTTTTGAATTCCTGGGATATTTTGCATTCTTTTTTCATACTACGTTGTAGAAGTTTGGTGTGTGTGCTACACATACTGAATCATGCCAGTTTGGACACGACATTTTATCAGAAAGACTTGATCTGTATTTAGATTCCACGAGATTCACATTTGGAGAAAGAAGGAGGTTCACAGACTCCAGTTGCCGCTGCCGTCCATAAGGGTTTTCACTAACAGCCCGGTATGGACGATCTCATAGTCCATGATACTGTTTTTTTGTAACCTTTGATTATGAATTAATTGTAGAAACACAGAAGAGTTACAGAGAACATGCAGAGTCCTCGTGTTCTGCACGCCCCGCTTCCCTCATGTCTCCGTTCCCCATGACCACGACACCTGCTATTCATTGGGATTGGTAGGCGTTATTAACAGACTTTGGGTTTCCCCGTTTTCTAGTGTTCTTTTTCTGTTCTGGGATCTGCTGCAGGGGCCTACACGGCATGTAACATCAGGTCTCTTTTGCCTCCTTCAGTCTGTGACGGTTTATCTGCTTTTCCTCATCTTTTCTGACCTTGATGTCTTAAAAATGCTCTGGCCATGCATTTTGAAGAATGCCCACCAACTTGGGCTTGCTTGGTGTATTTTCATGATTACAAGGGGTTGCAGATTTTGGTGAGAAGACGACAGAGGAGAAGAGCCCTCCCCGCCCCCATCATATCATCCTAGGGAGGACCTGATGCTAGCGTGACTTACTACTGGGGACATTAACCTCGATCCCTTTGTTAAGGTGCTGTCTGCCGGGCTTCCCTGCTGTCATCACTCTCTTTCCATATTCTGCTAGTTGTTAGAAGCGAGTCAAGTCCAGCCCACACTCAGGCAGAGAGATTAAGCTCTACATCCTGGTGGGTATTGTTCAAACCACCCTGGTAACTAGTACCTCTTCGGAGGAGATATGCTGAAAGTATGCAATTGACCAGTTTCTTGTTCAAGTTTCTTCTAGTTTTAGCCGTCTGTCTGTGGTGTTCTATGATGCGCGATTTCCTTCATTTCTTTCACTACTCACTGGAATTTTTCTGTAAGGAAGTGTCTGTTCTTCCCCATCTATGTACTTATTCACTCACTTATTTATATCAGTATGGATTCATGGATATTTGGTTTTTTCCCTTTGGTTATAATATATATGTATATATTAGTATACAATATAATTATGTATTATAATTTATTATTATTTTCAAACTATTCTCACTCTGGCTAGCGGGACCCCCCTTGGGGGGTCTCTGTCCCTTTTTGTTATGTTCCCATCGTTTTTTTGGGTCCTTCTCTCACTTTCGGGCACCACAGGGTGCTTGGGCTTGACTTGGGTTTCCCTTCTCTAGCCCTAGAACCAGCCAAGTCTGCAGGGGCCCCGCTCCCTGTTACAAAAGAGTGGGACGTAAAAACCAAGATCTGGGGGTGAAGTGTGCTTTTGCTCCTGGGGCATGATCACGTTTGAGCCTCTCCTGGGACAGAGTATGTACTCTGGGGAGTATGTACGCGTATCCCGCTGACCCTTGAGTGGCACAAGTTTGAGCTGTGTGGGTCCACATTGATGTGGGGGCTTATTTGGATAAATACTGTTCAGAACTATGAGCGTATTTTTTCTTCCTTCCTTATGATTTTTAAAGTAATGTGTGCTTTTCTCTAGCTTACTTTATTGTTAAAGAACAGTTGTATATGATAATACAACGTTGGTCAACAGTAGGCTGTTAGTTGTTAAGTTTTGTGGGGGGGTCAGAAGTTTATATGAAGATTTTTGACTGCTGTGGGGGGTAGGAGGGAGATCGGCGGCACTAACCCCTAAGTTGGTCTAGGGTCACATGTGCTCCCCACCCCCGCCTGCGTGTTATATCTGTGTCCGTCTGTCGGCACGTAGATCACAGGAACCATCAGCTCATACCGATGCCTCCATCTCTGGTCCTGCACCAACAAGCCTTTTCTAGCATTCTTCCGTTGCTTGGTTGAACTTTCTCTGAGGGGAGATACCTGACCCTCATTATCTACAATATATTTGCTTATTGTTGAAGTCCAGTGGATTGGGAAAGTAGTTTCCAAATTGCTGACCAGTACTCCTAGGAGAAGTAAACTTACTTGCCGGAGTACAGTGTCTGTGTGTAGTTCCTTTCGGTCTTGGGCCCTCTGATGTCTGGCTAAAGCACGGCTTCTTCACTGGGTCATTTATTTTATTTTATTTTTTAAAGATTTTACTTATTATTTTTTGACAGAGAGAGACACAGTGAGAGAGGGAACATAAGCAGGGGGAGTGGGAGAGGGAGAAGCAGGCTTCCTGCAGAGCCGGGAGCCCGCTGCAGGGCTGGATCCCAGGGCCCTGGGATCATGATCTGAGCTGAAGGCAGACGCTTAACTGACTGAGCCACCCAGGCACTGCCCCCCCAGGTCATTTATGGCAGCTCTGCCCTCCCTCTTGGCACCGTGCTCATGTCTACATGTGTAATGTGGTCAGATTCAACTGTCACAGTCTACATGCCATCTTGGACCCCTCCTCCTGCCTGTCTGGTTATTATCATTATTGTTTTAGTTTGTTTCTAGTGAAATTCACTCTGGGTTCTGACACGTGGTCATGCGTCTGCCACAGTAGTGTCGTGCAGAGCAGTTCCAGCCCCCAGACCCACGCCGTCTCTTTGCAGTCAGGCCCCTGCCCCCATCGGTCCCTGTTTCCCATCCCTGGAGTTTGGCCTCTTCCAGATTGTCCCAGAACTGGGGCCACACGGCATGCAGCCCTCTTTCGGGGCAGAATGCACTGTTAGAGCCGCCCGAGTCGTCTGAACGCATAGCTCGCTCTTCCTTGTTGTGTGGCTGCGCTGCGGGCCGTTTCCCTGCGTGTGGCATCAAGGACATTGCAGTGGTTTCCGGCTCTGGGTGATTATGAACATAGTTGCCCTAAACATGCCCGTACCGGTTTTTGTTAGAATGTGAGTTTTCGGTTCCCGTGCGTAGCGATCCCAGGTGGTGCGTGGCCGCTGGTCGCAGGGAGCGGGTGTGTCCAGCTTTCCCGGACGGGTCCGCTGCGCTCCCGCGGTGATTCTCCGCGTTCCGGCCTGCGCTCGGGCGGCCGCTCATCTCCGGGGGTGTGCTGCCGTAGCTCTCTTCTTAAAAAGTAGCTCTATGGAGATACAGTGCACCTACCATAGCGTTCATGCACTGAATGTGCACATTCCACTGGTGTTTAGTATGTTCGGAGTTGGGCAGCCATCACCCCAGATTCCAGAACATTCCCTCACCCGCGAGGAGACTGTCCCCATTAGCCGTCACTCCTCATCCTCCCTCCCTCCAGTCCCTCATGGCCACGAAGCTGCTTCTAGCGGTGGATTTGCCTGTTCTGAACCCTTCGTATAAACGGAAGCGTGCGGCGTGCAGCCCCTCCGGGCTTGCAGCTTCTGGTAACGAACCGTCTTCGGAGCTCGTCCACGTCGTAGCGCGCATCAGCACCGCGCTCCTTCCGTGGCTGCAGACACCCCCTGCCTGTGGACGGACCCCGTGTTGTCTCAGTTGTGCGTGGTTGCCACCGCCAGCAGTGCGGTGTGCAGAGATGCTGCCGCTTCTCAGGGGCACGTCGGCAGGAGCGGAGCTGCCGGCTCATACCGTCCTCCACGTTTCATTTTCATGAGCAGTGCCTTACTGTCCTCCGTAGCCACCGCGTTTCCAGTCCCCACAGCCGTGCCGGCATCCCACTTCTCCACGCCTCTCCACCTCCTCGCCCGCGCTTCCTGTCTGTCTGATTCTAGGCGTCCTAGTGGATGTGGACTTGTACCCGCAAATCCAGGCCGAAATCCCGCAGCCTGATTCCGGAGAGTGACCTGCCGGCTCACGACAGCCCGCGTCTTCCGGGGGTGTGTTTGCAATTCATGTGTTTCCTTTGGTGAAGGGCTCAGAACTTAGGTTGGGTTTTAAGGGTTTTTAATGTACTTCGGGTACAGGTGTCTTAATACTGCGAGGGTATTGTGGGGACTCATTCAGCAGGAGCTGGGAGACGTGTAGGGAAAGGCTCACTGTGAGGCCTGCAGGTGCGCGGGGGTTGGCGGCGCGGAGAGGACCAGGAAGCGCTCTTCCCAGGGAAAGCACTGTGGGTTTTGTTTCCTCCGTCGGTGCCCGAGGTCCTCGGTCACGCCCCTTCAAAGAGCGAAGAGGTAAACCAGACCGAGTGGAGGGCAGCAAAGCAAAAGTCACGGAGCAACAGCAAAGTGACAGGACAAAGCTCCCCGCGAGGGAGGGGACCTGAAGGGGTAGCCTTTGGAGTTTCTGAGTCCAGGGATTTTTATGGGCTGGTCGGCGGGCTGCTTTAATCTGATTACCGCTCCTTGCACCTGTCACCCATCTACTGTATGGGGACAGGTAGAGGATTCCTTCCAGGGTGGTGTAGGAATCCTACTCAGGGTGGTTTTCTCTTGGGAGGGTGGCCCTTGTCCCTGCCTGTCCGCCTTCCAACTGTCCTTCATCAAAAGCAGCAGCTTTGGGCGCAGGGAGGGGCGCTTGGGTTCCGAAGGGAGGCTGGGTGGTTGGCAGGGCAACCCAGCCCAGGCGCACTGGCAAGCCACTGGAGTGTGCTGGCTGGGCATGGGGGTGCCACTTGCTCTGTAAAGAGCCTCTCGGGCCCGTGTGTGGGCAGTGGATGTGCTGCTAGACCATCCCTCTGCTGCTTCTGGGTTCGTCTGCCTCTGGTCAGGGCTCCAGAATGCCCAGCAAAGTGCCCACCTCATGCCCGTCCCAGATTGTGTTGTGGTGCCACGGTCACATTACAGAGCATACCTGCTTCCACGTTTCCTGGAAGTAATTCAGTGGCTGCCAAACAGGAAGTACTTGTCTGTCCCAGAAGGGGGTGGGTGGGGCTGGGGAGCTGGGGCCCTTTGCTGTCCACATGGGAGGGAGGCGCCAGGGCTTGGTCTAGGGCATGGTGCACGGGTGTGGGGGACGGAGCTGGAGGGCCGCTGCCCCTCCCTGAGTGTGTGGGCCCTGAGGATGTGACTTGGGCCTTACCTTCACCCCCCCCAGTTGGTGACCCTGTGATTTACCTGCTCGTGTTCACGGCCCATGGACCTTGGCTTGGAGTTGCTGTTTTGGTTTGGTTTTGAGTCATTAGCTGAGGCCGGAGGCAGGTTCTAGATCTAAGGCATCCTTTGATGTGACTTCATTTTCCTTGGGAATCCTCTTAGATCTGATTTTCTCTTTTTCAAAGTCAAGCTGGTTCCTCTTAGTCCCGAGTTTCTGGCTCGGAGTGGTTGGCAAAACCGAGAGAAGAGAAGGAAATCAGTTGTGAAATGGGAAGGAGAGGTTTTCTACACTCAAAGCGACTGTTCTTTATTTCTCCTGCTGTACAACCCCCGCCCCCTACCGCCTCATCCCCCCACCCCATCCCCTGTGCAGCCCGCGGCCCCCCTGCTCCCCACGGGTGTTTGTCAGGGAGTGAGCGCCGGCCTGGGCTCGCTTTGGCCAACCGTTCCGTGGTGAGATGCACCGCCAGTGACACACTCTGGGAGGGGAAACCTATCAGGTGTGCACTCTGACTTTAAGAGATAGCCCGGTTTTCAGAAGTGGTCAAGTGTAGGCAAGTTCATTTTGGTTATTAGCTGCTAACATTAGCTATCCTCCCTGCCCTCCACCCTCACCCCCTGTAACGAGCTATTATTGGACACTGAGCCCCAGCCGTCACTAACTCTCAGTGGCATCCGAAAGTCATAGGAAGGGCATTTTGGTAACATTTTATTGGGAAGTTTGCATAGTTTTATTTGAAAGGGTTTTGGGTTTTGTTTTAAAGCGAATTAAAACAGCGCTTGCCGGCTTCTGAGCCATGAGCCCTCAGAGGCTTGGGCACATCCTGGTTGACTTGTGATCTGGGGAAATAGCCATGTGAACCATGTGGTAGGGTTGGCGACGAGCTGGCGGGGGTCCCAGGGCCACCGAATCCTGCATTCTTCCATCGGCCTGCCCCCCCCCCCCCAATTGGCCTGCAAAGACCCTCTCTTTTGGGCCGAGCAGGGCTTTTCCCACCGGCCCTCCACTTAAATTGAGACTTGGTGTATGAGAGCCGGTCTTGAAGGATTGGGTGGAGAGCTCACATTCTCCCCTCCCAGCCTGCCCACACTTCTAGGGTCACCACTAGCTCGGCCCTGTGCCCACACGGAGGTCAGCTTTTGGGGGCTCCACAGAGCTCCGGAGGCAGGTAGCCCTCTGCACAGGGACCGTTGGCTGGTTCTGGCAGCCCGGAGGGCCCAGCCTCACTGGGGGAGTGCTGAGGGGCCGAGACAGAAGGGACTTTGTGCCGGGAGGCTGCCGAGTTGTGACAGGCCATGTAAGTGTCAGCCCGCTGTGTGGCTCAGATGGCCTTTCCTCGCAGCGTCCTGTTGTTCCTCTGTGGGGGTCCCAGAAGCTCCTCTGTTTCCTAGAGGGCAGCGTCTGGAGCGGCGCAAAGAAGCACCTCGTAAGAGTACATGTGCGTGAAAAGAGGCTCAGCCTGATCCCAGGATGCGGGGAGGGACAGTCCACCCTCTGGCTTGGCTCCCTAACCAGTGCCTTCTCCTGGGCTCCTTGAGAAGGGGCTGGAAGAGTTGGCCTGGAGTCCGCTTCCCTGGGAGTCTTTCCTGACTGCCTACTGCACTTCCTGTGAAGGTGGCAATCACGTAACTGAGTCCTTTGCACGGTCATCCCCCAGAGTGAGGGAGGGGTGCAGGTGAGGGGGGTCGGGCAGGCCAGACTGTCAACATTAGGCCACCCCGGGCTCACTCACGTCCCAGCTCTGGGCTCCTACGGCCTCGGGTCTGACTGTTCATCATGGCCGAGCAGCGGTGAGGCAGGCAGAGGCGGCCCCGACGGACGCCCTTCCCGGCCAGAGGCACGGTCTCTTCTCGCTCCTCGCCTTGTACCCCAGAAGTCTATGGTTTTATTTCCTCCCCTCATTGAGGCTCAGAGAGGTGGACGTGGCTTGTCCAGGGTCTCACAGTGAGTCGGTGGCAAGGCTGCTCTGGCATCCAGAAGGTCTTGGACCCCAGAGCCCACGGTTTTCAGCCCACATTGCCCTGTTTTCCTTAAGCCTTTTAAAGTTGTTTTTCTGCCCCTAACTACAGAAGCGATGTGTGCGGGCAGCAGGGATTCGCAGTCCTCTCTCCACTCTGTCTCCTTGAAGTCACCGCTGTAAGCAGTTAGTGACGTTTTTCCAGAAGCAGTTTTTTCTGTGGGGCTTGTGTATTCGAGAGACAGCCAGGGAGGGAGGGAGGTGCATTTTAAAACAAATCTCTGTGGACCCCCCACATCGGCTGCGCAGCGCTCCCTCTAGCTTAGACGGGCTGTAATGTCCCTGACGGCTCCTGTGGAGGGACACTGGGCACCTCGACTTCTCTCACTTTGGGCCTGCCTCAGTGACCCTCCTCGAACCTTGGAGTCCTAGAAGTGGAATTTCAGGTTTGGTGGTGATGGCTGTGCACGGAGCTGCCCTTGTTCTTTCCCGGGTGTCCCTGCTGTCCCCTGCGGGCGCACCGTGGGAGCCGGGGGCCCGGGCGTGGCAGGGCTGTGTCCACAGGAAGACGTCAGAGGCCGTGGTCCGTGGACTCGAGTGCCTGACCTTTGTTGGTTCGACGTGGCCTTGACAAATGATTAAATGCCACCAGACCTCAGTTTCCTCTCGTGACGTGCGGTGAGAGCAGTGACTAAGTCCCAGAGCATTTGTGAGCAGGAAGTGAGGGGCTGGGTAAAGCCTGTGGCGCAGCGCCTGGCCCCAGGGACGGCTCCCTGAGTGGTGCTGCTGGCAGCATGGCCGCTTGAAGCAGAGAGCGAAGTGTCCACCGAGTGGACCCAGGGCTGGAGGGTTTTGTTGGGCTCCTCTGGGCTCCTGGAAGGGCCCTGTCTGTGCCCTGGTCCCCAGTACCAGGAGAGAGCCCGTCTGCGGCAGGCGGTCCGCAGATGCCCAGGGCAGAGCCATGAGCAGGGCTGGCTGGAGCAAAGCCTGTGCCTTGAGAGCCTTTTAACGTAGAAAACTTAAAGATACCTACGGAAGTGAAGAGAGGAGCAGAGCAGACCGCAGCGTGGCCTGGCAGCTGCACGCGGGGCCCCGGGGCGCTGCTCACTGCTGGTCCCAGCGTCATTTTGAAGCAAGTGCGAGGCAGCCCGTCTTTTAATCTGTAAATGTTTCAGTCTGTGTCTGTAAACAATAAGACTCTTTTGAAGTATTTAACCACAGCGTTATCATAGCTGGGAATGAGCAGAGTAACAGTCCCTAAAATCAGATGTCCAGTGTCAGTTTTATTTTATTTTCACATTTATATATATTTTAAGAATTTGTTCAGATCAGGATTCAGAGAAGGTCGACGCCTGGTTGCTGGTTGCTGCGTTTCTTAAGCTTCTGTAAATCTCGTTTGTCTCTCCATCTCTCTCTTTCTCCCTTGCAAAGCATTTTAAGAAGCTGTACGGGTTGTCCCGTGGGGAGGTTACTGACTATAGCCCTGTAAGCTGGCAGGTAGATACAGGGCCATGATCAGGCTCACGGTTAACTATTTTTTTGAACCCTGAGGCCTTCTAACAGGGATGGCAGACAGAAGTGCGGGCAGGGCCCAGATGGCCCGCACTTCGCCCTGAGGCCCTCCTCAGCAGGTGTGTTCTGAGGGGCACACGGGGTGGGGCAGTCAACCTGGGGATCTCCCAGGGCCAGCCCACCCTGCTGCGGAAGAGAGTGGGCCCCGAGGTGGTCGAGGGGCAGCAGCTGAAATCACAGGCATGGTCAGCCACCCCACGGATATGGGCGGTGGGCCGTGGCCGGGGCTCCCGTGGCCTGGACTGCCCGATTGCGGTGGGTGAGGCCACACACTGTCAGCTTGGGCGCTGGTACCAGTTAGTCCGGTTCCTCTGCGTCCCAGTCCGCTGAGTCTGGAGACACACTGGCCCGTGGCCAGCATCCTGGACCGTGGGTGGCTGCCCGTGGCCTGCGCCGAGAACATTGGAGGCCAGCTTCGGCTGCCTTTGCTGAGAGTGGGGCACCCATAGGGTGTGGCTGGAAGGACAAGGATGTTGCTCTCGGGACTGTGGGCCCAGCACACCCTGAACCGGAGTGCTCCTCACCGAACACGCTGCTCTTGGTGTTGCCGTGCCACCCGCGTCTCCTGAGGAGCGGGCTGGTTTCCCGGGCGGGGGGCGTCGCAGGCCGCTTGGAGGTCTCCACCCAGAGGGAGCTCTGGTCAGACCTTCTCAGTGCACTGTGATGCACACCTCGGCTGCCAGTGGCCGGACATACGGTGGGCCCTCGGGGAAGGCCTCCACCCGGCCCACGTGCTGCGTGCCCAGCTCTGGGGAGCCCTAAAGCACCCCTCCTGCTTGGCTCCAGGGGCCAGGGCTTCCAGCGAGCGCGGGCCGCCCGTGTGGCACCAGGCAGCTTGCCCGCCTGTACAGTTTCTTCATCCGTGAAACAGGGCCGCTGAGAGCATCTGTCTCCCGCACTACGAAGCAGTCGCATGTGTTAAGTGCTTAGAAAAGTGCCTGGGCATGGTAGACGCCAGTGGATGCTGGGCTCGGCGGGCTCGGCCCCAGGCCTTCCGCCCCACCCCTGCGCGTGGCAGTTAGAGCCGCAGAGCAGCCCTTCGGCGGCCCCGTGAGCTCCTGTTTTCCTGCTGGCGGATCCTGTGGCTTCTGTCACAGTCTGTCTGGCGGGTCTCCCAGGTGACCTCCTACAGCCTAGAGCTCTTTCTGGTAAAAGCAATAGCTTCCCTTTCTCCACGGCACCAAGCTGAGGCCATTAGCTGCCTTTGCACTGAGTCCCTCACAGAATTTCCAGGGAAATAGCAAAACATCTGCAGGAGGAGGAGGAGGACGTTAGCAAGCCCACCCCCCCCAACTGCCCCGACATCCCCTGGGTCCTGCACTTACGGCACATGGCTGCGCTCGGTGGGCTGTCTCTCCAGCCCGTGTCATTTTGGAGCAAGCCCCAGATGTCATGATTTCATCTGTCCGTGTCTTAGGATGTGTCTCTAAGAGACGACGACTGCTTTTCAATAATAAAATAATAATACCAGTATCACACCTACAAATGAGCAATTCCCTAACATGCAGTATGGAAAGTTTTCTTCCTGTTTGAATCAGGATCTACAGGTAAGACCAACGTGCTGTGATTTGTGAGTTGGCCCCGTGAAAAGGCGTAAAGAAGGGAAGAGTCTCCCTCTACCACTCTTCTCTCGGCAATTTACATGTGAAGAAACTGGCTCATTTGCCCTGGGCAGTTTGGTGACACCGGCTCTGTCGCTTCTGTACGCGTGCGGTCGGTCACCCAGGGCCGGCCCCTCACTCGTGTTTCCCAGTCGACGTGAACTTGAATGTGGAGCTGAATCCTCCCTGGGAGGTGGTGCCATGGCCTTGTCTGTGGCCGGTGTTTGTGCCGTAGGCCGCAGCGGGTGAGCAGCGCCCACGGTCCCTGACCCATTGGGAGGACACAGCAGTGGTGCTCGGGTTCCTGCCACACGCAGTAGCCGGAGACATCCATGCAGGCTGCCTCCCGGATCTTCTGTGTTTTTACCTCGTGGAAAGGCAGGACAAATGCTTGCTGTGTTTTTCTGTGGGTATGCTTTTCTTGGTTTTTTTTTTTTTGGTTTCTTTTTTTTTTTGCTCCCTTTATTTGCCAGGTTCAGACCCTGCCCCCCGTAGTGGCATCCTGCAAGCCAGAGGGTGTTTGCTTCCCGGGACACAGATCTGGGCTTGTTCTTTCTTTCTTTTTTTTTTTTTTTTAAGGGTTGCTGTTTTTTTTTTCAAGATTTTATTTATTTTTTTTGACAGAGAGAGTGTACAAGCAGGGAGACTGGCAGGGAGAGGGAGAAACAGGCTGCCGCTGAGCAGAGAGCCCAACGTGGGGCTCAATTCCAGAATCCTGGGGTCATGACCTGAGCCGAAGGCAGACGCCCAAACAACCAAGCCACCCAGGCATCCCTGGGCTTGTTCCTTCTGAGTCCAGATCCCCCTGTAGACACCTCTGCCCCCAGGATGTGGCCAAGACCCATCTCTCCAGGTCACCTGTTGTCAGTGCAGTCCTCCCTCCCTTTCCAGCTATAGCCATCTGGACTGTTGGGGCTCTAGGAAGGTCTGTGCTGTGGCCTCTGCAGCTTCTCCCCACCCTCTTCTTGACTGACTCATAGCCCCTCTCTAACCCTAACCCTAACCCTTCAAGGTGGCCCCGTGTCCACCCCCACTGTTGGGTCGGGCTCTGCTCTTGCCTATCTTAACGACTCATTCCTTGGACAAAAATGTCCTGAGTGCAGGATGGGTCCCCACAGCCCCTGCCTCCAAGGGGTTCCCAGGTTGGTGGGGACACTGCCCCGCTGTGACAAGTGCCTCCGTGAGGTTGGCAGGAACCATGCAGGCATGGGGAGGGGGGGGCGCGTGAACTGCATTCAGGGGTACGGTAGAGTTTGATATGGAGGCTTCTTTCTCTTCCTTAGCAAACAGTTGGAAAGCAGCTGGCCAGCGGCCCTGGAACAGAGATCCTCATGGCTTGCCTGCACGTTCTTCCCGGGATTGCCAACCCTCCATGTAGGCAGGAGGAAGAATGATGCTGAGCCTTCCTCTCTATACTGAGTGTTTGACTTGGGAAGGCCAGCACCCCCTAGGCCGACCTCATCACCCCTCATCACTCAGACCAGGCCACATGTCCACTTCAGGCCAGGGGAACAGTTGCCAGGTCTGCTTTAGATGGGCTAGGGGTGGAAACCATTTCTGCTGACCCTGAGAGCTGTTGGGGGGAGGGCGAGGCCCGAGTTACCTCACTGGTTGGCACTGCCTTGGGAAGGTCTCTACGTGTCTTCTCTGGACAGGCTTGAGGCTCCCAGAAGGCAGAGTCTGTGTCTCTTTCATTCAACAGGTGCACCTTCTCCTTGTGGCCTAAATGGGGGAGAAGAGGGCGAGTTGTTCACATGCAACTGCAGGACCCCACTCCTGTCCCCTTTATTCAGACACGGGCACAGGGCAGGGCGGCTTCCCACGCCCAGGTGTCGCCCACCCATCAGAGCTCGAAAAACCCAGCATGGCTCACATAAACTGTGCGGCCGCTGGCCAGGGAGACGGAGGGGGCGGGTGAGGCGGCCCGAGCCCCTGGCTGCAGTCAGAGGGCAGGAATGAGGCTCAGCCCCGGCCTCTGCTCCCTTTTCCCCCCAGGACTGTGACCCTGCCGGTCTGGGTAGAGGGAATGGTGGAAAAAAGAGCGTGGGCATGCCTATGTGGGAAGCTCCATGCTTCTCTTCCTTCCTTACCCCTGCCTGCCCCATCCTGAAGTGAGACCCCCTTCACCAGCACCCCGGCTCCTAGGTTTTCTCTCTTGCTGGAGAGCATTTTTAAAAATTGCCTATAATTCACATATCAGAAAATTCCCTTTTAAAGCGTCCAAAGGGGGCGCCTGGGTGGCTCAGTGGGTTAAAGCCGCTGCCTTCAGCTCAGGTCATGATCCCAGGGTCCTGGGATTGAGCCCCGCATCGGGCTCCTTGCTCTGTGGGGAGCCTGCTTCTCTGCCTCTGCCTGCCTCTCTGCCTGCTTGTGCGCTCTCTCTCTCTCTCTCTGTCAAATAAATAAATAAATAAATAAAATCTTTAAAAAAATAAATAAAGCGTCCAAAGTCCGTGGTTTTTTAGTATATTTACAGTGTTGTGTGGCCATCAGTCTTCTATTTCTAGAACATTCCATCACCCCAGAAAACAGCCTCATCCCCACCAGCAGTCACTCCTCATCCCTAGGCCCCCGGTTCCTGACAACTACAAGTTCCCCTCCCGACGGTGGAGGGGCCTGTTCTAGACGTGTCACACACGTGGACTTACACCCTGTGTGGCCTTCTGCGTCTGGGCGTCGTGGGCTCAGGGTCCCTCCCCCCAGGCAGCGCCTGTCGGTGTCTCACTCCTGTTTGCGGCTGAGAGACGCACCCGTGCGTGGAGGGACGCGTTATGTTCATCCGTAGTGACACTGGGGTTGCGTCCACTTTGGACTGTGGTGAATCTGGCTGTGCTACGGACACGGATGTACTAGTGTTTGTGTGAACGTGTTTTCATTTGTCTTGGCTGTGTATCAGGAGACGCATATGGGGTGGTTACTCTGCAGCAAACATGGGGAGGGGCCCCCCGAAGGCCCTCAGGAGTGACGGCCATGGGCACGGGACAGGAACGGTGCACTCCAGTGGCACGCATGGGGCGCCCGTGCCCCACGTCCTCGCCACCACTTGAAATTTCCCACTTCGTGGAGTCGCCGTGCTGGGGGCTGGGAGGTGTGATCTCGTGGCTCGCATTGGCCTGTCCCCGATCGTTGGTGATGCTGAGCATCTTCTCGGGTGCCTGTCGGCCATTTGGACGTCTTTGGAGCTGCCCCCGACTCCGCCAGGATGGGAGCACGGGGTGGAGACTGTGGGGTCGCAGGCCTCGGAGCCTGGGCTCAGGCCCCCGTACTGCCACTCGTCAGCCGAGTCTCTAAGCCTCGGTCTCTCCGTTTGTTGCTGGGTGCCACGAGGGTCGAAGGAGGGGGGGTTCTCCACCAGCAGGAGTATTTCCAGTAACCGTCTGAGAACATCATTCTTCATGGTCTGTGTTTCTCTCGTGGAGCCTGCTTTGCTGGGTGCCGTGCAAATAGTAAGTTAATTTCTTTTGGATAACGGAATAGAGAAGGAGGCGCACGAGAGAAGCAGATAAGGGCCTGAGGGGGCGAGACAGGGAGACCTGCCTGGCACAGGAGGGGGAGAGGGCCCCCGGCGGGGCGTGTGTCCTCTGGCTGTCCCCGTGGCCTCCTGCCCGCCCCTCTGAGGTGAACTTCCTTGTCTTCTTTGTTGAAGGAGGAGCCCCGGAAGGTTTGCTTCACCTATGACCTGTTCCTGAACCTGGAGGGCAACCCGCCCGTGAACCACCTGCGCTGTGAGAAGCTCACCTTCAACAACCCCACCATCGAGTTCCGGTACAAGCTGCTGATGGCTGGCGGGGTGAGTGAGCCCCTGCTCGGGTGGCGCCGGCCGCGGCTGCTGTGCGGCTGCGGGTGTGCAGCGGCCCCGGTGTTGGGGTGCCTGTGGGTCTCCCGGGCCCGTCTCTTCCGCCTTGTGGGGTGCCCGAGACCTGGAGCGGCGGCTGCCCTGCGTTGGATCTGGGTGTCCTGAGTCGGTGCTGGGGCGTTGTCCGCTGTGAACGACTAGTAACTAGTGACCCGCAGAGTTTCCTGGTTGACTGTGGTTAATTAGCATCCTTCTCCGTGGGAAGGAGGGGTGGGAGGAACAGGCATGGGGCCAGGCTGTGAGCGTGGTGAGGCGCAGGAGCCAGCTTTGAACTGGATCGGCAAGGCTGGGCTGGGACTGCGTCATCTGGGGAAACAGCGGGGGCTCCCCGTGGGGTTCCCTGGTGATGCGCGTTGCCTGGCGGTTTTGTCCAAGTGAGGCCAGACAGAGGCGTCAGCTCTCGGAACCCAGGCCTCTTGGCTGGGCATCCGTGTGTGGTGGCTGAGTGCCGGGAGCACGGCTGAGAACCGGAGGAGGGGCGCTTGGTGTGGGTGGGATGCTTGGGTGTGGAGGAGGGGGGCGTGCCTTGGGGGAGGCTGGACCACGTGTGCCGCGGGAGGGCCAGGCCGAGGACGCGGGGCACCCCAGAGCCCCCTGTTGGCACCCCAGCATTGTTGGGCATTTGCCCGGCCGCCAGTCAGGAGGGCGTGAGTGCGGGCTGCAAGTGCGGGTGTGCATGGTGGGCTCGGCGCCCTCCCCCCGGGAGCACAGGAGTCTGGTTGAGCTTCTGTAGGCCTCCAGAGCAGTCTTTTCTGACTCAGCTGGGGCCTTTACACTTTGTTTTTCTCTCTCTCTTTTTTTTTTAAAGATTTTATTTATTTGTCAGAGACAGAGGGAGAGAGAACAAGCGAGCACAGGCAGGCAGAGTGGCAGGCAGAGGCAGAGGGAGAAGCAGGCTCCCTGCCAAGCAAGGAGCCCGATGTGGGACTCGATCCCAGGACGCTGGGATCATGACCTGAGCCGAAGGCAGCTGCTTAACCAACTGAGCCACCCAGGCGTCCCTCTCTCTTTTTTTTTTAAGGACTTTATTTATTTGACAGAGATCACAAGCAGGCAGAGAGGCAGGCGGGGGGGTGGGGGGAAGCAGGCTCCCCGCTGAGCAAAGAGCCCGATGCGGGGCTCGGTCCCAGGACCCTGGGATCATGACCTGAGCCGAAGGCAGAGGCTTTAACCCACTGAGCCACCCAGGTGCCCCTGTTTTTCTTTTCTTTTTTTTTTTTAAAGCAAATAGCCCTTTTTTTTTTTAATTTATTTATTTGTCAGAGAGAGGGAGAGAGAGCAAGCGAGCACAGGCAGACAGAGTGGCAACAGAGGCAGAGGGAGAAGCAGGCTCCCTGCCAAGCAAGGAGCCCGATGTGGGACTCGATCCCAGGACCCCGGGATCATGACCTGAGCCGAAGGCAGCTGCTTAACCAACTGAGCCACCCAGGCGTCCCTATGTTTTTCTTTTTTAATAAAGGCACTCACTTACTCATTGTAGAGAATTTGATTATGTTCTGCCAGCTTCCTTATAAAAAATGAGTCTGTGATTATCATCCAGCATGTGACGGCTGATGGGAACAAACAGGGAGGTGCTGGAACCCGTTCACAGAGGCATGCGTCCCGAAGTTTGCCTGGGCGTCCCGGAAGAGCCGAGGATGTGGGCGGGGCTGCGGGGTCCAGGGTGCTCCCCAGCTCGGCTTCGCCACCTTCTCTCCGCAGCCGGATGCCTCCCAGAGCATGTCTCCCAGAGGCTGCGTATCACCCTGGCTTTGGGAGGCACACAGTGCTTAGCATTCCCGGCCTCTCCGAGCTCCAGGACCCCGGAGGGACTGTCCCCCGCTGCCCCCTGCCTAAGGAAGTTTTCTTTGCTAAGAAGAGATGAAGGTTCGATGTGCATCATCAAAACATATAAAACTGGAGGGCGGAGGCGGCGACGGGGAGAGGTTGGGAGTGCAGGTCCGGCGAGCCTTTGGGAAGGGCCAGTCGTGGAAGGAGGAGGCAGAGCCTGGCACGGTGGTCTCTGCCCAGTGCTCCTCACCCCAGGGAGGGCCACCTGGAGAACTGGTTGGTCAGGACCTTTCTCACCCTTCGGAGCTGTAGGCCTCTGGGGCTTGCCCTGGGCTGATGACAAAGCAGGGCTCTCTGGTCTTAGGGCAGCTGGAGCCCTGGATGGGATAGTAGCTCCCAGCATGTGAGTCGTGGTCCTCCTGTGTCATTCTGAGCGGAGCGTCCCCACTGGGGCTGGCATTTGCCATCTTGTGGCAGATGACCTCAGACCCGCCCGAGTTGATGTCGGTGCTGAAAACATGGAAGTCGCGAGCCGACCCATAGGTCGGCGAGACCTGCCTTGCTGGTTGCCCCTCTGCCGGCGGCCTCCCGGAGCCCTGTGACCCCTCGCCTGAGCTTCGGTCACCTGCTCAGCAGTGGCCAGATGAGCTGTGCTCCTTGCTGGATGGTCAGAGGCCTATCCCCTCAGCTTGCCCCATCGGCAGTTGAACTGCACGGAATAGAAGCTCCTTCTGCGACCGAGGGTCCGTATTTCCGTCAGGTGCGATGGGTCCTCATGAGATGAGGAGGCGGAGGTGGAAGGCGATCTGTTGGCTCACTTGATCTCTCTCAGAGGGCTGCTGTTATGGGGGAGAGGGACAGGAGAGGCGATCGCTGCGTTGTCCGGGAGCCGCGTCCGGCCACAGCAGTCATTAGAAGGGAGAGAGGAGGCCTGAAGGCGAGAGTGGCAGGAAATGCGAGTGAAGGAGCGTCGGGACCTCTCTGTGCCCCTGGATCGAGTTGTAGTTGCTTCTCTGTGTCCGGCGAGTCCTTGCGAGCCTGAGAACGTGGGGCTCTGCCCGCGGTCCGGGCTGCTCGGCTGGGCTCCGGGTGCCATGGCCAGAGTCTTGTGCTCAGACAGGCTGTGGGGAGCCACCGGGGAGTCGGGGGGCCATGGGGCGGGGGCACGAGGGGCTTCGCTGTGCTGCTTTCAACCCCGTGGCTCCTGACACCAGCCTCCTCAGAGGAAGGGTTTGGCTGGTCAAGGAATCCCAGGTGCTCAAGGTTATTAATGATGCTTTTTCTACGGAGCTAAATGTTTTTCCTCTCTTTTTTCTTTCTCTCTCTCTCTCTTTTTTTTTTTTTTTTTTTTTACTGTGCGCTTTATTTTTTGTTCTGTCTCATCGCTATCTGGAAGGTTCCCTCTGAGTGGCTGGCCGCTGGTCATGTTAACATGTAGTGTCAGTATTCAGACGACCTGCCCCCAAGCCTTCTCTCCTTCAGCAGGTGCGGCAGGAGCCCGGGAGCCGCGCTGGACCCAGCCGGTGTTTCCTGGGAGCACCTCCCGGCAGGACCCCAGGCCCTTCCTCCTAGCAGCAGTTGGCTGACCGAGCAGGGCGCCCGCCGCCTTCCCCCGCAGGCTCGTTTTGCAGCTTTCTGCAGAGCTGCCCCCACCCCTGCAGTTCCCTCCTGCCTCTGCCTCCCAGGCTGCTGGTTCGGTCACCTCCACTTGCTGGACCATGGAGGAGGGCGCTCTCCCCTGCCCCTGGAGAAGGGGGACCCGGCCATCCGAAGTTGCTCGCTCCGCCGCGCGGCTGCCCAGTATGGGTGTCTGGCTGGCCTCTTGCCTTTCCAAACTGTGCTTCTGGTCCTTCTAAACTGCAGCGTGCAGGTCAGCTTGGGCCACAGCTGCCTTCTCGCGCTTCTCGGCACGCTCCGCCAGTCTTCCTGGCCTGGCCCTCCTGTCTGCCGTGCTCTGGGCTCTCCTTCTAGAGGCCGTGCGGCCGCACCGGGGCCCAGCCATCCTGGGACCCTGGCTTCTCTTCGCTCTACGCCTCGAGCCCGCTTCGCTCCAAGCACTTAGCCCCCAGCCCCTCATGGAGGACAAGCCTTTGATTCTTTGGGAAAAGTGGTGCTCCAGTCCTCCCTTGCCCCTCCGCCAGAAGGCAGCTCCCACAGCCTCTGGCCAGGCTCCTGAAGGCTGACTTCCTCTTGCCGCTCAGAAATCCGGCCTGCCTCCTTGCCCGCTGATAACGTCTGTCTCTTCTTTATCACTAGGTGATGGTAATGCCCGAAGGAGCAGAAACGGTGTCCAGGCCCAGCCCCGACTACCCCATGTTACCCACAATTCCACTCTCTGCCTTCTCTGACCCCAAGAAGACCAAACCGTCCCACGGCTCCAAGGTTAGTGAGGCGGAAGGCCCAGTCATGTGGGAGCACTGGGGCCCAATGGTGGGTCCTGGGCTCAGGGCGCCCCCTCTGCAGAGCTGGACCTTCCGTTCCCAGACTCGCTCCCTTGGCATCTTCCTCTTGGAGCGTTCGGCTCCACTGGGCAGCTCCCTGCCGTTGCGGAGGGTCAGCGCCTGCGGGACTCACGGATAGCTGCAGGACTGCAGGCTCTTCGCCCTCTTCCTCTTAAGGCCAGAGAGCCCGCCCCGTCCTCGCTGCTCCCACTGTGTCCGTGGGCCTTAGGACCCCTCAGACAGGACCCCTAGAGTCTCACGTGGTTGGGGGCCACAGTCCGCGTTTGCGTGACAGCCACGGCCGTGCAGCTCCAGGCCTCCTGTGTGTGGCCAGAATGCCCCATCTGCTGGGGCTGGGTGCCTCCTCCCCGGGCTGTTCCAGGCTCAGCCTCTTTCTTTGGGAGCAGCTCTCGGCGCAGACTGCTTATTTAGGGCAAGGCCAGGTGGGACAGTGAGGTGAGGAGGCTCATTTCCCCCAAGAAGAAACATTTTTGTCTCTTGTCTCAGTCCTGTTGGGCAGGCGGCACTGTGCCTCCCCGAGACCTCTCTCTGAACTGTCAAGGAGTGGTCACCGGAGCCCTTCGGATAGGGTCCTGATGTGCATATAAGCTCGTGAGTGTGCGTCCTGTTCCCCCGTGGCCGCCTACGGGGCTCTGTGTCCCGGAGGTCAAGCTCATCTGGCGCTCGGGGCACCTGCTTGTACTCCCGCCACCGACCGCACGCGTTTATCCACTTCGTGTCTTTGTGTTTCTCTTGCTTCACTCACTTGTTGGGTGCTGTGGGCTTGGGGTGCCCCAGGTGGCCTGGGCGGAGCTCTTGGCCTGTCTTACAGCTCTCCTTGTCAGCAACCTGGGAGGAGAGCCGCATCACCCAGGCTGGGTCTTTCTGGCACTTTCCACAAGGCCAGTGGGTTTCTGACATCCCGGATTTGTCTGACTTACGCTGTCCAGACGTGTGTGGCTAGAGTCCAGGCCCGGCTGCGGCTTGGGGGGGTTTCTCCCCTGCTGGCCCCCTGGGCCTGTCCTTCCCTGACGCGCGTGGAGAGTAAAAGGAAGAGAAACTCTTGCAGAAGATCTGGCGGCTTCTCTCTCAGCCATCCACAGTTATTTGGGGCTCTGCGGAATAGGAGGAGTAGGAACTGACATTTCTTCTGTATGTGTCACTTGCAAGGTACCCAGACACCGTGAGGGAATGCTGGGTGGCCAGGACACCGCCGGGGCTGACAGGGCTGCATCTGCTCGCGGCCTCTCGCACCTGGGGGTCTTTGAGATCCCCAGGAGCCCCAAGGCCAGAAGTGCGTGTCTGGGGGCGGGCAGTGTTCACTGCGCACCTCCCCACCCCGTCCCTGCCCCAGGCTCTTTCTCCCCTCAGGCGGTGTGACTGAGGAGGCACCTGCACAGGGAGTTCTCAGGCAGCCAAAGGCAGGTTCTTCTCCGCTGATGGCTCTCCCGCCTTCTGCTTCTGAGTCTCCAGTCTCACTCTCCTCTCCTCGGACGGCACAGCCTTTGTGCCAGCCTCTCTGTCCAGCTGAGGACCTTCCTTTGGGCACCGGCTGTTCTCCCCCAGATTGCTTCTCTCCAGCCTGGAGGCAAAAGGTCTGACGGGCCAGGCCACAGACTCTGGGCAGAGGGGGCCGGGGGGGAAGGCATGGGTCCTCGTAGGACTTTGCCCACTGGCCTGGGGCCTGTTGGAGACTCGGGCTGTCGCAGCCCCCCTGCAGATCGTTCCCTGACGGTTCTGTCTGTAGAGGGCGCCCTGCCAGGCAGGGATCGGAGCCTCCTGGGAGCGGGGTGGGACCCTGGGAGGCTCATACTCCCATAGGGCTGGTGCCCTCTGGCCCCTGCCTGGCAGCTCCCCTGGACCGCACACGTGGGGCTTCATGGGGGTCTGTGCCTCGGTCTGTTGGCAGCCGCTTGGCCCACCTGATCTCTCTCTAAAATTTGGTTCTTAGTCATTTTTGGGGTCACTAACAGCTTTGAGAATATGACTGTGAAGGGTTCTTATGCCTGGGAATATCTACATTATGCTCAAGTTAGTGTGTGATTTCACAGAGCCCATGATCTGGGGGTCATGTGCCGACTCCCCCCACCCCACGCCCCGGGTGAAGAGCTGCGGCTGTGGAGGCAGGGTGGACCCCAGGGCTCGGGGCTGGGGGCTGGGAGGTGGCATGATGGGAACTACATTGGAGGCATTGGCCAACGTGCCTGTTGGCTCTGCTTTGCCTCGCCTCTCGGCACTCGGACCGGTTTGTGCAGCCCAAACAGGCACATGGGCACTGCAGGAAGAGGCCAGAATTGCATGTGGAGTTTCCTTCTTGCCTCCCTCCTTGAGGGAGCAGCTTGCTGGGGCATGGAGCCCCGTTCTGCAAGCCAGCCCCAAGGGGGCTGCCCCATTAGACGGGCTGCTGGGGGCTCGTGCTGTGAACATCCCTTCCCCCTGCCCTGGTGACATAAGAGCTGGGGCCACAGCCCCCGGGGCGATGTTTCTCCAGGGAGGTGGCAGCAACCCACGGCCACATGGGGCTGTTCCCGAACCTTTGGCACTGATGTGGGTTATCAATTTGCAAGAAGATGGCGACCCAAGTGGATCAGAGGTGGTCAAGGCTGCGCCTTCTGTCCCTGTGGCTCTCTGCTGGGAGGGTCCCGTGGCAGCCTGTGGGAGCAGCAGGGGCCTTGCTGCTGGGGGTTTTCCTGGCTTGCCTGCCCTCTCCTGCGTGCTCCAGGCTGTCCCCTTGGCACTTGGGGTGAACTGGTGAAATGTGGCTGCCTGTGTGGTACGGGTCACCCTCTGGTCTGGCTCTGTTGGGTTCCTGGTGTCCTTCGTTCTACAGAGCCTCGGGGCTCCACTGTGCACCTGGCTGCCTGAGTGGGCTGGAGCCCTTAGCAGCTGACCGCAGCAGGCTCCTGTCTGGCGTACCCAGATATACAGGGCGATGGGGGGGTTTGATAGGAAGGAAGCCCGAACAAGGTGTCCCATGGGACTCCTGCCTGCAGACTGCGCCAGCTGCTCGGGGCGGCGGGGGGTTGGTGGCAGTGCCCGCAGCCCCCTCTCGGTTGAGTGCTTGCTGCCTGCCGGACCCTGCGCCATTGCCCAGTGAGGTAGGTGCTCCTGCCTTTGTTCAGAGGAAGCCCAGGCGTGCAGGGTTGGAGCCCCCAGCCCAGCCTTCTCAGCAGCCCGACTCAGGGCCCCTCTCTGCTTCTGTCCCCCAGAGGGAGCTCTGTGACCTGGTGGACCAATGCTAGAGTCTGGGCTCCACCCTCAACCCTCTGAATTTCCAAGGTGGACACCCAAGAGTCATACGTGTTTTAGAGACACTGCCCAGGTGGCTTTGATTCCGAGAGGTCTAGGAGCTGTTCCGCACAGGGCCTGGGAATCCAGCAGGTGCTCAGTAAATGCTGGCCACGGGGGTCAAAGAACAGCTGTGCTGGGTGTGCACTGGGGCTGGGGTGGGGGTGACTGGGCAGGAGGCGCGCAGGCTCTGTGTGGGGACAGAAGAGGGGGCGCCGCCTGCTGGTGCCCCCCCGGCCCCTCCCCAACACCACGTGCAGCCTCCACTCACCTGGGCCGCCGGGAAGCTGCGAGGTGCCGGAGCGGGAGCGGGTCGATGTGGCTTGCCTGTCTCATATCTGACTCACCGTGTACTCTTCTTGAATCCCTCAGGGAATGTCAGTTCAATTCAGAGGGGAATCTTAGCCTGCAGTCGCCCGGGACCTGCTGACACTTCCTAGTAGTTTAAAGGGACAGCTCCATTTAAAACTCTCACCTGCTGCCTTACTTTTTCGCTTTATGGAAGATTTTCTCTAGCTGAGTCTGAATCAGGTGGATTATACTTTGTAGGGGTCGGGGGAGGCGGAGCAGGGCGACCCCGAGATGCCATCTGACCGTGTCTTTCCCCCTCCTGCCCCGGCATTTCAGGATGCCAGCAGGGAGAGCAGCAAGGCCTGCAAGACCCATAAGACTGCCAAGGAGCACCGGGAGCGGCCGCGTAAGGACTCCGAGGGCAAGGCCCCGTCCAAGGAGCCGGAGCGCGAGCAGGCCAGGAGCGCCAAGGACGCTGCGCGGAAGCTGGGCGAAGGCCGGCCGCCCAAGGAAGAGAAGGCCCCACCGGCCAAGGCCGCGTTCAAGGAGCCCAAGATGGCCCTGAAGGAGACCAAACTGGAGAGCATGTCCCCCAAGGGCGGGCCCCCGCCTCCGCCCCCCCCCAAGTCTTCCAGCAAGCGGCCAGCCGCCGCCGACTCCCCTAAGCCCAGCGCCAAAAAGCAGAAGAAGAGCAGCTCCAAGGGGTCCAGGAGCGCCCCCAGCACCTCGCCCCGCACTTCGTCTTCCTCCTTCTCGGACAAAAAGCCAGCCAAGGACAAGAGCAGCGCCAAAGGGGAGAAGGTCAAGACTGAGAGTGAGCCCAGGGAGATCAAAAAGCCCCCAGAGGTGGAGGAGTCCAACTCGGAGGACGAAGCCTCTTTCAAGACAGAGGTGAGGCGGCGCCTTCCCCGCCTTCCCCCACCCTCGCCCTCTCTCTCCTGGTCCTGAGCCGCTTGAAGCCTGTCGGCCCAAAGGTTACAAGAGGAGGCTGGGGTACGGGGTCCCCACTTGCTCTTTGTAGCTTTGGGCAAACCTCCACACCTCGCCGAGCCTCAGTTTCCCCTCCGGTCAGGCAAGCTAGAGATGGTGCTTAGGGAAGAATGGTTTTGGTGTTTGGTTCAGAGCCCTCTTCTGTGGACAGCTCCCTGCACCGCCAGGGTCTCAGGGACCGATCATGGGTCACCGCGGCACCTTCCCGGGCCACCGCAGGGTCAGTCCGCCCGGAGACTTGCTCCCCCTGTTCCTGGGGCATCCCTGAGCCTCTTCTCCGCTCTTTTGGTCTGGGAACTGCAGCTGGCCACTGGGCTTCCCCGCCCAGCCTCACCACCTCACCACCTCCCCTCCCCTCTCACCACCTGCTCTCGTGCGCGCAGTTCACAGCTCCTGCCGCAGCAGCTTTTCTAGGCAGCGCTGAAGGTCGCTGTTAGAGACGGCTGAGTCATGGGGCAGTCAGTAGCCAGATGGCTGCCTGGGGAGCCAGACCTCCCAGGGGCCTCCGGTGGCAGCCCCCTCTGCTGTGTGGCATCTGGGGGTCAGAGGACAGGTGCTTGGCTGGAGGAGTGGCTGAGTGACCCCCAGCTTGTGTCACCCGTCCCTGCCCCCACTGCCTTTTTGTGTTTCCAAATCTTCATTCACTCTGGGAGGCAGAAGCCTTGCCTCTGGTGTTGCCACTCAGAGCTGTGCTGGGACTTGGAGAGTGGCTCCCGGGGGCAGACTGTTGGAGGCGACTGTGTGGGCTGGGGGCGACAGTTTGGCCCGTGGGTAACCATGCGCCCCGCTGGCTTAGGGACATGGAGACAGCACACAGAGCTGTCAGTGCCGTGTGCCCCACACTCCTCCATCTGCCAGTGACCTTGGAGCCCCCCGGGATGGGGCCTGTTCTGTGGAAGCCCCCAGCAGTCCCGGGCCCCAGCAGGAGCTCACTTGGCTGCTGGGAACAGCTGTTCTGGCCGCCATCTCCTCCATCTGCCCAGCACCTGGAGCTGCGGGCCGGTGCCCTTCCTCCTCACCTCAGCTGCTTTCAGGCCAGGCCTTTCCGGGTGCAAGGCTGGCAGACCTGCACGGTGGGGGAGAGGTAGTGCCCCCTCCCCTGATCTGCACACGGTGACCTGCTGCTGGTGCCCACGCCGCCTTCCCAGTGTGGTCATCGTGAGCACTGGCAGGCTATGTGGGGCACTTCCTGCCCCTGGGAGTGGCTGCCCTGTATGGGCTGGCTGCACACCCGGGGTCTGTGGCCTTGGGCACTGTGTCCCAAGGCTGGAGTTGCTCGAGGGAGCCTGGGGGTTCTCCTGGCTAAAGAAGAGCTTCCCATGTCCCGAGAGACCCCTGAACGACAAGGCTTAGCTGCTGGAGGTCCCTGCATGTGTGAGATCCAAACCACCCACAGGGCACCAGACCGTGACTCGCGGGCATTTGCCAACCCTGGGACCGCAGTGAGGTGCAGATGTCTGAGGGAGGAGTCGGGCTAGCCTTCCCGACACAGGCCTCCCCAGCCCTCGACCCTGGGGGCCATGTGAGGCACCAGCTGTGTGAGAGCCCCTGGCCTGCTGCAGGACGGGACAGCCCCTTGAGATGACCCGTGGAGGGTCTGACCGTGTGAGGACCCCGAGTTGCCATTCCCCATAGCCCTCAGAGGTGGCCGGGTAGCTCCTTGTCTGTGGCGCTGGGCCCAGCTCCCCAGCCGCTCTGGTGGCTTCTCTCTAGTCTCTTTGGCCCCTGGGGTTCCTGAGCCAGTGGCCCCCATCCAGTCACGCCCTAGGTGGCCCTCCACCCTCCTTCTGGACACTCCATATGGCCTGAGGGCCGGGACACTTGGGCAAGTGCTCACAGTGAGCTCCCCTGCAGTTTCTGACCTTCATCTCCTTTAGGCTCTTTCCGCTGAAACCATTTCTCGGTTCCCTTCCCCTGCCCTTCGGGTTGGCGTGGAAGGAAGAGGGACAAGTCCTCCTGAGAAGGGCGTCTCGCTGCTTGGCAGGGACAACACCAGTGCTTGCCTATCTGCAGATACACAGGGCCCAGGCCGGTCCCTGGGGGCTCCCCACATCCAGAGTCTGCTGACCTGAGTCCCCCAACCAGGCACTGCCACACCCCGGTCTAGTGCTCAGCCCTTACTGCCCACGCCCCTGGCCCAGTCCTGTCCGAATGCTGTGTCCTCAGAGGTCAGTGGCACAGTTGACCTCGAGCTCGGTGTGCTAGCATCTGGTACAGACACACATTTTAGCAAAGACCAGCAAAGTCGCTCTTTCATAGGTAGGTAAACTGAGGCTGAAAACCGCAGGTGCTGATGAGAGAGCTAGGGTCTGAACCCGGCACGCCTGCGCCAGGGTAAGAGCGCCAGGGTCTGCGTGCCGGTGGGGCCGCTTGGCTCTAGGCCTGTTGGGGTTTGGGGATCGTGCTGGTGTGTGTCGCACGTCTTCACTGGTCTTCGTTTGATGGCTGTCTAGGCTGGGTTTCCCAGTGAGGGCTCCCCAGGGAACATCGCTGGCCGGTGGGAAGGGGGGGTGAGAAGGGGGTACGCAGGAGTACACACATTGCGAAGGCCTAGAGTGGTTTCCGGTGGGCTGTGCTAAACTGTAGAGAAAAAACATCTTTAACTCGTGACGCGAGAAGCGTTCTGTGCCTGGGCAGCCGGCATCACTCTGTGGGTCTACGGGGTAAGGGAGGAGTTGGGCCCTCCCAGGGCCCCTTCCTCAGCTGGGGGCTGCTCTTGCTCCACGGGTCATCTCAAGGGGCTGTCCCGTCCTGCAGCAGGCCAGGGGCTCTCACACGGCGCCGGCCGGGACTGAACGGGCGCTGCGGGCTGCCTACGCCTGTCTCCCGGCCCCCTCCTCCCTCCTTGTGACGGTGTGTGTGTTGGGGGGTGGGGGGGCGCCTGGTCCCCGGTGCTGAAGCTGTCTCCCTTCAGAGGGTCCCCGGAGGCTAGAGAGGGCTGGACAGGCCCTGTCCCGAGAACAGGCCTGCTGTGGCCCCTGCACGCGGGGGGCGCTCCAGGCCGAGGCAGACCTCCTGAGCTGTAGGCTCAGCTCTTCTGGCCTTTGGAACCCGTGCCCCTGGCCCACGGCCTCCTGTGCTGCCCCTTTGGAGTAGCTTGTTGGCAGAAACCAAGGGCCCAGGAACAAATGCAGCCTCCGCTCTGCCAGAGGCTCCTGTCACCTGCGAGTGTTCCCCACAGCAGTTGCAACCCCCAAGTATCTTGACCCCCCCACCAATCCCAAGGTCTGGTGTCCTACTTTGGCGTTTACTGCCCCCTGGTGGCTGGGCTTGGGGCGGCTGGCCACGGGAAGAGGGAGGAGGAGGGGCTGTGACCGGCTGTAGCATGATGGGCCTGGCTCCCGTCCAACGTGGCCTCACCCTCCTGTCCTGTGCGCACGGCCTCATCGTGCTCTCAGGCACACGGTGGGTGGTAGCACGTGGGGGGAAGACCACTTTGGGTCATCCCTCAGCCTCGGGATGGGCTGTGAGGAAACAAGGGGGAGAAAGAGAAGATGGGTTTTGTACCTGTCTTTCCCTTCAGCTGATGCCCGCAGGACCACTGCCCACACCCACCAGTGCATGCCGCCACCAGAGGACGGCAGGGCCCACAAAGAGATGAGCCGCCACAGAGGCGCTGTCGTCCCCGTTCCCGCTACCCCCCACCGCCAACCCCTGCACAGCATTAAGAGCTTAACTAGTTCCCTGTTCTCCTGCCCCGGGGGATGGACGGACTGGACGTGTGGTCCGCAGCTTGTCCTGGAACTGCTAGGAATTTCAAGCCCCTTCATTGCATTTTGAATGAAAACTGGTGTCCTGGGTCGAAGGGGGACCCAGAGCTTGTGTGGGCCTTAGGCCAAGGGTGCTGGGCTCTGATGCCTTGGTGACCCTTTGCCTCAGGGTCTGGGTGGAGACCCTGGCCAGGTGCTCCTGCATCCAGAGGGCATGTACTGCCCACTCCTTTCCTCTGGACTGAAAGATTCTCTTGTTTTCTCTCCCCCTGCCCTGCCCATCCGCACTGCCCCGGGCTGAAGTCTGCGCAGTCGAGCCCGTCCAACTCCAGCTCCAGCTCCGACTCGAGCTCGGACTCGGACTTCGAGCCTTCCCAAAACCACAGTCAAGGTGCGTGGTGCGGGGGGCTGGGCGGGGGACGGGTCTCAGCGCCTGCAGAGTGTTCCTGTTGCACGGGCAGCCCCTGGCCACCTGGAGCCAGTGAGGCTCAGGAGTCTGGGCTCCAGAGGACGTCACGACTGTCTTCTCCACGCTGTTGACTTGCACGGGGACTCGCGTCCGCGCACCCCGAGTCTGAACGCCAGAAACGTTCGCGGGCGTGCACCTGGGGCGGGTGATAGGGAAGGCCCCGGGTGACGGAAAGAGTGGGGGAGCCTGGCCCTGGACGTTCCCAGACCAGGCCCCCAGATGCGTGTCCGTAGGTTTGTGGAGGCTCAGGGCGACCGGATTAAAGAGCGAAACGGGGCGTGAGAAGTGGGACTCTTCCCGGCTCTTCCGTCCTTGTTGTCCGTCTCTGGGGGGGGGTGGGGGGGGACAACTTTGCCTGCCTGTGCCCGTGGGCCTCTGGAGAGGGGCCCCTTTCTCGTTTGGGTCCCAGCCCTGAGCAGACACCCCTCCTTGTCAGTGCCCCTGCCCCCAGCAGATAGAGGCTTCATTTCCTCCGCCTACCCTCTACCGTCCTCACCTCACCCCTGCCCCATCTTCCCCCACCCTGTGCTCACCCCTCCCCCACCCCCTTCCCCTCCCTCCACCCCAGCAGGGTGGGAAACAGGCTCAGACCCCAGCAGACTGCATTTCTGTCTTTTCCCTGCATCCCTTTTGGGAAGGCTGGAGGGGGAGAAGCCTGAAGTCCCACTCGGCTGCCCTCAGAGCAGGGAGGGCCTTCCTCGGTGCAGAGTGGGCCTGGGGGCCCCTGGCCTGCAGGGTGCTGATGTGAGAAGGCAGCGAGGGGCTCACCCTCAAACCGGAAGCATTTCTTCTGGTGGATGGGGCCCAGATTTTCCTGCCCCCACAGTCTCGAGTCTTTTTTCAAGGGTTGGGGAGAGCTGGGGACTGGAGCAAGTGCAGGGGAGTTGGGGGGGTTGGGGGTGGGGGGAGGGTCTGGCCTGGAATTCAGACGGCAGTCGCTGAGGGGAATGGGGGATGGGATGCTCAAAGCCCACACTCTCTCCAAGGGTTCTTATCTACGGGGAAGGGAGGGGGAACCTGCCCAAGCAGGATCATGTGACCAAGGTAATTGAGGGCTTTGTGTCCCTCTGTTGCCTTGGTAACAGGAATATAAACCAAGATGCCGTCTGTAGGGGACTGGAACTGTGAGCCTCTGGAGAGAGGAGAGGACGGTCGGCCCAGAGCAGCGGAGGGGGTTGCCAGAGGGCTGGGCAGGCCCAAATAGGGGCGCAGGCAGCCCGGGAGGGTGCTGTAGCCCCCAGGTCTGGCTGCCTCGCCCTCCCTGGCCAGGGCTGGCTTGCTGTGACTCTAGGCAGAGGCTGTGCTCCCTGCACCCAGAGCAGAGGAGGGCTGCCCCATCGGCCTGGGTGATGGAGGGGCCCTGCAGTCCTGCTGCAGGCCAGGGGCCAGAGGCCTGTGCGCAGGGCCAGGGGCCAGAGGCCTGCGAGCAGGGCCAGGGGCCAGAGGCCTGCGAGCAGGGCCAGGAAGGTAGGGGGCAGAGGAGCCACAGGGTCCTTCAGGAAGAGGGTGGCCATGGGGGCATTTCTTAGGGGTGGGTGGCAGATCTCACTCTGGCCAGAGGGACCTCCGAGGCAGGCTTGCATGGCTGTGTTTTGGGGTCATGGTTCCAGGAAGCTCCATGTGGCCTTGAGCGTGCAGGGGAGCCTGTAGGGTGCAGGAGAGCCCTGATCTTCCTTCTCTGCTCTCCTCTCCCTCGCTGCGCTCCCCAGGACCCCTGCGCTCCATGGTGGAGGACCTGCAGTCCGAGGAATCCGACGAGGACGACTCTTCGTCAGGCGAGGAGGCCTCTGGCAAGACGAACGCTGGGAGGGATTCCAGGTGCCCGGGCCAGCGGGGAGCGAGCCGGGTGGGAGGGCGGGCGATCCTGGGTGGCTCGACCTACCTCTACTGTAGTTGGGGGGCTTTGGGGAGGCAGGGCCAGGAGGGCAGCGTCTGTGGAGCTCCCCCAGCATGCCTGGGGGCTGCGTGCTCGGTTCCATGAGGCTGAGGCTCTCTGGGCGGCCGGCTGGCCGGCTAGCGGGAAGGGCAGGGGTGCTGAGGGCAAGACGTGCAGCCACCACCCGAGAAGGGAGTGAGGCAGTGCCCGGCAGCCGGGGCCAGTCCCAGTTCAGGCTACACGGTGGCGGGGGGGAGGGGGACTTGCTCCTCTGCTTTGGGGCCAGGAGGCCACGTCCCCCTCCCCCTCCCCCACATGGGTGGCATAGGGTGAGGACGGACTGAAAACTCTCCTGGGACCTGCAGACACCCCAGCACGGGGAGATGCTGTGGCTGCCCACTGGCCTGGGGAAGGTGACGTCTGCCCTTCCCTCGGAGCAGGGTGAGCCAGGCTCCTCCATTGGGTACCCTCAGACCCTTGGAGCGCGCCCACCTCCAGGACGGCTGTGTGTTGTCAGTCTCCAGCCCAGAGCAAGTGTCGGCCTCGGCGCCAGGCCGGCAGATCAGCTGGACCCGGGAGTCAGCAGCCCGTGTCTCGGAGAGGCTGGGTGTTGAGTCTGCACCCCCGAGGGTCAGGGAAGCCTGACGGGGGGCTTGAGTGGTGCTGTGCCAGTCGCGGTGGCCACCTTGCCGTCCTGAGAGCTGCGGCCGAGGGAGGCTGTGAAGGGGCTTGTGCACTGGCCAGCGGGCTCGGGGTAGGGCAGCTGGGGCTGGGCCAGGGTTGGTTGGGACCATCCCAGGCAAGAAGGGACCGATGGCAGTGTTTCCTGCCCCCGCCCCGTGTGGTGCTGGCAGTGTTGGGTGCAGGGTGTGGGGGGCACTGGGAGCGGGGGGGCCCGAGTGCTTTCACACGTGGCCCCCGTTCCTGAGGGGCTCCCTGAGCCGCACGGGGATTATGTGTGCATAAGCACCTTCAGTGTCCTTTTCCAGGGGCAGATCTGGAAGGTCGGGTCTCCTGGAGTGCTGGGAAAGGGGCCACATTGGCCCCGTGGCTGCTTGGGATGAGCTGACAGAGCCCCATCTTGTCCTGTCTGCCTTGTGGGGAGCTACTGTGTGGGGGGCCCACAGATGCAGGGGAACTGAAGGGTGCGTGGGGCACCAGGACTGTGCCTGGGCCTGGCTGATGCCGTGTGCTGCCCGGGCAACAAGGAGACCGCCCGCCCGTCTGTCCCTCTTGGGGACCCGCAGCTGCAGGAATTGGGGACAGAGCAGCCTCTGGGCCCCGGAGAGAGCAGGGCCCTGGGGCCCTGGGGCTGGGTGCTGCTTGTGGGAGGAGCCCACCCACCCTCCCAAGGAGGGGACAGCCCTGACTCCAGGACGGTGAGAACAGAGCCCCCCGGGGGCTGAAGTTCTGGCCTCTGTGGGTCCCGCTGCTTCTTGCGCTGTTCCCTGGGGAGGCCTGTGTCAGGCAGCGGGAAAAAGCGGACCGGTGGTGTGGTAGAGGAGCTAGGCAGCCGCAGCTACAGGGCTGCTCCTTCCCGGGTTGGCCCTGGGATGTCCCCAGGGCCCGGGGGTCCTGGACAGAGTCTTCCCAAGGGTGCTGTGTGTGCCTGGCCCACGGATGGGCTCCCTCCACATCTGCGTCCTGGGCTTCCAGAGATTGGGGAATGCTAAAGGCAGCAGCCAGCATGTTTAGCGCAGAGACGGAGTGAGAGAGACGTGGCTCTAGGTGCATGCGTGTGGGGGATTCTGAACCCTGAGTCATCACGCCCTTCTCTCTGAGACAGCCTGACCGCTCGTCCCCAGGACAGGCTGCCCGTGCCTCTGAGGGAGGCCTGCTGTCCAGAGCGCCACAGCTCCACGTGCTCGGCCACCAGCAGCAGAACCCAGCCCAGGAGCGAGATCGGCAGACCACCCTCGGGTTGGGTTCCAACCCAGGAGCCCCGCGCACCCCCTCCCCCCCCCACCCCGTGCCGAGCCTCTCAGGGTGCCGGCCCGCTGCTCTTGGGGCTCTGTGCGTGGAAAGTGCTGCTTTCTATTGGCAGTAGCTGCCTAGAACTGTGTGAGTTCGGTTGCGAAGAGCGCAGAAGCGAGAATATGGGGTGGACGCCAGGCCCACCAGGCAGCAGCCCAGGTCCCTGGAACAGTGGGTGGCGGAGGCCTGACACGGATCCGTGTCCTATGTTCAGGTTGAGCTTCAGTGACAGTGAGAGTGACAACAGCGCCGACTCCTGCCTGCCCAGCCGAGAGCCCCCTCCCTCCAAGAAACCACCCCCACCCAACAGCAAGGTAAGGGGGTGGGGGGCGGCCCAGGTGGTCCACTCAGGAGGAGGAGAAGGGGGTCTCTTGGGTGATCAGGTCTCTGCCTCAGCCTTCACATCCTGGACGTAGGGCCAAGGGATGGCCCGTGGCCTGCTCCTGGGCTGTAGTTCTCCAAGACTTTGAGGCTGAGGCTTGATTCCCCACCCCCGCCCCCCGGCCCCAGAGAGAGATGGCCCTCAGTGGCCCTGGAGGGGTGGGAGGGCCTCCTGCGGGCAGGAGGAGGGGAGAAGGCGAGAGCTCCCAGCAGACCCGGGTTTGTCCTGCAGGCATCAGGCCGGAGGAGCCCGGAGTCCTGCAGCAAGCCCGAGAAGATCCTCAAGAGGGGCACCTATGACAAGGTGGCGGGCTGGGCCTGGGCAGGTGTGGGGGGACCCCGGGATCCCAGAGCTGGATGCGCTTCTCCCACCGGGTGCCCTGTCTGGCCTTCCTCTTCCCGGGGACCCTGAGCCAAGATGGGTGGGCTCACAGGCAGGGTGGGGTGAGCTGTCGCAGGGGCTGTGGCAGCAACGGGCTGACCGCCCATCCGCCACGCCCCCCAGGCCTACACGGACGAGCTGGTAGAGCTGCACCGGAGGCTCATGGCCCTGCGGGAGCGCAACGTGCTGCAACAGGTTCGGTGCCCCGCCCCCACCCCGCCCCACCACTGGGAGTCCTGGGGGGGGGGGGGTGTTGCCTGAAGCGTGCCTCCCCAGGGAGCCCTCCTCCTCCCCCACTCCTCTCCCGCCTCAGAGCCTGCTGGGGGGAGGGCCACCCCAGACCCGCCCCGTTCCTGACGCCACCCTGCCACCACCCTGCCACCACCTTCTAGATCGTCAACCTGATCGAGGAGACCGGCCACTTCAACGTCACCAACACCACCTTCGACTTCGATCTCTTCTCCCTGGACGAGACCACCGTGCGTAAGCTGCAGAGCTACCTGGAGGCCGTGGCCACATGACCCTGGCCCGGGTGCTGGGCCCTGTTCCCTGGGGCCCTGGGCGGCCGCATCCGGGCCCCGCCTTCCTCCTCCTCTCTCGACTCACCCTCCCGCAGCACTGCCTTAGTGACCGCCCTGTCCTCGGCCCCCACGGCCAGCTGCACTTTCCTCGTCGGCTCCGGGCCCACCCTCCCCACCACCTTAGCGGGAGCCCTGAGGCTGAGGGGGGGCCGGCCAGCGCCGCTGCTCCCCAACACGCAGGGGCCGTCCCCTGCGCCCCGCTCGGAAAGCAGCGGGTGTTGAAGGCGGCACCGGCCTCGCTTCAGAAGGGGAGGAAAGGTGGCCGGCAGTGGGGCCCTCGCTCCACGGAGGGGCGCGTGGCCTGGTCTCACTGCCCGGGCCTCTCTGAGCAGCCAGGGCACTGCCTCCGGCCTCCCCGAACGGTTCACCCCGCCCCCCCACCCCCCCCGCGCCCCAGGAGCGCAGAGGGCCGCAGCCCCCCGCGGCCTCTCACTGTGCTGGGACTCGTCTGTATAGTTCTCTCTAGTGTGCGTGTGTGTCTGCACTGTAGGTACCGGAGCGGCTTCCGGGTGTGCGTTTCCGTGGCAGCGCTGCACGTGGGGGGTGGGGGGTGAGTTCGGCGGGATTTTTAGGTTAAGACGTTTCCACTGGTCTGGTCGTTGGGCCGGAGGCCGAGCTGGAGCAGCACAGGCCCCCTCCAGGCAAGGGGACGAGTCGTCCTCCCGGGGCGCGGAGGGCCCTGCCCGGGGCCGGCGAACACTACAGCGGGCCAGCAGGTCCGCGGGCACCCGGGGGCCTGGGCGCGCTTGGTGCCTGCTCCGACGGGCGGCCGCCTCCAGGAGCCGACCTGGGCTCCGCCGGCTGCAGGCCCCGATGGGGCCGCCCCCTGCCCCCACGGCTCGTCCTCTTCCTCCTTCCATAGGACCCTCTTCCTTCTGCTGTAGGAGTCTTCGAACTTTGAAAAAAATGAGCTTTTGCCAAATAAGACGGGATAGTTTGTGGAGTTTTTTGAGGAGTGCCAGGACTCAGAGCCGGCCCCTCAGCCGGGCCCAGGCAGCGGCAGGCCCTTCTGGGCACACGCGGCTCTGGTTTTGGGCTCGGCCCTCCCACCCCTGCGAGTCACGCCAGTCCAGAGACCAGCTCCTCGCATGCCTGAGACTCTCCAAGGGCCACGACGGCCCCTCGCTCCCAGCCAGGACGCCCTCACGGCGTCAGCCTACCTGGGATGGGGCTCCTCGGGGCTGGGGCCCTGTTTGCTCAGCCTCTATTCCCCCAGACCACGACTCAAGGCTCCCCCGACCCCCTCCCCCGACTTTTGCCCTGAAGGAGACGTGGGGAAAAGGACTGGGGTGGGGCCCAGAGGTGGGCTCACCCTCTCCCCCCAGCCCACCGTCAGAGGGTCTCTCCTCCCCCCCAGTTCTGAGCTCCGATGCGGGGAGTGCCAGGCTCCCCTTCTTTGTGGTTTTGTCTGTGAGGCAGACCCTAAGCACTCCTGGGGGAGCCCTGCTTCCAAGACTCCCCCAGACTTCAGCCTCCCTGGGGAAATCCCCAGAACTCGCTGGGAAGGCCCAGGAGCTTTGCAGAGGAAACCGCCATGACTCCTCGCCGTCTGCTCTGATTCTCTCCTGACCCCACTGCCTTGAGGTATTAGGAAGAGGGCAGGCCTGTGTGGCGGGCTCCATGCCGTCACCGTCCCCTTCCCCAGGCAGGCCGACAATACTCCAAAGTGGGGCACCTTTCTTCTCTGGAAACTCTAAGACATTGGACTGAAGGAACCGGCCTGGCGTGGCCTACACGGAAGGCAGCCGCTGCCCAGCCCTCTGTGTGCGGAGGCTGCTGGGGGCCACAGCCAGGAGCCTGAGCTGGTCTTTCCCCTTCGGGAGCATCTGCTGGGAAGGGCCATAGGCCCTCCCAAGCTCCGTGTGGCAGCTTGGGCGGCACTCAGCTTTGGAGCCGGGCCGTGCTCAGGAAGCAGCTGGAGGAAGGCCAGGATTTGGCCTGCCCTCAGGAGCAGCGGTGTCTGCCCCTCCTGCTGTTTCTGGGGCTTTCAGAAGCACCAACCCACTTCTCAGTTACCTCCTCTGGCCAGAAGGCCCCAGTGCTGGCCCCATGACCACCCGATGGACGTGCCAGGCACCCAGGGCCCTGACCCTGACCGCAGCATTCCCAGCTGCCCCCCCTCCCCCCCAGCTGCCCGGCAGCTGGGCCTACAAGGGCTCTGGGGACGCTTCCATAGGAAGGGGCTGGCACTTTGTGATTGCCTCGTGTTTAGTGTTAAGCCCCCTGCCCCCAGTGCAAATCCCTGTGTTTTACTATCTCCTGAACAAAATGTAAACCGACACCTGAAAGCAAAAGGTATCGAATACCTTTTTTACCCATAAGGGTTTTTACAAAGAATGTGTCTCACTAGGAACTAGGACACTCATCGGCCCGAGACCAACTCCTGGATAAAAGGAATAAAGGAGAATCGTGTTTGTAATGAGTTACAGGATTGTTTCTGTCCTGGATTTTAAACTTTTTGTTAAATTGTGAAATTATGGAGGAGTTTTATAGAAAAAAAAAGTGAAATAAAGTCAGATGGGAAAGCAGAGCTGTATGTAGAGCCTCGTGCATCCGCTTGGTTCCTCCTGGAAGAGCCAGGAAGGGGAGAGGGTGGGCGTCAAGCCGGGGCAGGGGGAGTGGGGATGGGGGAGTGTGAGCACGGTTGGCATCCTGGAGGAACACAGAGGGCGCCGCTAGAAGTCCAGGAGAGGAATGGTGGTGGAAAATTTGGTCCTGGGCTCTGTTCTGGATGGTGTGTTCTTTCCTTGGAAGCAGGCAGCAAGGTTGGGATTGAAAACCAAGCCCGACTTCACAACATGGGAGAATGGGTGTGTAGGGGGGTGGGGGGGAGTGGGTTGGCATGGGGGCAAGATAGGTAGAAAAAGGGTGGTGAAGCTTCCTTTTCTGAGAGCTGGGTAGCCTGCCTGCGACAGTTCCGTCCCTGAGTGCCCCACGCGGCAGGCTGGCACCCGGCCACTCTGCCCACTGCAGCTGCGAGGTAGGTGGCAGGCCCCCGCGGGGTCCTGGGGGTCCTGCCTTCTCAGCCTGGCCAGAACTCTGCTTCCAACATCAGGGCTCCCCTGCCCTGTCATTCCACTAGAGAAAGTTTCTGCAAGTCCCCTGGGGCAGTTTCTGCTCTGAGCTCCTGAAGAAGGGGCAGAGAGCGAGAGAGGGTCCCGGGGGTTCCCAGGGTACGTGGAGCCCCACCACACACTGAAGGGCTGACTTCCCGGGTCCAAGAATGCAGCAGGGCGGAGAACCGTCGCAGGGCCTCTTCCAGAGCCCTGGATGGCGAGGGAGCTGCCGCCAGAGTCGCCGCGGGGCGGACGCAGCGGTCCGGAGAGCCGCCGGCCTGCGGCGCAGCACGTAGGCACATTCTGAGACTGGAGCCCAGGCACGTGCTCCCGCGGCTGCACACGCGTGTGGCCCCGGGGGGCGCCCTCCTCCCTCCCGCGGGTTCATCTGGGATTCCCTGGCCTGACGCCTGAAGAATTCTCATTAGCGGCAGGGAATTCAATTCCTTAAAAAAAAAGAGAAAAAAGTCTGTCATCCTTGGTGCGTAAAGGCGTCTGGAGCGGGGGGCGGCGCGGAGCTCTAGGTGCGCGGCCGCGCTCTCTTCTCCCGCGCTCTGCCGTGGCTCTGTGGCTCTGCGGCCGCTCCAGGGCCGACTGCCTCCCGCCGGATCGGCTGAGAAGTCAGCCCTCCAGGCTCTCGCCCCTTTGAGGCTTTGGTCTCTGGTGCCTTTAAAGTTTACTTTTCGTCTTTCAGTTAGAAACAGTTGCATAATGTTTTGGTGATTTGTTTCATCCATAGGACGTCTCTGCCCCCCTTTCAATGCTTTTGCCTTGAATATTTCCAATTCTTACGTCGTAAATGTCTATTTTGATGACTCCAGACGAGTCTGCACAGGCACGTGAACCTCATTTCTTCTTTTCCGCGTCCACTTTCTTATGCGTCCCTTGGGAGCCACAGTCCGCTCCTGACCACGACAGCGCTCCCTCCCAAACGGCGGCCGCCCGCACACCTCTTCCTGAACGCATCTGCGAGCTCCGTCCTTACACGGTGCCCATGCACCCTAACCCGCACCACTAGTCCTGCGGGCGGGCTAGGGACGGGTTCCCCCCTGCTCTTCTGTGACTGCACACAGCTGCACTCGGGCAGGGGCGCGACTGGGTCTTGGGGGTGGCGGGTGAGGGTAGGGGGACACCAGCGCTGGCCTCACCTGCCCATCTTCCTAGGGGGCTTGTGGGCGGCAGCCTGCCTGTGCACCCACACGTGTTCTTCTCGGAGCATGAGATGTGGCTCCTGTGTGGCACAGACTTCCCCACTTGCCCTTCCATCCCGCGTGCGGTCCGCGTCCCTCAACACGCGGAAGCCTGACGTCCTCGTCCCGCTTCTCCCTGAGGGGCCGCTGGGTGCTTGTTCCTGGTCAAGCATGATACAAGGTTTACGGCTCCTTCCACCAATTCAATGCTTTCTCCTCCCTTTTCTTCCCTCCCTTGCTTTCGTTCTCACCTCTCCATTTGCTCCGTCTGGAGCGCATCCTGCCAGGAGGCAGGGCCCCAGCTCTTTTTCCGCAGTAGCTACACGAGGCCGGGCATCCCGGGTCACGGTCACGGGCTAACCCGTGCTTCCTCCGCTTACCCGAAAGGCCACTCCATTCCTGCACGCTCGTCTGTGTGCCGCGCTCCTCTCCTCTGCACGTCTGTCACTGACGCCCCCTCACTGAGCTTTTCACTACGGTGGCTTTGTCATTTCTTTATTAGTAGTAGAACTAGTGTCCTCCGTTAATTATCATTCCCTTCTTAGAGTTTCCCAGATAGGCCGGCATGGTTGCTTTCCCACCTAGCCTAATCAGCCTGAGTTCTAGAACGTTTTATCTCGTTATCCTGAAATTTCCTGTTAACATTTTAGTTTCAATTTTAATTTCAGAAAAAAAAAAAAGCATCCTGGCTGGCGCTGGGTGGGTCCCCGGAGAATCCTTGGTGGCCGTTCTCTCCGGGCGACTTCGAACAGCGCAGGGGTGGGGGTGGGGTCGTTCCTGCACCCTCTCTCCAGGGGGTCGTGAGCCTGGGCGGCCGTGCCTCACCTTTCTTAGGTCAGAGTGTGTGTAGTGTTCAAAGTGAAGAAACTACGAGCTTTATCACATCTGGTTTCGGCTTTTCCGGAGCCTTCAGCAGGAACTCCTCACCCACTTGGGCACAATGGACACTGCGGCCAGGCTCCACGTGGGGTGTCAGGCGGCGTCCCTGGCCTCCACCCCCCCCCAAGTGCCACTAGCACCCACCTGCCTAGTGGGGACAACCAAAAATGTCCCCAGACATCACGACGTGTGTCCTGGGGGCGCTGGACCACCCTGAGTCAGAACCACTGCTTTCGTGAAACCAGTTTTATTCACTTTCACCTTTAAACGCAAAGCACTACCCCAGAGGGGGCGTCTTAGTTAAAACCTGTCCTGGTCGGCTCGGCACTCAGAGCAGCTTCCCTCCTTCTAGAAGGCAGCACTCGAGCATCAGATCTGGATCCTCCGATAGGGGTTCGGGGGCACAGGGGGATCTGGGTCCGGGGATGAGGCCAGAAGCCCCGGGGCCTTTCCTGGCCGCTGGTTAGTAGTCATAGTCGTCGTCCTCGTAAAGATTTTCAATTTCAGCTTGGTAGATCCTGGCCACCATGGCCCTCTTGAGTTTGGTGGTGGCTCCTGTCACAGAATCACATGCAAGGCGGGGCCTTCCCCCTTCCCCCCGCCCCTGCAGGAGCCTCCCTCCCCGCAGGATGAGATGTTTGCGGGCCAGATCGGTCCTGGGGATGCAGGGGGGCGCCTGGGGTTGGAACAGTAGAAGGCTGGCATTGAGGGGCCCAAGGAGGGGAGGTACAGTAGGCCCGTCCCAAAGTGCCCGGAGATTGTCGGTCCTGCACAGGGACCACCGCTGAGGACCACCCCCCTCTACGGGTTCCTCCGAGGGGCCGCTGAAGCACGCAGGCGCCAGGGATCGTGGCCCGGGAAACGGCATTTTAAGGAGCAGGGGCTTGGGGGTGAGCCCCCGCAGCAGGGTGCCTTCGCGCCCCGTCCCCGCTCACCCAGCTCCCCTCCAGCCACCGAGAAGTCCGTCCTGAGGATGGTCCACTTCATGATCTTGGCGCTGCTGGAGGTGACCTCGGCGTTGACGGCGTCGATGCCCTGACCAATGAACTCCAGGACGACAGGGTCTCCGTCGTAAACAATGTCGGACAGCCGGGTGGACTGGCTCCTGAGCTGCCGGCAGAAAGCCACCGCCTCGCTGGTCAGCGCGTTCCGGGGCTCCCCCGTGTCCGGGTTGATCTGGCACTGACATGGGGGGCGGGGGCAGTGGGTCAGGAGGCTCCCTAGCTGCCCCCATGCCCACACCCAAGCCCACGAGCCCAGCTCCCCACGCGGGGGCTCGCCCCTCTGGCTTGTCTCTCTCCTCTCCACCCTGGGAGGGCCGCGTCCCCACCCTCTCTGGCACCAACGAGAAAACAAGCTCGGCTTGGGGAGACGCCCCCCACGGCCCCACTTCCTCAGGGCTGGGTGGGCCCAGCTCAGCCCTAGCTGCCCTTTCTCTGGAAATGGGCCAGGAGCTTCCCCCACAGGGGGCCAAGGGACCGACCCCTTGCCTCTCCTCCCCCAGCCTCAGTGTGCCCATCCTGAAACCGGGGCAGCAGCCTTCGCCCAGCCCACAGCCTGGATCACCGCGGGGCTCAGAAACGCAGCCGGGAGGTACCTTGAGCGTGAGCAGGGCGCACAGGTAGGGCGCGTCCTGGCCTACGAGCACGACATAACGCACTAGGGGGATGTACCGCTTCACCCGCTCCTCGATGGGGTTTGGGTTGATCCTCTCGCCTGAACTGAGGGTGATGATGTCTGCATGCAGACAGGGGGCTGGGGGGCTGTGGCCTGGAAAGCCGCATCGAGTCAGCTCTCCCGCAGCCCACGGCCCCCCCCCCCCCCGGATGTTCAGAAAGGACAGAGATCGAGCCCAGGCACACAAAGGGTGTCCCTTCCTCCAAGCTGGACTTCAGTCCTCCCCTCATTGTTGTGCAGTACACTACCCACACCACCGTCCACAGCAGCCCTGTGGGGCCCACTCAGAGGCACAGAGCACCTTGCAGCCTTGTCTTGCTCACCTCTGGTGTTGCCCACGACGTACAGGAATTTATCAGTGTCCATAAAGCCTAGGTCCCCCGTGCGCAACCAGCCATGGGCATCAATCTTCTCCTGGGTGTTCTCCTCATCATTGAGATACCCCATGAAGACGTTCCGGCCCCAAATGTAGATGTCCCCAATGCCCTCATCATCTTCCTTCTGTATCTTGATGTGGGTTCTGGGGAGGGACTTCCCGCAGCTGGGGACAGTGGGCAGGGAAGGGATGTTAGGGACACACCAGATAGAGATTCCCACTGGCAGAAGGGCAACCCTTTACCCCCCACCCCCACCCCCGCACACAGTTTTTCAGATCCCAGGCCTTTCCTGCCTGTCCGGCTTCTAACGTTCTGCGGATCCAAAGTAGGGGACACAAGGAGAAGGGGGACAGGGAGGGAAGGCTTGGCCCACCTTGACTTGGAACCAAGCTTGCTGGGTATGTGGACCTACCACACCCAGCTCCTGGCCAGCAGGAGCCCACAGATGAGCACAGGGGACAAGGCAAGAGGCAGGTGAACTCCAGACACCTTTTGGGTGGGACGGGTTGCTGTGAGAGGTATCTGGGCAGGAGAGAAAACAGGACCATCCAGGCAAGAATGAGGCATCTCACCACCTGCTTATGTCCTCGGAAACTGGGGGGTGGGTGCTGGTGCTGATGCTTTGCCTTTCAAAGTTCGAGGTTCCTATCCAGGCACCTGGACCCCAATCCTTGCCGCGCTTGCTCCCCAGGCTGTCTGGAGACTCAGGGCGGGGCCTCAGCAGTGGCCTGGCCAATGCCCAGGATACACCTGCGTGGGCTGAATTGTGTCTTCCCCAAATTCCTAACCCCAAATGAGATGGTAGTTGGAGCTGGTTGGGTTTCTGTGAGGTCCTGGGAGTGGGGACTGCATGATGGGACCGATGTCCTTTAAGGAGAGACACCATTTCTCCACCATGCAAAGACACAGAGAGGAGCCAGCTGTCCACACCGCAACCGAATCAGGGACATCTTGGTCTTGCAGCCTCTGGAACTGAGATTAGTTCTCTGTGGTTCTTGAAGCCCCCGGGGGCCTGTGGTGCTCTGTCATGGCAGCCAGAGCAGAGACACACCCCCTGAGGCCAGATGCCCAGCCCCTCGTGCAAGGCAATGTCCGTTCCCGGTCCCACGCCCCCCGCCCCCCGAAGGAGCAAAGCCGCCCAATGAAATACTGGAAAACCTAGAGGCCTGGCTGAGCACCTCTGCTCTTACTGGTTTCCCGGATGCGGACACCACTTTCCTCGGGCTGCTTAGGTCTTGTGCGGAATGACAGGATTCTGGAAGCATCGGGGGCTGGCTCTGGCTGCTTGGATTGCGAGCCCCACTGCCCCCCATGGCAGGGATTCTTGACGCCGGGTTCCTGCTGGAACCCTAGTGGTCTGACACCCCCAGCAGGCAGGGATCGCTCCACTTGGCAAGCGGTACCTAGAACTTGAGGCAACTCTACACGCCGCCACCCCTTCAGGCAACAGCTCGAGCCGTGGAACCTCTTTCCTTCAGCCTCCGTGCCTGTCCCCCTTTCTGCCCTGCCTCTCTTTGGGTCTGGGAGTTGAGGAGACCCTGTGGGTCAAGTGCTTGGTGACTGGCCTTCGTCTTGTCTCTGCTGAAGGTCGCTTTCACCTCCCCAAAGCCAAGGTGCTCTCAGGAGGGTGCCGCAGACTCTCTCCTTGACCAGACCCAGCTTGGGCTTCTCTGAGCTGTTTTCTCCACAGCCCTTGGCCTTGGTCTCTAGGCACAAACCATCTCATCCACTCCCGAACAGGGAGACTTGAGAAAACCTTAGCATTTCCCAACGCTCAGGCCACATCCCCAGGATGGCCCCATCCCTCTTACATCCCTTCCAGAAAGCTTGGAGCTCCCAGGAGAGTTTCCCAGATGGCCCCCTAAACCCCATTTAGGGTAGCGACCTTAAAAAAGCTTTCAGGGGCGCCTGGGTGGCTCAGTGGGTTAAAGCCTCTGCCTTCAGCTCGGGTCATGATCCCAGGGTCCCGGGATGGAGCCCCGCATCGGGCTCTCTGCTCGGCGGGGAACCTGCTTCCCCCTCTCTGTCTCTGCCTGTCTCTCTGCCTGCTTGTGATCTCTCTGTCTCTGTCAAATCAATCAATCAATCAATCAATCTTTTTTCAGGCAAGTCCTCTCTTTGCCCTTTGAGATGCAAATCTACCACCCAGAACTTTCCCTGCTCTTTGAAATGTGAATGTAACTCTGGCTTTCTCCCCCCAGCGCCTGTGGAAGGCTCAGGACCCGTCCCCAGAGGCCCGCTTGCTCTCCTCTACACCTCCTGCCACAAACACACGGTAGGGTTATTTCTCTCTAGAGAAGCAAGTGCCAGTTGTCAGACCCGGAGGGGTTCAGTTAGTGAGCACCAACCCCCTTCCCCGCTTTCTGTGACGGCCACTTCCCAGACGGCTCAAGCCCCCACCACCTCCCTCGACCCCACAGACCCCTCGAAGACATCCAGTCCCTCGGCCCAAATTCCAGTGGAGGTTAGGTCACACAGGGCCCTCCTTCTGGCTGCAGTGGTGGTTGTGAATAAAATCTGTCCCTGTCACTTTGAGGTGTGTCTGGTTTTACCTTTGAAAATGGTCACCCCTTCAGAGGCCAGCCCCAGGTTAGGGAGACCGAGGGTGGGGGAGAAAGGCAGCCCACCAAAAGGGCCGTGACGTGTCCAAGTCAACTATTTTGTCCTGTTTTTTTTCAGCACATACCGAGTCCTCCAGGAAACGTGCAGGGGTCCCTGAGCGAAATCAGTGGTGGTAGCAGCCAGCCTCCAGATGGCTTTGCCCACCTGGAATCCACATCCTGGTGTAGCCCCCTCCCACCCTGGAGAGTTCTGGTCTTCCCGACCCCCATAGATGTCAGGGCAGAAATAGCAAAGTGCCACTTCGGAGGTTAGGTCATAATAGGGTTGCCAGATCAAATACAAGATGCCTGGGTATATCTGAATTACAAGTGCAAGTATAAGTATATCCCAGATATTACAGGGGATATACTTACAGTAAAAAAAAAAAAAAAAAAAAAGTTGTTTGTCTGAAATTCAAATGTCCTGGGTGTCCTGTATTTTATTCGCTGAACCTGGCCACCCTAGACCTAAAGGATAATGTGGCTTCCACTTCAACCTTGCCCTCTCTGGGATCTCTTATGTGGGAGAAGACTACTGCCGTGGTGGGGAGAGGTCAGCTAGCAAAGGAGCAAAGCAGCCGTGTACAGAAGCCAGCCTCTGAGCGGCTCCTCCGGCCCCAGTTGAGCCTTCAGATTAGGCCACCCAGCCAACAGCTTGACTGCGACCCCTTGAGGGACTCAGGGCAAGGACCACACAGCTTCCAAGCAGCTCCCCGATTCCCAACCCACAGAGGCCACGGAATCATGTTTATGGTACTAAGCTGCAAAATTTCAGGGTAACCTTTACATGGCAATGAATGTGTTCCCTCCCAAGGGGCCAGGGTGTCAAAATTGGTTCACCATTAGTAAAAAAAATGGTTGGCACTAGAAAACAAATCAGAAGGGCTTCGGGTCACCCCACATGGGGGTTCACTTGCTCGTTTGACCTCGGATATGCGTTCTGCAGTGGGGAAGAACAGAGTAGCGGGACCATGCGCCCCGGTCAAGGTCAGCCCTGCCCGGCCCCCACACCCGCCCCCCGCCCCCAGCCACCTGTCCGTCCCTCCACCGAGACCCACCTCAGCAGCCGGAAGTCATGCTGCCTGGAGACCGTGTGGATGCCAGTGCTCTCGGACAGGCCATAGAGGGCAAGGATGGGCATGTTGAGGCTGAGGAAGTAATCCAGGGTGGCTCTGGAGAGCCCCAGGCCCAGGCTGAAGTACTGCCGGCAGTGATGGAGACCCAGGAACTTCCTGGCCTTGTTGAAGGTCAGCCTCTTGGCCAGGCCGAAGCACAGCGGGGGATGGGTCTGCCTTGAGGAGCAGACACAGGGGAGCAGAGCTGGGCCTCAGGACTCCACGCCGGCACCCCCCGCCCCCCTCCGGGGCAGCCCTGAGACCCAGCCTCACCTGAACATCCACTTTCTGTTTGTCTTGAGTCCCAGCCACATGGCCCACTGGTCGACTCTCCTCCGGAATGGGGAGGACGAGAGCTGGTCGGTCTTCAGGTTGTCCAGCAATCTGTCCCAGACCCACGGGACGCCGTGGAACAAGGTGGGCTTCACCTCCCGGAGCGTGTCCATCAGGGAGCCCTGCATCACACAGCACCATGGTCTCCCGGCCAGCCCTGCCCCAGCCCCCCGGCCTCCTGCCCCACTGTAGGGCCAGGTGTGGGAAGCCCTTCCCTGCAGCCATGGCCGGAAGCCGTGTCGTGAAGGAGGCAGGGAACGCCGACGGGGATGACCAGGACCATCTGCTCCCACCGGCTCTGATCAGTGGGACACGCAGGATCCGTGTCCCTCCCCACGTGGCTCAACACATGTGAGATTCAGCCACAACATTTGCTGTTCCTGGGGTCCCATCCACCCTCTCCCAGAACCCTGAGTCGGGGCAAGCAGTGGATGGAGAAGGGAAGGGAAGGTGCAGAGACAGAGACAGAGACACACGGAAAATGACAGACACACACACAGATGAAGAGATGGAGGGAGAGAAAGACAAGACGAGACAAAGAGACAGAAGGGACGGGAGGGGAGGGAATGAGAGGAAGTGGGGGATAGGGAGGGACAAACTCTGGCTTCATCACCATTTTCACATCTTCTCGGTTACCAAGAGAGATGTCCCAGTGCCCACAAATGCAACGTTGACAAGGGAGCGTGGAGAGTACATTGGGACTAAGCTGAGCCACGCCCACCAGCCCCCACCAGAGCAGAGGCCAGATCCAGAGCTGAACCGGGTCTCACATTATTAAAAGGCCTTTAAAGAGCTCCAAGAAGAAGAGCTTGTGACACGCGAAAATATGAAATCAAAGCTTTCGTGTCTGTAACGTTTTCCACTTTTTTCAATGAGGAATCTGCAGAAATTTGTTCTCTCCCTACGTACCTAGGTGATTCACCTCAGTTATGCTCCTTGGCCCGGGAAGCCTACATCCCGCACCACCTGGCCCTTTGCAGGACACGTTTGCGGGCCCCTTGGCTGAGGGAGCCGCAAGGATCCCGGCAGCAATGTCCTGGTTCTTCGCTTTTCCCGACTTCCTGTCTTGGCGGGAAGTGTGTGATTTTCTACACTCAGAGTCACACGGCTGTGACTGAGGTCTCGGGATGTATATGTCAGTGGCCTCATGATCCACGACACCATCTTGACCATTTTCATTGCACAGCTCTGTGCCTTGAAGCTCGTTCACACCGTCCTGCAGTCAACCCCACCCTCCGTCTCCAGAACTTTCCATCTCTCCACATGGAGACTCTGTCCCCACGAAGCACAGACTCCCCACCCATGCCCCAGCCCCGGCTCCCACCCTCTCCTCTCTGTCTGTATGGACGGGACTCCTCTGGGGCCCTCCTGGGAGTGGGGTCCTGCAGGATGGGTCCTTTTGGGTCTGGCTGCTCTCACTGAGCCCCGTGACCTCGGGGTCTCCCCACGTGGTGGCAGGTGGCAGGGTCCCTTCCTTCCTAGGGCTGGACCGTCTCCTATTGGATGGGTGGAGCTCATGTATTATTACCCACTGGTCTGTTGATGGGCACGAGGGGCGCTTCCCCTCACATGCTTTTTTAACAGCTGGATCAAGCCTCCTGTGCGGTGAGTTTTGCCCTGTGGGAGGAGCTGAATGGAGGCTTCCCATTCCCCAGGGCACGAGCTATGCCTGCTCCAGCCCCTTCACTTCACAGACGGGGAAACTGAGGCCCAGAGACGCAGAGGACCAAAGTCGCACAGCAGGCTGGGGGTGGGGGCAAGGCAGACATCCCAGTCCTGGGCTGAGCTCCCCACAGAGGGGGACCCGCCCCTACCCCTCCAGCCTCCCCGGCCTCACCTACGCCCACAGCAGCAGAAGGCCCGGGAGCTCCGCTCACCCTCAGAGCGTCCGGCTGGGCAAAGTAGAGGGCTCCAGCGACCGAGATGGAGATCCACATGTCGAAGAGCTGGGCCCCCATGTAGCTGAGCGGGAGGTAGTTCACCAGGATCTCCTGCGCCTCCGGGGGGCACTTGTAAGACAGCCTCTGGGCCGTGGCCAATGTGGTCCAGGTGATCTGCAAGACCCCGGAGCCATCACCCGGAGGCTTGTTCTTGACCCCCAGGAGCTCATCTTTGTCCACACGAGCCCCAGAGCCCCAGGCTGGCCCCTCCAGAAGGGACACTCACGTTGTCATGGCTGAGCATCATGGCCTTCGGGGGGCCTGTGGCCGACAGTCTGTAGACCAGGGTGCAACACTGGTTGGGCTTCTGGGAGTCGATGACCCGGTCCAGCGTGTCTTCCGAGACGCCGCCTGCCAGGTCCAGGAACCCTCTCCACTGCAGAGAGCAGGCGGAGGGGAGGGGGCGGCGGGAGGGGACCTTGACCCTGAGACCTCAGCCCCCAGGCCACGCCCCTGACCCTGCCCTCCCTGGCGAGGACCTACAGAATACAGGTTCTGCAGCCGGGTTCGGATCTCCTCCTTGTACTGCACGATGGCTTTGAGGTGCTTCAGGGAGCCCTGGATCTGCCAGACAGCGAGGGGCTCAGGAGGCACCGAGCAGGAGCGCTGGTCGCAGCTGAGCCCCGAGCCCGCTTCCCCAGCACTTCCCCACGGGCGGCAAGGACACTCCCCCGTTTTTGGATTGTGGCAAAACACACAGGAATTGGCCACGTTAACCATTTCAACGTGGACACTTGAACGGTATTGATTACATTCACGTGATGTGAACGTCACCTCTATCTAGTTCCAGAACATTCTGTCTCCCCAAAAGGAAACCCGGTGCCCGTTAGCCGTGACTCCACTCCCCCATCCTCCGGCCTATGCCAGATGTTTCATATAGACAGAATCCTACACTCTGCAGCTGTGTGTGTCCGGCTCTTCTCACTGAACGTCACGCTGTTGAGGTCCACCCACGCTGGGGCGTGTCAGTGCTTTTCTCCTTTTAGGGCCGAGGAACAGTCCGGGGCGGGGATGGGCCACCATTTATCCGCTCGCTCATCGGCTGGTGGGGTGCTGCACTGTGCCCCTGTTTGGACTGCTGGGAAAGTCTGTGTACGAACTTTTGTTTGCACACCTAGTTTTCCATTCTGTTGGGTAGACCCCCAGGTGTGGGATCGCTGGGTCATATGATGGTGATTCTACCGTTGGCTTTTTGAGCAGCTTCCCACACAGCCACCCCATTTTCCCTCCCCACCCAGCCACACACGAGGGCTCCAGGGGCCCCGCCACCTCACCAACACTTGTCACCTGCGTTTCTGACAATGGCTGTCTTTGTGGGTGGGAAGTGGCGTCTCGTGGTGGCTTCCCTCTGTGTTTCCCGGATGACCGTGGACATTGACCATCTTCTCTGGGGCTTACTGGCCGTCCGTGTTTCTTCTCTGGAGAAACGTCGAAGTTCTTTGCTCACTTTTGAACCGTGTTTTCATTGCTGGTGTGTTTTGTTTTCGATGTCGAGGGATCCTGGACCCATTCTGCAGGCGGACTGCGTGGGTGTCCTAGGGCTGCTGGGATACACTTCGGTGTTGGCTCTGAGTGGCTTGGTCTGCTCTCTGCTTAGAGTGTCGTAATCTCCAGACCCAGGAGTGGGAAGCCTGGGTCTCTTCCGGAGGCCCCACAGCAGGATTGCTCATTTGGGAACTGGCTTCTTTGGGCTGTTGGCAGAATTGGGCTCCTTGCAGCTGCAGGACCAAGGTCTGCCTGTCTCCTGGCTGGCTGTCAGCCGAGGGCCCTTCTCTGCTCCCGAAGGCCACCATATTCCCTGGCTCAGGGTCCCTTCCTCCATTTTCAAAGCCAGAATCCCGGGGGGCAGGAAGGTTGAGTTCTTCTCATCCTTTGAATCTCTCCGCTCTCCGTTCTGCCTTATCTTTCTTTGTCTCCAGCAGCTTAGGTGTTTATAGGAGACCCCTCCCCGGATAACCCAGGATCATCCCCCAGATGAAGGGCCTTAATCTTAATCCCATCAGCGAAATCCCTTTTGCCATACAAGGTGCCATGATCACGCGTCCCAGAGATTGGGGCGTGGACATCCTTGGCATCAAGGCGATGATCACAAGGACCAACGGGGTTTCCTGAGAGGGAAGACTCAGGAATGGGGCCAGACTTCGGGTCTGAGCCACTGGAAGGAGAAAGAAACACTAAGAGGGAAGAGCAGGCTTTTTGGGGGAAGATCCGGAGCTTGGGTTCGGACAGGTGGCATCTGAGATGCCTCTCTGGCATCCCACGGCCATTATTGGGAAAGCTGGAGATAAAAATGCTTGAAATGTCTGCAAACAGATATCTCCCGGGGAAGAGACACAGAACACAGAAAGCAGGGGTCTGCTGTCCCCGGCCTGGCTCTGTGATTAAGGTTCAAGCAAGTGAAGAGGAACGAGGATGAGCAACCGGGGAGGAGAGCCAGGCAGTGCATGTTTCATGATCGACATCGTCCCCACCACAGCAGGGGAGCGCCTTCCAGGTGGAGAATGACCCAGGCCACACACCTGGTCACCTGCCCAGACCCTGTCTTGGGTTTATTTATTTATTTAGCGTTAAAACGTTTGTGGTAAAAAAAAAAAAAATAACAACGTTTCCTATCTTAACCATTTTAAGCAGACGATTTGTAGTGTTAAGTGTATTTGCATTACTGGGAAACGGATCTCCAGAACTTCCCATCTCCCCACACGGAGACTCTGTCCGCATGAATCACGGACCCCTCCCCCCCTCCCTGCCCCAGCCCCGGCTCCCACCCTCTCCTCCCTGTCTGTGTGGACGGGACTTCTCTGGGGACCTCCTGGGAGTGGGGTCCTGCAGGATGTGTCCTTCTGGGTCTGGCTCCTCTCGCTGAGCCCAGTGTCCTCAGGGTCCCTCCAGGTCATGGCAGGGGTCAGGGTCCCTTTCTTTCTGAGGCTAGACCGTGTTCCCGTGTGGGGATGGACCGCGGCGTGTATCCTTCATCCATCAGCGGACATCTGGGTTATTTCCATATTTTGACTGTTGTGGATACTGCTGCTATGAACTTGAATGAACCAATGTATCGTCAGCACCTTTCCTTCACTTCTTTCAGGTACGTATCCGGCAGTGGGATTGCTGCTGAAGTTTTGAGGACACTCCATGCTGTGTTCTATAGTGGCCACACCGGTTTACGTTCTCAACAGAGGACTGGATTGATGGACAGACGAATAATTTACATTCAGTAAAAGTCACCTGTTTAGGTCCACAGTTTCATGAGTCTTTTCTTTTTTAAAGATTTATATTTATGTTTAGAGAGAGGGAGCAGCAGGGAGGGGCGGGGTGGGGAGAGAGAGAGAGAATCTCAAGCAGACTCCACGCTGAGCTTGGAACCTGACCCGGGGCTCCATCTTGTAATCCTGAGATCACGACCTGAGCTGAAATCAAGAGTCAGATGCTTAAACGACAGAGCCACTCAGGCACCTCCAGTTCCACGAGTCTTGACAAACTTACGGCCGTGTGACCACCACCTTCATCAAGATCTAGAATATTTCCATCGCCCCATAAAATGTCCTCGGCTCCTTTGTGGTCTGATTCCTCCTTTCAACCTGGTAGCCACTGTTCTGGATTTCTGTCCCATAGCTTTGCCTTTGCTGGAAGCTTCCCATATATGAACTCACACCACGGGTAGCCTTCTCTCATTCAGCACGTTTCGGGTGCAGCCACGTGATTACATATAACAGGAGCCCAGTCATCACTATGGTTTGGTGGTACTGATGGACCACGATTCACCCAAATGACACAAAAACAGATGGATCTTGGTTAATGGATGCTTGGGCAGTTTTTGGCAATCATGCCTAGAACAGCCACAGACACTCACATGCAAGGTAGATGCATGTTCTCATTTCTCTTGGGTATGTACTCCAGGGTGGGAGGTCTGGACCATATATTACGCATTTGTTTCACTTGCTCTGAAATCATCTAGCCATTTTCCAAGATGGTGGCGCCATCTCTGCCAGCAATGAAGGAGCATTCTGGTGGCTCTCTCTCCTCATCAACACGTGGTGTGGTCTGTTTTAAAACTGGAGTCATCCTAAGGGGTGTTTTGTGGTGACCCTGTCTTTGCCTACATGCCTCTGTCCGCTTGTCATGGGTCATCTTAGGGTCCCCATTTCACAGGGTTCAGCTTAGGCTGCAGGACGGGTGGGGGCGGACCCAGAAGTTTCAGCTGTAGGACCATCACGGTTCCTCCACGGGAGGAAGAAGAAGACCCAGAGCCTGAGGTGGCCAAATACGAGTGGGCATTACTCTGATGTCCACCTCCTCTGGGTGCCCCATATGCCCGTGGATCTCTCCCCATTCCCTCCTTGGAACAGAGATCAAATAGGAATGATCATACCATTGATGATCCTATTGACAATAGCGTTAGCATTGAGCACTGACCATGCTAAGCTCTGTCCTAGCCTATCTCAGGTTTACTCAGTTCATTCCAGAACCAAACCCATTAGGCAGGTCCTATTACCACTCTCATTTTACAGGTGAGGAACCTGAGGCACCAGAAGGTCCAACACCTTGCCCCAGGGCCCAGACTTAGTGAAGTAGCTTCCGAGCCACGGAGCCCACACCCAGAACCACCTCACTTGGAGCAGTGCTGGCCCAGAGAAATTCAGGATCTGTTGTACAGTGCCATTAAGATGAAACATCCAGAACAGGCAAATCCACAGAGACAGAAAGTGAGTTGGTGGTTGCCAGGGGCTGGGGCCAGGGGAATGAAGCATCCCCACTAATGGGCACAGGGCTTGCTTTTCAGGTGATGGAATGTTCTGGAACCAGACAGAGGTCTTGGTTGCATAACACTGTTGAGTGCCCTCAATGCTACTAAAAAGGGTGTCAACGGTAAATTGTATATTGTGTGCATTTTACCACAATTAAAAAAAAAGTGGGAAGAGAGGATCTGCTTGCAGTAGACACACTGACATCCCAGTTTGCGGTGTGTTGGGGGTCAGCCCCTGAGCCAGCATTGAGCGGGCTCTGACCTCCTTGGGCTTGAGCACCGGCTATGGTCAGCAAAGTGAGGGCCATTTGGCAGGAACAGCACATGCCTGGCACCTCTTACAGGCCCCGGGCCTGCCCATGCATGGAATCCACAGTTCCCAGCTTGTGAGTAACAGTGTGTTGGTAGGTGCGTCATTCATTGGATCCGTTTTGTCTACTAGGCAAAGTCTGTGTCTTTCCCTGAGCTGTGCCCTCCACCAGGCATGCCCGCCTGGCTCCCGCAGTTCCCCAAGTCACTGACCTGGATGATTTTCTGCAACTGCCTGTCATTATCCACCACAAAGATGTCTATCTCTGAGCTTTCAGCGATGACCTGGCAGGCTTTGGGGGAGTTGGTGGCCAAGATGCCAACAGAGAAGCCTCTAGAAGCAGAACCCAAGAGGTGAGGACCCACCGGTGAATTGCAGCGTTTCCAAGAGGCCGTCTTTGCCAAAGGAGAGACAGTCCCTCAGGCAGAGCCCTTAGTGTGGCAGACAGCCCCAAACACCCACAGTATGCCTTGTTTGAAGGTGGGTCTCAGGGACAGCTTTGGTGTGAGCCCTGCCCTCCAGAGGTTCCCCAATGGTCTGGACAAGTAGGGGAGGGCTCAATGCTGGAGAACCCTGGGAAGTGGGGAAGGTTTTTTGGAGGAGGGGTCATGCGGCTGGGCTTCACAGGATGTGTAGGAGTTCGACAGGTAGAGATTGTCAGGAAGGGTAAGCTGGCTGGGGCTCAGGGCTGAGCCCTTGATGAGTCCCACTGAACACAGACCAAACAGGAGCCTAGTCTGCTCCTTGAACTGGGGACTGTTTGGTGAGACCCCCCCTATGGATTCAAGAGGAGGGATAAGCCTTTGCTAGGCTGGTGGCTTCCTGCCTCCATGTACCCCAGGGAGATACCAGATAACTCTTACCCAGCCATGATAGCACCAATGCTGGCGATGACCCACTCCTCCGAGTTTAACCCCATGATCCCCACTCCGTGGAAGCGCTCCAGGCCCAGCTGGAGAAGGAGGCCCTTGTGAGGCACGGGGGGCTCATCTGCCACTTGCCCCTCCCTCCCTGCCCCAGAGCCGGCACCTCAGGCTGAGAACCCTGGGCTCCCTTTTCTCTGTTGACCATTTGGGCTTCTGTTTGCTGATAAAAGAGCCCATCTCCCCATTACAAGCTACCACATATTCATCTCGGGCAGTGGTTCTCAACAGGGACGACTCCACCTTCCCAGGTGACATTGGGTAACATGGGGAGACATTTCTGGGGAAGGGAATGGTGCTGACATCGAGTGGGCGGGCACCAGGGGTGTTGAGGAATATCCTCTAACGTACAGGACAGACCCGTCCGCAAAAATGATCCAGCCCCGAGGGTCCATAGTACGGAGATTAGAAAATACGAATAAAACGTGCTCCCCCTCCAACATTTTTATGAATAAATATTTGACAAAATCAGAGCTGTACTAGGCCTATATTATCATTAACACGCCATTGTTGGCAAAACCATACATCCTGACTATTTTCCCAGCCTTTAAATATTTCCTTATGGTATCAAATATAACACCTCAATTATATTGGGTAATACAGAGATGTCACAATTTTGGGGCATCTGGCTGGCTCAGTTGTTAAGTGTCTGCCTTCAGCTCAGATCATGGTCTCAGGTTCCTGGGATCAAGCCCCGCATCAGGTTCCCTGCTCAGCGGGGAACCTGCTTCTCCCTCTACCCTTCACCCTGCTTGTGCTCTCTCTCTCAAATAAATAAATGACATCTTTTTTTTTAAGTCATAATTTAGTGACCCCCCCCTTATTGGTTGATACTTAGGTAAGATCCGTTTTCCCCTCCATTTTTATTAGATAAAACATTGGGAGGACATCTGCCTAGCTCAACTTCTGTATACCCACATTATTTGTGCTGATGTCTGGATTGATTAAAAATTCAAAATGGCATACCATTCATCCATCCTGGCAGACCAGGGGTTGCTACCACCTGGCCCCCAGGTGGGCCTTTCCCCTCCACTCTAGACTTCCGAACACAACTGCCCACTGCTGGTGTCCTTGTCTAAACGGGGCACCATAAAGTCAACATAAAGAATTGTTAATGTTACCCACTCCCCTGTGCTGACCCTGCCTTCTGCAATCTCAGTTAACAGCAGTTCCTGCAAGTTGCCCAGGCCAGAAATCCTGATTATCCTCAGTGTCTTTCATTCTCCTGGACACCCAACTCATCAAGACATAATGTTGGCTCTGCCTTCAGAATCTGACCACCTCTCACCCCATCTCCTGCTACCTGCTACAGGTCCCAAACACCTTCTCAACCTCAACTGGTCTCTCTTTTTCCACCCAGTCTGTTTTCTCTGCAGCAGCCACGCAGTGCCTGTGAGCACCCAACTCTGGGCACATCTCTCTGCTTACAGCCTTCCATGGCTCCCACCTCATTACTGGTTAAAGCCCCCCAAGACCCAGCAAGACCTGTCCCTATTACCCCCTGCCCTCATCACCTCCCTCTCCCCCTCACTCACTCTGCTTTAGCAACATGGGCCTCTTTGCTATTCAACCAACATGCCAGGTCCCATCCTGCCCCAGGGTCTTTGCACATTTGTTCCCACTGCCTGTAACACTTATCCCCAAATATTCACTTAGATTCCCCCCTCCCAGCTGTTTAAATCATGTTGAAATGCCACTCTCAGAGAGTCTCTCTTTGGCCACCATAGGGTAAGATTACAACCCCTGCCCCAGCTCATCAACCCTTTTATTTTCCTTAGTTTTCTCTGGATCACTGTCTACTTCCTGAATACTTGTTTGTTACATTGACTGGACAAGTCCCTAGAGGTCTCTTACCCCCTTTCCTCATCTGAAAAACAGGCATTCCTTTCTTGAAGGGGCTAGATTCTGGAGGCCTCCAATGAATGAGGTGGTCTGGCCCCTTGCCCTCATGAACTGACCAACTAAACAAATAAAATTATACAACTATGTTGCCACATGGCTATGAGAGCTGGGCAGAACATCTTCAAAGGGGCTATGATAGAGTGTGTTGGGGGCTGGTGAGTCTGGGGAACCAGGGTGATCAGGGATGACCTCGCTCAAAAGATGAGGCATTGGAGGGGTGCCTCGGGAGCTTAGTCTGTGTCTGACTTGTGATTTCAGATCAGGTCACGATCTCAGCCTGGTGAGGTCAAGCCCTGGGTCAGGCTCCGCACTCAGCAGGGAACCTGCTTGAGATTCTCTCTCCCTCTCCCTCTGCCCCTCCCTCCAGGAAATTAATAAATCTGAAAAAAAAAGTGAGACATTGGCAAAGAGACACAGTAACAGTAACTACCGTAAAAATATAGCTAACGTTGGTGTAATGCTCAGTGTGAGTCAGGGGCTGTTTGATAGGTGTAAACTTCCTGAATTTTTTTTTTCTTTAAAGATTGTATTTACTTCTTTATTTGAGAGGGGAGAGAGCACAAGCAGGGGGAGGGGCAGAGGAAGAAGGAAAAGCAGGTTCCCCGTTAGGCAGAGAGCCTGACACCAGACTCGGTCCCAGGACCCTGAGATCATGACCTGAACCGCAAACAGACACTTAACCCACTGAACCACCCAGGCGCCCCAACTCCCTGACTTCTTGTAGCAAACCCTTGTTTTATACTAAATTTAATAAAAATAAAGTAAATGGATCTGTCCATATATAACTTTTACGTTTTTAATATCAGACATATAAAAATAGATATAAAAATCCCCACTTTAGGGTGCCTGGGTGGCTCGGTGGGTTAAGCCTCTGCCTTCAGCTCAGGTCATGGTCTCAGGGTCCTGGGGTCGAGGCCCACATCGGGCTCTCTGCTGGCGGGAAGCCTGCTTCCCCCTCTCTCCCTCTCTGTCTGCCTCTCTGCCTACTTGTGATCTCTGTCTGTCAAATAAATAAATAAAATTGTTTCTTTAAAAATCCCCATTTTACAGATAGGGAAACCGAGGCACGGTGAGGCTGGGTCACTAAAAAAACGTTGGTTTGAGGCACAGCCGACAGCCAGTGTTCCATTAGCTTTATGGGTACAATACAGTGATTCCACAAGTCTATACATGATGCTACGTCCACAAGCGTAGCCTAAGTCATTTTTTAAACAAAAAAAGCCACAAGGCATCTAACCACACCTGGTGGTGAGCGAGGTTAAGTGACGTGAGCAAGAATGGGCAGGTAAGGGCGGAGCCAGACGAAAGGATGCCTGTCCAGGCCGGCCTGGCGGGAGGGGCGTGGCGCGCAGGCGCGGTGGCCCGGGCACAGCAGTGCGCAAGCGCAGAGCGGCGGGCGCGCGCGCAGGCGCAGGACACGTGGTACCTTGAGGAAGGCCTTGGCGGCGCGCCGGCACTCCTCGTAGTACTCGATGTAGGTGAGCAAGTGCCAGCCGTTCCTGTGCTTGGAGCCGAGCGCGATGTAGTTGGCGTACTTGATGGCCGTGTTCATGACCATGTCGTGCACGGTGATGGGCGCCTGGCTGGTGAAGGTGTCCTCCTGCCGCAGGTGCACCTCGCCGTTGCGCTTTGACGTGCAGTAGGGGTGCTCTGTGGGCAGGCGGGGCTCGGGGGCAGTGAGACCCCAGGTGGGTGAAAGAGGGACAGGGCTGTGGCCCTGGTGGCGGCAGGGGTGGGCAGAGCAAGTGGGGGAGGGTGGGTGTGGGGGAAGGCATGGCGGACAGAGGGAGAGAGAGACGCCGCCGCCAAGGGAGAAAGAGGGAGGGGGATGGGGAGACACAGAAGAGGGCGCAGGGACGGGTGGACAGACAGGTGCACCGGCCCAGGGCGGGGGGCTCGGCAGCAGGCCACCAGCAAGCAGGCAGCTCAGTCGCAGGCCCGCTGCCCCTCCGGTGGACTCCCCAGGGACAAGCGCCTCTGACCGCTGTGTCCACCCTTGCCACCTCCCTCCCGTACTCCCAGCCGCCGGGCCAGCCTCCCCCAGCGCCCTCACCCGACCCCAGAGATCCCGAGGCTGGCTCACCCTCCTTCCGTGGGTGACTGGCTTCTGTGGGGCCCAAAGACACCCCCTTACCTTTGCGTTTAACTTCTGATCGCCGATCTCTCTCAGTTGGACTCAGTGTCTTGCGTGAGGACATGGTATGCAGAGTATTTTCTGCCTCACTTCTTAAGGCCTGGGGAGCATCGGGCCTCCTGGGACATCCACAGAAACACACTTGCAGTCGGTGGAGGGCTGTGAGTGTCCAGGCCCGTGGAGGCCCGGGGCTCCCAGCTACTCTCAGGGGTGGTCAGGGAAGGCTGCTCTGAACAGTGGGAAGGAGTTGACTTGGCAAGGAGGGGAGGGGGAAAGATCTGAGGAAAGAGAGAGTGTGATGAAGGCCGTCCGGGCTGGAGTATAAGGAAAACTGGGGGGAAAGGAGGAAAAGAAGCCAGGTAGGTGGTGAGAGTGGGATCAGCATGGGGTCTTGCTGGCGGTGTTAATAAAGAATTGCTTTCTGGTTCCTTCTGTGTCCATCCCCCACGCAGTGTGGAGACTGGTTGACCCCTGATGGGAGCTGAAATGCATCAGCTCCCAGCCCCTGCCTTCCACCCACAACACATTTTCACCCTTCTCTGTCATCGGGGAGGCTGTGCCCGCTTCGGTCTGGCAATTCTTTTTATGAGCTTTGATGACCCCCCTGCTCTAGCCACAGGGGACAGCAGTCTCTAGACTAGACATCCAGAATGTTCCTGCCTATGGCCAGCCTTTGTGACCTCACTGTGGATTCTGTAGCCTGGAGCCATGATGGAGATGTGGCCCGTTGCTGCTTGGCAGAGGCCTGAGGGGCCAGGGGTCTGCCCCCACAGCCAATGGTTCCCAAGGTGACAGCTCCCAGGGAGGAGCTAGCAGGCAGCAAAATCTTGGGTTTAAAGCTGCCAGCTGGAGGGACCCCATAGTCCCTGCCCAGAGTTGTTAGCTTTGGGTGACAAAGTTCACAGGAGACCAGAAAGGGAATAGTGAGATGAGGAGGCACTGTGGAAGCCATGAGGTCTCGGAGGCCAGTGAAGCTGAGTGTGTCAGAGAGCCAGTTAAGGTCGGCAGAACCCAAAGCTCCCAAAAGGTGGAGAAGGATCTTGAGTCGCTGTGCCTGGGGGGGTCCTGTGTTCATCTGCCCATTAGGCGCAGTCTGGAGCTAGAATAGTTTCCCAGATGGGCATACAGCTGGATTTTCACGTATTGTGTTGGATGCTGTTGAGGTCGATAAACCAAAAAGCCATTTCAAGGCCTCTCTGGTTCCTCAAAAAGTCAAACATAGAGTTACCATATGACCCAGCAATCCCATTTCTGGGAATATACCCAAGAGAACGGGAAGCAGGGGCTAGAAGAGATTTTGCGCGTTCACATACCCAGCAGCCTGATTCACAACAGTTAAAAGGAAACCACTGTCCACGGATGGATGAAGGATAAACAAAATGTGTCCATCCGTGCAATGGACTATGATTCAGCCTTAAAAAGGAAGGCCATGCCGACACCTGCTACAACGTGGATGAACCTCGAGGACATTGTGCTCGTGATATAAGCGGGACACAAAAGGACAGATTCTGTCTGATCCCGTTTGCGGGAGGTACTTAAAGCAGTCAGACCCAGGGAGACAGAAAGTAGAGTGGTGGTTGCTGGGGGAATAGTGAGGGATGAACTCATATGATTGATTTGGAAGAGAGTCACGTGAGGGGGAGAGCCAGGTGGTTTCTGGGGCCCGCAGTGGGAGCCTCCGCTTCCTGCTTTGGCCAGCGGTCTCCTCAATCAGCAGCTTCTTGGGCATAAGCAGTTTCCCTGAGCACCTCGGGGACAGCGGGAATCTATCAGCCGCTGGAGAGATGATGGAGCCTTCTCGGCTGGGGACCTAGGAGTTGTTCCTGAGCAGGCTTTTCCAGCCCTATGAGCAATCCTCCCATCTCCCCACCTGCCTTTTTTGAGCTATCATGGACAAACCATAAAATGTACCCGTTGCAACAATCCAGCGATTTTTAATAAACGTCACACTGTTGTGAAGCCATCACCATAATCATCCTGAAAGTTCCCTTGTGCCTGTGTGACATTGACCGTGCTCCTCATCCCAGCCCTGGGAAACTACTGACCTGCTCTCCGTCCATCGTTTTGCCTTTATTAGAAATGTCATATAAGTGGAGTGACACAGTGTGTAGTCTTTTGCGTCTGGCTCCTTCCACGTAGTATGAGTTCATCCGCGTGTCTCCGTTGTTCGTGCGTTCTTGTGGTTGAGTAGGGTTCCAAGATTTGTATGGTACTGTGTTTTGTTTGTTGATTAATCGGTTGGTGGACATTTGGATTTTCTCCTAGCATTTGGTGATCATGAGTAATGCTGCTGTGAACGTTTGTGTACAAGCTTTTGGGTCATTTCTCTTTGGCGTGTACCTAGGAGCTGAATTGCTGGGTCATACAGCAACTCCATGTTCAACATTTTAAGAAACTGTCTAAACTGCTTTCCACAGTGGCCCTGCTGTTTTCATTCCCTCCAGATCCTTGCTGACACTCCGTATTGCCCGATTTTAAATTTTTAGCCATGGCGGGGGGGGTGTGTAAAGTGCTGTCTCGTTGTAGTTTTGACTTGCGTTTCCTTGATGATTGGTGACATGAAGCATCTTTTCACAGGCTTAGTGACTGTCTGTCTTTAATGTCCAATCAGATCCTTTTCCTATTTCTAAATTTAGCCATTTGTCTTTTTATTGTTGAGTTGTATGTGTTCTCTACATATTCTGGTTACAAGTTCTTTAACAGATACGTGATTTTTAAAAATAGTTTATTCATTTGAGAGAGAGAGAGAAAGCACACAGAGGGAGACGGAGAAGCAGGCTCACCCATGTGGGACTCCATCCCAGGACCCTGGGGTCACGACCTGAGTCAAAGGCAGATGCTTAACAGACTGAGTCACCCGGGCGCCCTGCAGATACATGATTCTTTTTTTTTTTTTTTAACTTTTTCAACTTTTTAAAAAAGATTTTATTAATTTGACAGAGAGAGAGATCACAAGTAGGTAGAGCAGCAGGCAGAGAGAGAGGGGGGAAGCAGGCTTCCTGCTGAGCAAAGCCCCCAATGTGGGGCTCGATCCTAGCACCCTGAGATCATGACCTGAGCCAAAGGCAGAGGCTTAACCCACTGAGCCACCCAGGTACTCCAGATACATGATTCTTAAATACTTTTGTCTTTTCAGTTTCAAGTTTGACGTTTACTTGACAGTATGTTTTGAAGGGGAAGAGTTTTTAAATTTGGTGAAGTCCAGTCATGTCATTTCATTTATGCTGTGTGCTTTGCAGTCACATCTAAGAAATCTTTACCTAATCCCAGGGCACAAAAATTTTCTCTTTACCCCTAAAGTGTTGTAGTTTTGGCTTTTATATTTAGGTGTATGATACATTTTGAGTTAGTTTTTGCGTGTGGTATGAGATGAAGATCTATGTTCCCCTGTTTTGTTTGCTTTGGGCACGTTATTGCGGCTATTATTCATTACAAAGATGGCCCTTTCCCCCACTGAACCACTGGGAAACCTTCATCAAAAATTAGTTGGCCATAAATGTGAGCTTTCATTTCTGCGCTCTCTGCGGTATTGACCTTGTACCACACTGTCTTGGTCAGTAGCTTTACGGGAAGCTGTGAAGACGGAAGTCTTGTATCTTTGTCCTTTCATTAAAGGCAAGGATCTTGTGGGTGGCAGAGCAGGAAGAGTAAGTCATCACGGGAGACACAAGGATTACAAGGACTCTGAACAGGCAGGCTCTTTATGGCAGCATGCGATGGCTGACGGAAACGACAGGCTCTGAGTTTAAATTCTTAACTTCAGAGCATGTTCAGAGAATCCATTCAGTGGAGGCTATCAGTGATTTCTTATCTCTTCCAGCTGTAGGTTGCTGAGTTATAACATGGTGTGAATTCACAGCCTTTCCAGATCTTTGCATGAAAGTTAGGGCATTATTTGAGTTAACAGTACCCTGAGAGTGTAAATATTGAAGTGGTGTTATTTGGGGGGAAGATTGTATGACTTTCAGTGCCCTGAACTTTTATTTATTTATTTATATTTTAATTTATTTTTCAAATTTTTATTTAAATTCTAGTTAGTTCACACATGGGGGTAGTTTTGGTTTCAGGAGTAGTAGTTTGTGATTAATCACTTACATAGAATACCCAGCGCTCACCACAGCAAGCGCTCTCCTGGATAACCATCACCCCTTTACTCCACCCCCAACCCACCCCCCCCTCCAACAACCCTCAGATTGTTCTCCATGGTTAACAGTGTCTTATGATTTGCCTTCCTCTCTTCTCTCTTTTTTCCCCCTTCCCCACACGTTCATCTGTTCTGTTTCTTAAATTTCATATATGAGTGAAATAAGATAGTATTTGTCGTTCTCTGACTGACTTTTTTCAATCAGCATAATACATTGTAAATCTAGCCATGTACTTTATCTTTTTTTTAAAGATTTTATTTATTTATTTGATAGAGATCACAAGTAGGCAGAGAGGCAGGCAGAGAGAGAGAGATGGGGAAGCAGGCTCCCTGCTGAGTAGAGAGCCCAATGCAGGACCCTGAGATCATGACCAAGCTGAAGACAGAGGCTTTAACCCACTGAGCCACCCAGGCGTCCCTCCAGCCATGTCCTTATAAATTATAAGATTTCATTCTTTTTGATGGCTGAGTAGTACTCCATTATACACACATGTGCTTGCGTGCACGTGCGCGCGCACACACACACACACACACACACACTCCACATCTTCTTTTATCCATCTGTCTATGGACATCTGGGCTTTTTCCATAGTTTGGCTATTGTGAACATTGCTGCTATAAACATTGGGGTGCAGGTTCCCCTTTGAAACACTATGTTTGTATCTTTGGATAGATACCTAGTAGTAAAATTGCTGGGTCAAAGGGGGTAGCTCTACTTTCAACTCTTTGAGGAACCTCCATACTATTTTCCAGAGTGACTGCACCAGCTTCCATTCCCATCAACAGTGTAGGAGGGTTCCCCTTTCTCCCTATCCTTGCCAACATCCATCATTTCCTGACTTGTTAATTTTAGCCATTCTGACTGATGTGATGTGGTATCTCATTGTGGTTTTGATTTGTATTTCCCTGATGCTGAGTGATATTGAGCACTTTTTCATGTGTCTGTTGGCCCTTTGGATGTCTTCTTTGGAGAAATGTCTGTTCATATCTTCTGCCCATTTCTTGACTGGGTTATTTGATTTTGCAGGGGGTAGGGTCTGTGCTGTTGTCTCTAGAAAGTCTCATTCTATGAGCGTCTTGCCCTGCACGTGAACCAAAGTTCTGCCCAAATCTGCCCAAATCTGCCGTCCCCCTATGGTCATGCTCAGGCCCCCAATCCCTCTGACTTATTACAGCTTTCTCAGAAAGAATCCGACAGAAACCATGCTGTGTTCCTTATAGTGCAGGTGTCAGGAGGCGGCGAAGTCCTTGACTACCAGGTCAAGTTGGTGTCTCTCAGGTTCCCCCACCTTAAATTGATCTTTCCTGCTGTTACAACTGATCAGAATTTTGTCAGGAGGTATTATGAGACGACACCAATTATCTTCCCTAGCATCAAAGCGACCTCGGTACCCACTGACAGCTCCTGATTGTCTCCACCTCCCTCCCATTATGAATGCCAAACAGAGACTTTCTCATCCCATCATTCCTTCTGTGTTATCGTGACTTTGTATGACAATAACGACCACCAGTTATTCCGTGGGAAAACGTCCTCAGAAGGACGTGCGTTGACAGCATGAGCTAAAACAAGAAGGCAAGGCAGCACTGTGTTTGACCTCAAGGGGGATTCGAATTTTTCAGCATGTCCACAGATGACCATGGATGTGTGCTTGGGGGCATTGATTTGGGGGTTACAAATAAATTTTAGTGAGCAGGCAAACTTGCAAATATAGAAGCTGGAAAATAAAAAAGAAGACAGACTGTATTTGCATATGAAAAAAAACCTAAAAACCTATGAGGTCGATAAGGAAGGCCATCAGAAATGCCGTTATCCTGTGTGCATTGCATTTGTGTTTTGTTTGGCAAGGAGAAGGTCTTTTTTTTTTTTAAGATTTTATTTATTTATTTGACAGAGAGAGATCACAGTAGACAGAGAAGTAGGCAGAGAGAAAGAGAGAGGAAAGCAGACTCCCTGCTGAGCAGAGAGCCCAATGCGGAACTTGATCCCAGGACCCTGAGATCATGACCTGAGCCGAAGGCAGCGGCTTAACCCACTGAGCCACCCAGGCGCCCCAAGGAGAAGGTCTTCATACGTTTCTAATCTATTTATAATTTTATATTTTAAAAAGAAAAGGGGTCCTGGACAACGTCTGAGTAATGGAATCTTAAAAGACTGGAAATTTTCTTTCTCTTGTCCTTGTAGGCTGTCCCTCTCTGGCCTGGGAGGTGTCCCTTCCACTGATCTTTTGGGGACCAGCCCTGTGGATTTGCCGTATCAGGGTTGGTCTGCTTATATGTGGACCTTTGGATGGATGAAGAACAAATTTCTGTGTTCTTTAAGTTGCTGTTATTTTGGGGCCTTAGGACAACAGCAAAACTCATCTGCAAAGATAGGGTTCATCAAGAACCATAGCTGTTAGCCAAGACTGATGAGGGCTTTGATGGTGACAGTTTACCCATAACGAGGGGTTTAGGGCCTCAGACATGCCATGCCATCTGCCTTCTCCGTGCCCCTTCACCTGGGAAGGTGTGAGTCTCCAACAGCTACCTTGTCATATGGGGTCTGTTTTTACAGATTCCCACCCCGTCCAGATGCAGAAAGTTGAACTCACAGAGCCTGTCAGAATTTGAACCCAGAACTGATTCCAGAGTCTGAACGTCTCAACAAAGAGTTGACAAAGAGTTTGAACGTGGGGCCACAAATCCTGACATGGGATGCTGAATTGCTTTATTATCAGAACTTGTTGGAAGGGTTTCCAAGTTGCTTTCAGGAAGATGAGTTGGTTTGGGGACCCACTTCTTCAAACTCATGAAGGCTTTTCTTTCTGAGGCCTCCGTCAGTCCTCTGGGGAGAAAAGAAAATCTGACTGGACCCCAAGGGCTGAGATCTTTTTTCTGAAACAAGCAGTCCTTTACAGACCTCCCCATAAGCTTCCCTGGGATCACGCTTTGAAGGTTCACAGGGATTCAGGGATCTGTGATGATCCAGAATGACTGGAAATATGGACACAGGCAAGGGGAGAGGCCTCAGAAGAAGCCAACCAGCCAGTCCCTTGCTCTTGGACTTGTAGAAAATAAATTCCTGTGGGGGAAGCCTGCAAGTCTGCAGTAACTTTGTCTCTGCAGCCCTGTAGCAAGCTCATGTGGATGAGTTGGCTAGTGGGGGCCTCAGAAGACAATGATTTGACCACGAAAGGATTGGCAGGGGCCCTTGGGACAACTGAAAGTCTGTTCTACTGTCCTCTTTCTCTTACATCGAGCTAGACTCCCCCAAACCTCTCAGAGACCCCTGGCGTTAGGGGGTTCCCTGTGGATGAGACTTGGGGAGAGGAGAGGAACAGGGGTGGGTGGATGAGAGTCGTTCAAACCCCCATCTCTTACCCTCTGCAATGGGCCAATGCGTTTCACTCCTTGGGTTCCTGGCGAGTAGCACTTTTCCCCACCAAAGTTTCTGACAAAGGTCTGCTCCAAAGAAGCTACAGTATAACATCTGGGCATTTTTCTGGAAGAGAACGTACGAGTTGAGCCCTGACCTAGAATCCCTGCCAAGAAAATGCATGTTTGTGTGTGGCCTCCCAGCTCCGCTCACAGACCCGCCTGCACGCAGGGGGACCACCCCTGTCAGACCCGATCGAGGCACAGCCCAGCCCAGCCAGTCTCACCGTCAGGCCAGCCAAGAGCAGCTCCACCAGGGAAGTCAGTGGTAGAATTTCTCAATTTGCTTTTTGTATTTCTGGGTGATAAAATGTCTCCTAATCTTTGTTGTCGGACCTGTCGAGAAAGGGGAGACCAGTTCAGAGGTGGGTATGAAATCAAAGTCCACGTGTCCCGTGTGTGGGCTGCAGGGTCCCGTGGCAGGGGCAGGCTGGGGCTGGCTCTGCCATCAACTCCGTGCGTGGCTCTCCTTCCCCATCCGTATGGGGATGACAGACCCCGCCCCTCGGCCTGCTGTGGGGTGAGGACTATGGGAGCAGGGAGGCAGACAGCGTGCCAACCTCTGTGGCTCATGTGGCCTGTGCACCCCATGAAGGAGGCACACCAACCCCTGATTTTACAGGTGAGTAAACTGGCTCAGAGCCAGTTGCTCTGAGCTGACCCAGCGCGTATACTGCAGTGGCAAGACTTGAATTCAGGCCCCGATCCATGCCCCAGGCTACTCCCAGGCTCTGAGTCACCATGGGGTTCAGGCTTCCCAAGCTGTGTCCCGAGCAGCCCCACAAGGACTGCGTTTTCAAACTGGTTGGAAGAACCAAGGATCGGAGGGACAAGTCACTTGGAGGGAACAGGATTTGAGCCCAAGTTGTTGGAGGCTGTGTGCTTGCCTTCACCCTAACTCTGCAATCCACACCATCAGATTAGAGCTGAGTGCTGAGAGCAAGCCCCAGGAAGGACACTGAGGGAAAGCGGGACCCCCAGCCACCCTGGCGTGAGCCCTCCCCTCGTGGGCTAGACAGACCAAGATCAGTGAACACGTAGGGTAATCCCAGACTATGACGTGCCATGGGGGCAAGATGGCAGCTGTGTCGGAGTGGGGAGGGTGAGCTGTAGAGTTACTCCATTGAGGGCAACGGTGAGTCACGTTAGGTCAGAGAAGGCCTTTAGGGTGAGACGTGGACAATGAGAAGGAACCAAAGAATAGAGTTGGGGGGGGGGGCATTCCAAGCAGAGGGAGTAGCAGGTGCAAAGGCCTGAGGCAGCACTTCACCTGGAGGGTTGTGGGAACAGTGTGTAGGCCTGTGCAGTTGGGCCAGAGTAAGTGAAAAGGAGAGGTCAGCAGGAGCATAGTCATGCACGGCCATAATGAGGAGTTTGGCTTTTATTCCAAGAGCAGGGCATGGGGGAGAAGGGATGTGTGTGTATGTGTGTGTGTGTGTGTGTGTGTGTGGCGGGGGGAGCTGTGCACCAATGAGCTGAAAGTGGACCCTCAGACCTCCAGTAAAGGGCACATCTCCTCAGTTCCCATGTGGCACTGGACACTAGCAAGGGACCAGCCTCCAAGTGCCAAGGCCACCTGCTCTCTGGTCTGCTCACCCAGCTCTCCATGTAGGACAGAAAAGTCCTTCTCCAGGATGGCCCACTTATGGATCCTCTGCGCACTGGAAATGGCTTCCTGATTCACAGCATCTATGCCTCGCTGGATGGCCTTGTAGACCAGGGGGTCCTGCAGCTCCAGAATCTCAGAGACGGTGGACACATGGCTTCCCAGGTTCCGGCAGAAGTGGATGGCCTCCAAGCTTAACTTGTCCAGTGGCTCTCCATTTGTCCTGTCGACCTCACACTGGTGCAGGACACCCTCGTCACCACACCCAATGACCACACACACTCCCTGTCCACACCCGAGGACCAGGAAGTGGGTCTTGAACCCACAGGGGTGTGCCCTCTGGAGCCTGGGGCAGAGACTCTCCCTGCTCCCGCCCCTGCAAGAACAGCAAACCCACATTACCTTCAACGTCAGCAGGACGCTCAGAAACTTTGCTCTATCTCCCACTAACATGGCATTACTGACTATGGGAATCTTCTCTTTAACCAAGTTCTCAATGGGAATAGGGGCCACGTTCTCACCGCCAGCCATAATAAGGATTTCTGGAACAAAGCGTGGCTCGGTGAGGGTTTGACAGTGACAGTACAAAGGGCTTGCCCCCACCCCCCGAGGATCAGAGAGAGATGTTGACACAGATGACCACTCACTTAGAAAACCCCAGAAACAGAGAAGGACCCCCCCCCTACAGCCGGGACTCCTACCATGCCCTTCTCCAAGCCCCCCGACCCAGCATCACTCTGGTCCTCCTCTTCCTGTCTCCTTGAAATTCCCATCAAAAATGTCCAAGTCCTACGGACTTCACTTGGACAGCACCCTATGGATCTACTGTCTGTTTCTTGGGCCTCTGTACCCTTTCCAAGCCCTCCAAAAAGTCTTGCTTGGAAGATAGCACAGTGCTTCTGGCCAAGCCCTGTCTCTGTCTCCTGATTTTCCTACCATTTGGCAACCCCCAAAGAACCTTTTTTTAAAAAATTTATTTATTTGTCAGAGAGAGATGGAGAGAGAGCAAGCAGACAGAGTGGCAGGCAGAGGCAGAGGGAGAAGCAGGCTCCCTGCCAAGCAAGGAGCCCGATGTGGGACTCGATCCCAGGACGCTGGGATCATGACCTGAGCCGAAGGCAGCCGCTTAACCAACTGAGCCACCCAGGCGTCCCCCAAAAGAACCTTTAAGAGAATTGTGTCACTTCCCCCCCCCACCCCAGCCTCTCAAATTCTCTATGAGCCCCTCCTCCTGTCCCAGATCTGTTCTTCTCTTTCATCTAAGGATGCTGGCTGCCTCCCGTCCCACCCACCCAAACTCCCTGTGTCTTAGCCCATGATCTTTCAGCCATCCCTACTGAGGTGGTTAAGGCAGTGGTAATAATGTGATGGGGATGGACACCTGTGCTGGTGTCTGCCGGGGACTCCAGCATCAAACACTGCTATTTGTTTAGGGAACCCTTCTCTCCACCTCGAACACTTGTGGTTTGGATGAGGACTGCCAGGATGAGCATGGGACCGGGTCCGACCAGTCCGCACCCTCCAGTCTCTGCAGAGGTTCATCTCAAGATGGGATCCAGTGAGAGCCAGATCTAAAACTGTGGCTATGCCTTGGTGGTTAGTGTGAGCCTAGACTGGTGGCAGCCATCTTGTCGCCAAATGGGAAGATCCTTTCCAAGAACGGCCCCAGGGCACCAAGGACAGCTCTCAGAAAGGGAAGGACCAAGCAATTCCTTTGATGCTATTTTGGCACCTGGGTCCAGCCACGCCTGAAGTGAGACCTCTTGGACTACCCCATTTTTGAGCCAATAGTTCCTCTTTTTCATTTCAGCCTATTTCAGAAGGCTTTTCTGTTGCTTGTCATGGAAATGATGCTAACCTAGTCCTCTTACTGAATAGCTACTGCCTACATCAAGCTTGCTGCCAAGTACCTTTGATGCGGCCAGTGATGTAGAGGTAACCCTGGTTGTCTATGCGGCCCAGGTCCCCCGTGTGTAGCCAGCCTTCGTCATTGATGACCTCCATGGTCACGTCTTCCATTTCCAGATAGCCCATGAAGACGTGCCGACCCCAGATGCAGATCTCCCCGATGCCGTCCTTGCTCTGCTGGTATAGCATGTTCTTACATCCAGCCATGATTTTGCCACAGCTGCCGGGGGGTGGGAGGGAGGAAACCAGGGCTCAGGGAGACAAGGTCACCCACTCGGGACAGCCTGGGTCCGCAGCCCAGGCTTCCTGGTGGGATCTGCTGCTCTCACCCTCTCCAGGACCCGGTGGGCATGAGGAGATGTACCGATAATTCCAAGACAAGGAAATACAGATGGATTTGGACCAGACACAAAGAAGGTTTTTTCCCAACTTCACCCATAACAAAAGGAACATACAGGAGAGTCATGTTGAGGTACCATTTTTTAAACAACTGCTTTTAAACAACTGCTTCAGCACCATGGGCGGTGTGCATGCAGAACGTTCGCTTCAGCGCTCTTTGGGGAGAAGAAGCCCTAAGTACCCACCGGTAAGAGGACCAGTTTGGTGAATGATGGTGCGTGTATGCAGGGGGACTCTCTGCAGCTGTTGAAGACAGGGCAAGTGCTTTGTATAGGGAACATTCTCTATGAGATGGGAATCTCGGGCCAGCCAAATCCATTTGATTCCTGAGCTTGGATGATGTGAGTCAGGACTGATGGGAAGTTCATATTATGAACCTGGATAATGAAGGACACTGGGCTATCTGACCTCCCGTAGTCCCCGAGCACCAGATGGAAAGTAGTCATTGAGAGAGGCTGAGTTTTGTGTTCATTTTAGCATGGAAAATGCTTTCGTTGGGCAGAAAAGCATAAATGTCCAGGCACTGCTCATACCAGGTTAGCTTAAAGACAATGGTGGGATGGTCTGGCCTCTGGGAGGGTGTTAGGGTTGAGTTGAGCCCCTCTCTCCCGTCACATGTTATATGGCTAACTCCCAGCCCCTCAGAATGTGACTGGATCTGGAAACAGGGTCATTGCAGATGTCTTGAGTTCAGTTAAGATAAGGTCATACTGGAGTAGGGTGGCCCCAAGTCCAGTCTGCCCAGTGTTGTCCTAGAAAGGGGAAGCTTGTATTTCAGACATGCTCGCGGGGAGAACCACGTGTTGATGAAGGCAGAGATCTGGGGGATGCATCTAAAAGGTCAGGCTTGGAGCCCAGGGCCAGCTGAGCTTGGGAGAAAGCTAGCAAGGGCCCATACACATGTTTGAGATGGAGCATGGCAGAGACGAAGGGTCTTCGGAGGTGAACCTGGGTTAGATGAGCCTGGGGGGGGCATCTGGAGGCAAAACTCACAGGTGACAATTAGGGAGACCCTGGAACATTCTAAGAGCCCTTGTCCATGGGCTCTTGGACACATGGGGGCTTCCCTTGTGAAGATTTAGGACTTGGAAGCTGGAGAATAGGCATCATCCTAGAGACTCAGGTCAGGGTTCACCTTAGCGGCGTGGCTTGCCCACCCTCCCCCCTTTAACTCTAGTACCCCATGTTGTTGGAGGGCTGGGGGTCTTCCCAGGAGGCTGGTACCTGTGAATCTTGTAGTTATTCTGGCTGAACATGCTGTGGGGTCCCGTGCATTCAGTCATACCGTATATCTCATTTATAGGCAAGTCCAGGCTTAGGAAGAACTGAGAGGTCTGTTGGTCGAGAGGCGCAGCCCCGCTGATGGAAAAGTGGCAGTTATCAAGGCCAAGGTCACTCCTGACTTTGCTGAACACCAGGGCCTTCGCCATGCGGTAGCTCCCGGGAGTGTCATGTATCCTGTGAATAAGAACGCCAATGCCCTTGGCATGGCTCAGCAGCCATGGAGCTGAACGGAGGTCGGTGGGCACCAGCTGGAGAAGGCTGAGCCCCCTTCCCCATGGCCCTCTCCCTGCCTGGCTCCGCTGGACCTTCCACCTACCCCAACATCCTTTTTGTATTGACCTTTAAGCCAATAACTCTTCCCCATGAGAACACCTTCTTCCTCAAGCTTGAGAATTTGACGCTATTTTCTTTGATCATCTCCTGCATCTTCTCCCAAATTCGGGGCACCCCCAGGAAGATGGTGGGCTTTACCTCCTTCAGAGTGCTGATCAGGGTACCCTGCAAGAGATCGAGCTGGATTAACCACACCTGCCCCCTACCTGGAACCCAGATGTCCCATCTCTCCCCAGCCTGTTAGCTCAGCCCTGGAGAAGCTTCTCTTGGCTAATTGGACCAGGGCGAGCACCCACCCCAGGGAGCCAACCCACTGGCGGGCTGGGGGCCAGTCAGTGTTCCCTTGTGAATCCCCTAGGTGAAGCCTAGGGGTTTGGTGGAGAGCACCGACTGGTGACAAAGGCCAACCCAAGGAGGCAGTGGACTTTGCACAGCTGTTAAAAAGGATGTAAGATTTGTTCCCAGACAGATCTGTGGGTTCATGCAATCCCTTTCAAAATCCAGGCAGACTTTTCCACAGACTGACAAGTCCATCTCGACATTTATATGGAAATGCAGAGAACCTGGAGAAGAACCATGTTCTTGATTTTAGAAGAGAAGAACAAAGTGGGAAGAATTACTACCCGATTTTGAAATTTATTCTGCAATAGGGTGATTGGCCATCCCGGTTTGCTCAGAACCCAAGGAGCTCCTGAAAGGTGGGATTCTCAGTCACAAAACCAGGAATGTCCCAGGCAAACCAGGGCAAGATGGGCACCATGCTAGAAAGCCAGAAACGTCCAGTTGGGGCGGTTTGGATGTAAGGCTGGACGTACGGGTTCAACGGGACAGAACAGAAAATTCAAACACAAGTGTCTACATTTATGAGCAATGCGCAGTCCACGAAAGTGCCCGCGCGGCTCAGCGGAGGGGAGGCTAGTCCTATCCTGAAAAGTAGAAGCAAGAGCTCCATTTAGCGTCTTCTCCCCCACGCAAAAGTGAACTCAGGATGGAGCATAGACCCAAGCGTGAGCGCAAAAACTGGTGGATCCGTGGGGAGCGCCACAGAGACCCCTGTGGCCCTGGGGCAGGCCAGGGTCCAGCACACGTGGCACCACACTCACGAAAGAAGAGAAAAAAGACTTCATTGGAGAATGAAAAGACACGCCCCTGGGAGAAGGCACTGGCAGGCTGATAATCTGGTCCAATGCCACTGTAAGAAGAGACGTGGCCACGTTTTGAAGTGAGCAAAAGGTTGGCACAGACGCTTTTCTTCCAAAGAAGGTCGTTAGGCGGTCACCAAGCCCGTCAGGAGGCGCTCGTCACCTGCTCGGTGCGAGGGCTGCCGCCTCCCACCCACTTGCCACTCTGAAAACAGTCTGGCAGTTTCTTAAAACGTTAAGACATCTTTATCACCCGCCGGGTGCTGGGCTGGTTGTTTGGAAACTGGATAGTTTTCGGAGATGATAAGGATATGGGCAGATGGGAACTTCTCAGGTCCTGAAGGTGAGTGGGTGCACATGACGCAGTCAGCCAGAGAAGAAAGTATTTATCGAGTGGCTACAACACCCCAGACACTGGGCACTGGGGTGGGAAGGGGGTGAAGAGGGACCGAGGGGATACTGAAGCAGAAAACAAAATGACAAAGAGATGTGGGTAAGGGCCTTGAGATGGGTTTGGTTTGGGGAGCTTTTTGGTGCTGGGAATACTGACTAAAAAAAAAAAACAAAAAAACCCACACACACATTCTGCTTTCAAAACAAGTCACATCTTCGTTTTGGATTGTTCAGTGCACAACCCACACAACCATATGTGGATGCCTTGATTTGGGTAAAGATAAAAACTAAAAGAATGTGGTCAACTATTTCCATTGTTCCTAAATGGAATGTAAGATTAGGAGAGAGAAGGAACCCCCTGGATCCAGGGGCTTAACAAACCCAGCCACTGACCCCGGGCTGCCCTCAGCCTTACTTTGAGAGCGTCTGGTTGAGCAAAGTAGGTGAAAGCCCCGATCTTCATGGGTAACCACATATCCACCATTTGAGCTGCAATGTGGCTGAGGGGAAGGTAGCTGACCACTACCTCCTGTTTTTCTGCGGCACAAGACAGGCCACTGTTCTTTGCCACTGCACCCGCCGTCCACGTGATCTGGAACACAAGTCAGGCTTACGATCCAGGGGGCTACCCCCAGCTTCACTGGAGGGCCATTTAAATATGGTTACTTAACAAACACTTAGAACACATCTGCTGTGTGCTGGGCCCTGCTCTCACGCTTTCCAAACATGAAGTCATCCCATGCTGGGTCAGTAACTACAATCCTTTATACTTTACAGGTGGAAAAACAGAAGCCCAGAGTGGTTAACAAACTTCCTCGAGGCCAGGAGGAGCTGTAAAAGGTAGTGGTCAGCTTTGGACGTTGAACTGACCCCCCTTGGATCCAACAACAGAGCCTAGCATTGGAATGTCTACATGGAAAGTCAGAAATCTTAACGGATCCAGTAAGTGGCCCAGGATCCAATCCTGGCTCCGTCGTTTGCTAGCTTGGCGACCGCGGGCTCTTTGCTCACCTGTAAAATGGGCACAGGGGCTCCTTGTGTCCTGCAAACCAAAAGGCCACCCATAATCCTATCACACAAATACCCCACAGTTAACATATGCTTGTTTCTCCTTTTCCAAAATGTGCCTCAATGTGTCGTTTTTGCAGATGTATAATTTTGCAGTCTGTTTTTCTCACTGGCGTCGTCCCTTGCGGGTTAACAGTTACCTTGTTAATCCTGCCACACAGGCCTCCACACCATTCCTCCCACACATGAGTCAGGGTCCTGCCTCAGGGCCTTTGCACTGGCTGTTTCCTCTCCTTGGAATGCTCTTCCTCCAGCTTGCCCCGCAACTGAGTCTTTCTCACACTTGCCATTTCTGCTTGAATGCCATACCACCTCAGAGGGGCCATGTCATGCCTCGCAGACTGAAGTTGCCGTCGTCTAAGTCACTAGGTGCCATTACACACCACAACGGTTCATGACACCTTACCTCCCGGTAAGGGGTTTAGTGAAGGTTAAAGGGTGCCTAGCTCAGCGTGGTGCCAAGTGCCCTGGGAACTCCAGCAACTTTGAACTGTTGATGCGTGTGGAGGGAACTGGGATCACTTAGTCCGGGAGGCAGCTCGGAGAGGCAGAAGCCATTCTCGTCTCCGTCTTACAGATGGGGAAACAGAGGCCCAGGGAAGGGGGGGAATTTGTCCCAGGTCACACGGCTGGCAGGTGGAAGGGCTGGGATTCGGAGCCAGGCAGCCTTGCTCCAGGGCGACTGTTGATCTCGGCTCAGATCATGAGATTGAGTCCCAAGTTGGGCTCCATGGTCAGCGGGGAGCCTGCTGGAGATCCGCTCCCCCTCTGCCCCTCCGCCCACTCTCTCAAATAAACACGTCATTCAAGAAAAAATGTGTGCTGTGTAGCCAGCCTGCGTGGGTTCAAGCTGCACCACGGTGCTCTCTGTGTGAGCCAGGCCCAGTTACAGAACCGCTCTGGACTTCAGTTTTCCCACCTGTAAAAAGAGCCTGGTAGAATTGGGAGGGTAGTCGTGAGGATTCACCAAGCGTAAAGCTCTCAGAGCAGGGCCTGGCATGTAGTGAGCGTGACTGTCTCTCCTGCTATTTTTTTTTAAAGCAGTTTATTGAGATGACACTGACAGAGCCTGACACCCACCATTTCTCTCCACCAGTGAAACCATCACCAGCCTCAACATAGTGAACATGGGGTCACCCCTCTGGCAAGCCTCCCTTTGCCACCCACCACCCCCCACTGCCACCCAGGCAGCCCCAGGTCTGCTTTCTGTTCCTATGGCTAAGTTTGCGTTTCTTAGGGTTTTGTATAAATTGGATCTTTTAGGACCTGTTCCCCTTATTCTCCTGTACCAGTGGTCTAAGCTACTATCACCTGTGGACTCCATCCAGACACGCATGTGTCTTTCCCAGACACGTAGCCCTTCTTAAGTAACCGAAACATCAACTTCTGCTTTACTTCCAAGAAGCACAGAGTGTATATCCTCCTCTTCTACCTGCTTGTTTTACTGTCGAACACTGTTCTACGCTCTCTAGGAATATATCAACTCATTTCATTTTCAAAACAGCCCGGGAGGCAGGGGCTGTCATTATCATACCCAGTTTAGAGCTGTGTAGACAAAGGCTTGGAGATTTCAAGTGTCTGGCCCAAGATCACGAGGCGGGATTTGAACACAGGTCTGCTCTAAAGCCCCTGATCTCCCCCCTGCACTGTACTGCCCTCTTGGAAGTGCTTCGCTGGCTAGGAAGCCCCAGGAGGCCAGACCCCTGAATGCTACCCTGCCCCCAGTGGGGTGAGAATAGGAAGAGCCGGAGGGCCACTGGCCTGGGTGCTGTCGCCATTGGCACTTACGTTGTCATGGCTAAGCATCACTCCCTTGGGATTGCCTGAGGTCCCAGAAGTGTAGATGATCACAGCGCACTGATTAGCCCTCTGGCTTTCCATGATCTGGTCCAGCTGGGAATCGGGGATGTCATTGCCCAGGTCCATGAAATCATTCCACTGTGAAGAAGAGACAGGCAGAGAATGGGGACTCGGGATGTGCGGGGGACCCTCGACACGCCAGGGGTTCCCTTCCCCTGTCAGGTCTGGTGCCATCAGCTTCTCTAAAACATGATTCCCAGCGAGAGGGAGGACTCAGGGACACCAGTCGTGGTGCCTCTTACAACAGCCCTAAGATGTTCGCTTTCCCTCCTTCACTTCCTGGTAGGCTGCTGGGTCTGCACCTGTGACCACAGCTGGTCCAGTCACAGTGAAGGTCAGGGCTTTTGCTGGAAGTGCTGGGACTGGAATGAGTCATCAGGGCATGAATGAGTCAAGATGTAGCCCCAGGAGCTGCCTAAGGTCACACAGCAAGCAAACAGGAACTAGCAGTCTAAACCAATACAGTCACACTCTGCTCTTACTGACCTTCCAGAATGATGCCTCGGAAGGAACTGTTGGGTTGTATGGACTGAGTATCACACAGGACCTGCAAAAATTCTACCACTGACCCTCCCACCCACCAGGCTCTGGAGGAGGGCAATGCCCTGAACTCAAGATGGCGTGTAGCACCGTCCAGAAGTAGAACCAGGGGGATGCCAGCCCCGTGACATCAGGTCATGTCCAAGGGCCTCTCTGCTTGGTTCAGCTGGGAGGGAGTTGCTGGCATCCAGGGGGTGGAGGGGGCGCACCGCTCGGCATCCTGCAGTGCGCAGGACAGCCCCGCAACAAAGAGTTATCCACCTCAAACGTCTGTAGCAACGAGATTGAGAAATCCCAGTGTAAGTGGCGCGGCTAGCATGAGAGTTTCTTTGAAGTATCCAGACCTCAGGTATTGTTGTTCCGATGGCCACTTTAAACCTCAAAAGACTATGATTCTGGTCAGTTTTCTTCCTTATTTATTCACCCTCCCTGGTTTTAGTATTCGAGTGTTTTCTGGAAGGTATGAACGCTGGCAAGGTTTTGGTTGGCCAGAGAGGATCATGGGCATCTTCTGTCCCGCCCGTGTGGGGGCAAACCTAATAAACTCCGTGACGTGGCAGGACTTCTGATTTGAGTCGTGGGTTTGAGGGTCTCATCTCATGGATATTAACAGGAGCTTGTCCTTGGGCCTCACGAGCCTCCTGGCCGGGCTTCTGTGATAACCCAGTGTATCCTCACACACAGAACCCGTGCTCTGGCTAAAGCGTGTCTCCGTTGCTCATACTGGCACATTTCCCAATAAACACGCTAAGGCAGGGGCGCCCAGGTGGCTCAGTCGGTTAAGTGTCTGCCTTTGGCTCAGGTTATGGTCCCAGGATCCTGGGATCAAGTCCCGAGTTGAGCTCCCTGCTCAGCGGGGAGCCCGCCACTCCTCCTGCTTGTGAGTGCGCTCTCTCTCTCAAGTAAATAAATAAAAAAATCTTTGAAACATAAAACACCGTGAGGCAGAGTGCCTTTTCGAAACTGTGATGGCATTTATGGTTTCACACACTCTTTGGTGGCCTTGCCCCTCCCTCAGTAAGAGGCGGTCTAGGTCCCCACCCCAACCCCCCTCTGCTCAGCAGACCTTTTGGTCGGCCATGATGGGCACAGTATGGCGGAAACGATGGTGTGTGGCTTCCAAGAGTAGGTTGTTAAAGGCAAGACATCTTCCACCTGGCCTTCTCTCTCTCTCTGTCTCTCTCTTTCGATGTTTCTGTAGAGTTCTGAGCCAGGATCCCTAGGTCACCATGATGGCGAGGCCACAAAGAGAGAGAGGGAGGCCCAGGAGCCCCAGGTGCAGGGTCCAGACCCGAGTGAGGACTGGGGACTTAGTTAGCCTCCAGTGCAAAAATTGAAGGAGATGCAAACAACAAAATAAAACAAAAGGACAACAAACCTTTGGCAGTCAAGAGAAGTCATATTTTAATGCAATATGTTTTAAGTCACTAACCATCAAAAAATCCATGATGAATGAAATAATAAAAAAATTTTTTTTGAAATATCAAAAATTTAAGTGAAGACAGGCTCCACCAGGGCTGTTGGTCCAAGCCATGGCAGAAATGCTCACCCCCGTATTCGTATTTAGACATATTAAGTGACGGTTCATGGTTTTAGTGACACTATTATTGATGACTTGGCCCATATTAAAGCCACAAGTCAAGTTTTAACAAATTCTGGTTGGGATACAAAGTAAATATTTAAACCTAATGCTGTGGGTTTTCACACACCCTGCTTTTCAGTGATGTAGTATTTTTTCAATTGCCTTAATGTTCTGAAAAAAAGAAGTAAGAATAAAATGATTGTTGTTATCTTAAGCCACCAATTTTGGGGGGAGACTTGTTGCACAGCAATAAATAACCAAAACAGACATCTTCCCATCAATCAGACCCTTCACACCAGGAAGAAAAAGGAAAGCCCTAAAGGCCCCATCGGCCCCCCTTGTGGGGCCCCTTCCCCTTGGCTCAGCGCCGCCCCCCACACTTACAGAGTACAGGTTATTACTGTTCCCCTTCATGGGCAGCTTGTACTGGATGATCACCTTCAGGGGCTCCATCCTGCTCTGCGGAATCTGAAAGAAAGTTCCACGTGGGCCTCATGGCCCGAGAGAGACTGAGGGTGGACGGCTTTCCTAAGCAATGGCCCACAGTGACCCCAGCCTCTTTACTCTCCCCTGCCCAGCCTGTACACACAGCTCTTTGTCCCAACTGGCAGGACACAGCCTGATTTTAGGATGGGGTTCTTTGTACTCAGTATCAGTAGCCTCCAACACTTAAAGGCTGATGAAGACGAGAGCCTCCTGAGTTCTGCTCCCCTCACAGAGTCATGGTTGTTGGTTTATGAGCCCTCCCCTTGCACTGTGTGCCCAGGATCCAGCTACGCTCCTAGCTGGAGCTAGGCAACAAAAATCCTCTGTGCAGGTCACTGGAACCTGGGCAAGCTCAGGACTTTCTACTTATACCGAGGGCTTTCAGGTTCAGTAGACCATGCCTTCAGGATTCTTATACCCTGTTGATACAAAGGAAGGGGTGTGGCTCCACAGCTTGTCTAGCCAATCCAATGATGAAGTCACTTCCAACATCTAGTATGGTAATTGTAAATATACCCAAGTCTCCAGCATAGGTTGAGAGAAGAGGACAGAGGCTCTGTGAACAGTAGGACAGGAGATTTCCAGAGAGAGAGGGAACCGACGTCCAGAAAGCTTGGAACAGGAAATGGCCAGGGAGGTTTGAGGACTATGTGAAGTCTCAGATGGCTAGGGCAAGGATAGAGGGAGAGGATTGGGGTTGAGGCAGGGAAGGATGGATGCCTTGGAGGCAGTGGTGAGGAGTCTGGAGTTTATTCTAAGGAGGCAGGAATCAGTGAGCAGTTGGAGGGCTGTAAGCCCTGGGTGTTGCCTAGAACAAAAGGCTTCCAAGCAGAACCAAATATCCAGTTTGGGAGGAGCGTGTCAGAAGCCTGGCTTTGAATCTTGCATACAAAGAGTATGCAGTATTTTCTAATGGTAGAAAAACCCAAATTGTAAGCCAGTATTTGGCAGAAAGGACCCAGTCTTCACCCACCAGCCATCCCACAGTTTGTTCTGCTATGAACAGAACAAATAGGGAATGATATGAGTATTGGAGATCGTAGAGGCATGACTTAAGAAAACAATTTCAGAAAGCTCAAGGCTGAAGGGAGAAGTCTGTTCCCACTGAACCAGGTCAGGAATTAGGCGTCCAAGGAGGCTTGGTGGCAGTGTGTTCTAGTTCACTGAGTCTAGCTGGATTTCATGAGTCTGGAAAGTCCACCCTAACTTCAGAGATGTTAAAATGTGGGAAAACATGACCAATGATGACTGGAGGATGCAAGACACATCTCACCTCCAAAGATGTGTGTAACTCAGAAATATGATATTAATGCAACAGCCACAGGGCCCTTGGGCTGAGTGGTGAATCTGGTCACCTGCCCTCACCCCCCAAAGGACTCTTCTCCCCATGGGATCCTCCTGCCAAAAGTTGGGTCAGGAAATTGCAGCTCATTCAAACACTAGTTTGTGAAAAACTTTCTACAACATCCACACGAAGGTACTGCAAGAAGAAAAAGGGAGCACGAGGGGAGCCAAATTTTATACGTAAAGAAAAGTCACCACAAAGCAAAGGAAAATTGCCACCCAACATTCCAACATAGAATTTAAAACATACAAAGTAAACACAGCTGGAAAGGAAGAACACAAAGCAAAGCTACAAGCACTGAGCGAAGAGAGAGCCATACCAGAAAAGGTGAAACAGGAAGTGGTAGAACTTAGCGAAGAAATGGAAGAGAAAGAAGCATTTCAGGAATGATGACAGTTATTTAAAAAATGACCATTACAAGGGGGTGTAAGCCTCAAAATGCTTACATTTCTAAAAGAAAGCAGTGAGCTATATATAAAGTAATACATAAACACATTTAAAAAAAAATAGAAGCTTTGGGCGCCTGGGTGGCTCAGTGGGTTAAAGCCTCTGCTTTTGGCTCAGGTCATGATCACAGGGTCCTGGGATCAAGCCCCACATCGGGCTCTCTGCTCCACAGAGAGCCTGCTTCCTCCTCTCTCTCCCTGCCTGCCTCTCTTGCCTACTTGTAATCTCTGTTTGTCAAATAAATAAACAAAATAAAAAAAAAAATAGAAGCTTACAGACTGCGGAGCCTACTTAAAAAAATAAAACAAAGGGGATTAAAAAAAATAGAATCTCAGTAGGAAATGAAGTTAATACAAATTGGAAGTTAGATCCCTGCCACTCTGCCCTGTTCCCCCTAGTTATACATGGAGGACACTTACTGAACCCAAGAATGGGGTCAGCCCCACCATCCAGCCTATCATTAACATCCACCTGGGACCAACGGGACAGGTAGTCCGAGCCCTGCAATCCCCCTGGGTCTGGTGGGTGGTGTTGGAGTTTGGACTTTACCGAAAGGATTTTCCTTAACTGTAGGTCGTTCTCAACCAGCAAGATGTTCACTTTGGCATGACTAATGACATACTGACAAGCCTCCGCAGAGTTGGTGGCATAAATACCAACACAAAGACCCCTGGGGAAAGAAAACACATGTGCGTATGTATATCTTAACATGGAAGGTGGAGGGGGGCGTTCTAGAGACAAGTTCTGAGTTTGCAGCCTTGGTACCAGCTTCCCTCCCTCCACAACTTCACCGTGATGAAATGAAGCTGCAAAATAAGGGTGAGGAAAGCAGCAAGTCCTGTAATATCATCGTGGTGGCCGATCATGGAACCCTCACAGCATCCCATTTTAAAGATGTGGAAACTGAGCCTCAGGGCAGGGAAGTCAGTTGTTCAGGGTCCCAAGGCAACCGAAGCTAGAGATGGGGTTTGGACCGCCCCACTCAGGTACCTCTTCCCTTCATTTGACTGCCTTTTGTTCTTGCCTTTAACCATTCTGTTTTTCAAATTTGCATTTCCCTGATGGCTAGTGACGTCTAGCATCTCTCCAAGCTCTTGTTGGCTACTGCCCTTTGTGAGCTTTCTGTTCAAGTCTTTCCCTTATTTGAAATCTTTCTGTTGGGGCACCTGAGTGGCTCAGTGGGTTAAAGCCTCTGCCTTTGGCTCAGGTCATAATCTCAGGGTCCTGGGATCGAGCCTCACATCGGGCTTTCTGCTCAGCGGGGAGCCTGCTCCCCCCTTTCTCTCTGCCTTTCTGCCTACTTGTGATCTCTGTCTGTCAAATAAGTAAATAAATAAAATATTTTTAAAAAATAAAATCTTTCTTTTTTTCTTTAAAGATTTTTAAAATAATCTGTACGCCCAACATGGGGCTCAAACTCATGACCCTGAGATCAAGAGTCACATGCTTTGTCTTTTTAGTACTCATTATAGAAGCACCGTATATATGGGAGACGCTAGTCCTTTGTCAGGTTGGTTGGTCGGTGTGTCTGTCTTGCCTCCTAACCTGGGGTTGCCCCTGAAATCCCCGATCACATCTCAGAGCCATCCCAGGGCTGCCAGCCCAGAGCCGCGGCTCTCCCACAGTCGGAGTCAACCCAGCCCACAGTCTTACCCTGCTAAGATGGCACCGAGGGAAGTGATGAACCACTCGACAGAGTTAAACCCCAGGATGCCAACTCCATGGAAGCGCTGCAGGCCCAGCTGGGGAGGCAAAAACAAACAAACAGAAAGCAGAAACACAAAGACGTCTTGTTTCTGGGTGGGATCTGCTCACTGGGATGTGGGAAAGCAGATTCCAAAGCCCATGAGGTCACACTGGGAAAAGGCAGCATTGAACCTAAAATCTGGGGTGTGATATTTTTGTGACTGTTAGGAGGCCGCTTTGCCTCCCTCTGCTTAAGGCACCATTTATGTATCCTTGTTTGTATATATTTTATATTTTTATTGTGGTCAATTGTACAAAGCAATTTTGAGTGCACAACTCAGTGGCATGAAGCACACTCACACTGTTGTGCAATCGTCACCACCATCTGTCTCCAGAACTTTCCATCTCCCCAAACAGAGACTCTGTTCCGGGGAAGCATGGACTCCCCACCCCCTGCCCCAGCCCTGGCTCCCACCATCTCCTCTCTGTCACTGTGGACAGGACTCCTCTGGGGCCCTCCTGGGAGTGGGGTCCTGCGGGATGTGTCCTTCTGGGTCTGGGTCCTCTCACTGAGCCCCGTGTCCTCAGGGTCCCGCCACGTGGTGGCAGGAGTCAGAATATCCTTCCATTGTTAGACTGAATAATAATTTGTTGTATGGGTGGACCACACTATGTCTTATCCATTCATCCACCAAAGGACTCTTGGTTGCCTCCACATTTTGACTGCTGGTTATAATGGTGCTGTGAACATTGTGCAAAAGCATCTGTCTGAGTCGTTGCTTTGAATCCTCGAGGAATTGTTGGGTCACATGGTAATTCCATGTCTTATCTTTTGGGGAACCACCACACTGCCTTCCACAAGGGCTGCACCATTCTACATTCCCACCAGCAATGCACAAGTGTTCTGGTTTCTCCATGTCCTCATTGACGCTTGTCATTTTGTCCTTTTTTCAAAGATAATGGCTGTCTTAATAGGTGTGAATTTATTTTTATTTGTAATAACAGAAGTACTCCAAGAGTGATGGCCTGAAGTGGTGACAAATTGCACTTTTAAAGGTGTAGCCTTGGGGCGCCGGCATGGCCCAGTCAGTCAAGCATTTGCCTTTGGCCCAGGTCGTGATCCCAGGGTCCTGGGATTGAGTACTTCTCCCTCTGCCTCTGCCTGCCGCTCCCCCTTTGTGAGCTTGCGCTCTCTCTCTCTCTCTCCCCCTCTCTCTGTCAAATAAATAAATCTTTAAAAGTAAGTAAAGGTGTAGCGTTGATCTGAATGTACTTGAGAATAAACCAGGAAACCCAGACATGAAGGTAATCCTCCTTGGGGCAGGCCCAGGTTTTGCCACACCCCAGATTTTAGGCTTAATGCTGGCTTTTTTTTTTTTTTAAGATTTTATTTATTTATTTGACAGACAGAAATCACAAGTAGGCAGAGGCAGGCAGAGAGAGGGGGGGAGGCAGGCTCCCCACTGAGCAGAGAGCCCAATGCGGGGCTTGATCCCAGGACCCTGAGATCATGACCTGAGCCGAAGGCAGAGGCTTTAACCCACTGAGCCACCCAGGCGCCCCAATGCTGGCTTTTCTTAGCATGACTCCATGGAGTTTTGGGAAACTCTTAACTTTTTTGGCTCTTTTAGTCAAACGGGGCAAAGCTGGCAATGACCCTGTTCTTGAGGAAAATGTAAGCATTTCAAAGATATCTGCCTGCCAGTGCTTCGGAGCATGATAAGTGTTTCTGCTTAGTAACAAACAGGCTATCTCCTCTGCAGGTAGACAGTCTCTAGCAATATGTAAATAAAATGATTTACTACTGTTTAGATCCCTGAGGATTAGGTGAGTAGGATCTTTGAATCCCCAGATCTAAGGACATAGCCAAAGAAGATCATCTCTCAGGAGAGGCGAATCGTCACAGCACCATGGTGGGGCAGCCAAGCAGAGACTCCATCCTAAGAGACCGTTCTCCTCGTCGCTTGGTGAAGACACGTGGGTGTCAGAGGGGAGGGGAGAGAGGAACTCAGGTCTGGGTCAAAACGTGACAGCATTTCCTATGAATCAAAGCCACCAGGCATTCCCTTTTATAATAGGAGCCACCAGTCGTATCCTTATTTGTTGCTGCCTAACATTACCACAAACTTAGCAGCTTAAAACGACACACGTTTTATTATTGTAGTTTCCATGGGTCAGGAGTCTGGGGACAGCTCCTGAATCCTTAGGATCTCCAGAAGCTGCAGTTAAGGTATCTGCAGGGACTGTGGTCACCTCTGAAGCTTGAGAATCTTCCCCCACAGTTACTGACGGTTTGCTCTATTCATTTCCGTGTGGTTAAATGACTGAGGTCCCTGTTTCCTTCCCAGCTATCAACTGGGGACTGCTTTCCCAGAGGTGGTCTGTTGTTCCCTGCCACATAGCCCTGTCCACAACATGGCAATGTGCTTCCTCAAAGCCAGAGGAGGAATCTTTCTTTTAATGGTTTTCCTGATTAGGTCAGGCCCACCAGAGCCCTTGCTGTTTTGATGAACTCAATGTCAGCTGATTGGGGAGCTTAATTCCATCGGCAAAATCTCTTCACCTTTGCCAGCACAGGAGGACAATCCCATCATAGTCACAAGTCCTGCCCATACTCAAGGGGAGGAGTCTGTCCATTCGGTGTGACTATACCAGGGGTTGGGAATCTTGAGGGATCATTGTAGAATTCTGCCTAACATGCCTATCAAAGTAGCCAATATGCACATTTTTTATAATATGATGTTGGCAAGAATAATAGGTAAGCAGAGTCTCTCACACACTCTGAGTGGGCCAATAGAAGCACTTTCTCCGTAAGAATTCATTGTACAAAGAAGGTACTCTGTGCCTCCATGTATGGTAGCAAAGTCCGGAAACACCGTCACTACCCACCAGTATGCCAATATTGTTACATACATATTTGTAGTTGCTGAAAAGAGTATGGATTTGTTTTTAGTGAATCAACATGAAAGGAACTCAGAGTGTGGCAGGCAGCTTCCAAGATGGGGCTCACTGAGTCCCACCTCCCAGGGTTTGTGTTCCTGTAAAATCCCTCCCACACTGTGTCAAGGCTGGTCTGTGTAACCAGTGGAATATGGAAGAAGGGATAGTATGTCACTGAGATTAAGTCATGGGAGCTATGGGAAGATATGATTCCCATCTTGTTCACACTTTCTTTTGGATCACTCATTCTGGGGGAGCTGGCTGCCATAGTCTGAGGACACTCAACCCAATGGAGAAGGACAGGGAACAAGGAACCAAGACCTCTTGCCAATCGCCGGCCATGTAAGTAGGCTTACAAGTGGACCCTCTGGCCCTAATCAAGCCTTCAGATGGACAGCTTAACCACAGCCTCCTGAGACACCGTGAAACTAAATTTGGGGGTAATTTGTTATGCAGCAGTAGCTAACTAATAGATAGAGATTTTTAAAAGCAAGATGTGGGGCGTCTGGGTGGCTCAGTCAGTTAGGCATCGAACTTTGGCTCAGATCATGATCTCTGGGTCCTGGGATCAAGCCCTGAGTTGAGCTCTGTGATTAGCAGGGAGTCTGCTTGTCCCTCTGCCCCTCTACCTGCTTCTGTTCTCTCTCTCTCTCTCTCTCAAGTAAATAAGTAAAATCTTTTTTTTAAGCAAAAAAATAGCAAGATGCAGAATGATGGGTAGAGTAGGCCACCATCTGTGTAAAAATTTGCATGTAGAGAAATTTTATAATATAGACACGTAGTTTACGCCCCAAAAGGATTTACAAAAAACTGGCAATGGTGGCTGCCTCCATAAGAGAGGGGTCAAGAATTAAAGGGAAAATTCTCACCAGTGAACCTTCATATCTTATGGTGCCTCGTGCATTTTATACCATATGTTTGTGCATGTAGAATGAATGATTGACTAAGCGATGAACGAATGAATAACTCATTTACCTTGATCAAGGCTCTTGCAGCCTTCCGACAAGCCGCATAGTACTGGTTGAAATTCAGAACTTCCCACTGCTCACCGTTCTTTGTTGCAAGGGCTGGGTATGCCCCAAATCGTTTGACTGACTCCCGAAAAAAATCAGGGATGGTTACTGGTGTCTCATGGCCTGGCCCATGTTTTGATAGCCGCAGAAGGACTTCTCCATCTCGATGAACGGTCCACAGCCCAGGAGTAACTGCAAACAGCCACCAGGGTTGGTGGCAAATGTTTTTATTAATTTAATAACTTTGGGGGAGGAGTATCCTTTTTGGGCTTGAAGGGCTGAGTATTGAATTAATCCCACTCTCCGGGTGAAGTCACATGACCAATGCCAGCCCATTCACGCTTCCTCTTTCTTACTTTTCCTTGCCCCACCCCCAACAATTTACTATGAAAAATTTCACACCTACAAGAAACCTGAAAGGTCTGTAGAGCCAACATCCTCTTACCACGTGGTTTCCACAACTGCTGGCATTTGCTCTGTTTGCTTTATCCTATCTCGGTCCCACCATCTCTCTACATCCGTCCAACACTCCGTCTATTTCAAGGCTGCGGCTACCCATCCATTTCCCCCTTAAGCACTTTAGCATGTGAATCATTAGCTGGAGTTCCCTATTATTTATAGGGTTGTTGGTTTTTAAAGGTAAAATGGACACACGGCAGACTACATATGCTTTGGTCAGTGGAAATGTGAGAAGTGGCTGTTGTGTGTCTCTCCCAGGCGGAAGGTTTAAGAGCCGGCGTGTGACCCACCATACTCCGTTCTCCTCACAAAAATGGTGCGAGCACATGTCAGGGAAGAACCCTCGTGCCAGATACACGTAATGCAGGCAAGAAATAAGCCCGTGTTGTGTTGAGCTGTTGAGGTTTGGGGTCGGGTGTTAAAGCAACATCACCCAGACCACCTGATTCCACCAACTTATATGGACCGGGCAAAGGGGCTGGCTTGAAGCCAGTTTGTTTTCCTTCCTCACTCACCTGCTTTAAGGATGTGAAATGGTTGACCCCTAGAGAGAAGAGAAGAGGGTTTCCTCTGGAGCGAGTTGGTATACAGTGTGTTGCTCATCGCCCCCCAACCATGGGCCAAGTGAGAGAAGATTCTGGACATCCTCTTGGAGAAATGGGTGTGTGACTCTTGACTTTGAAACTTATCCACTGGAGGGCTGGTAGCTGGAAATGGCTGAGTAGACAGCGGGGTTGGGAGAACACCACACGTCTACCTGCTGGGGGACACGGATTTTTCCCCTTGACAGACATGGACCTCATGGAGAGGCTTTTGGCTGGAAGCCAGTAGAAAGAACTCCACCTGGAGATCCGTGTTTGGAGGCAGACTGTGAGGAAAGTCACCAGTGGGCTCTGAGCAAAGAGCATGAACTACATATTAGTCGGCTAGGGCTGCCGTGACAAAGTGCCCCAGACTGAGTGGCTGACACAACAGAAATCTGTTCTTTCGGTTCTGGAGATGATAAGTTTGAGATCAAGGTGTGTGCGCAGTTAGCTCCTTTGGAGGCCCTGGTGGAGAACGGGTTCCATGCCTCTCTCCTCGTTCCTGACGATTTGCTGGCCATCTTTGGAGTTCCTTGGCTTCCAGAAGCTTCATCCCAGTCTCTGCCCTCAGCTTCACATGGTGTTCCCCCTGGGTGCCCGTCTGTGTCCAACTTGCCCCTTTTCACATGGACACGGTCATTGGGTTAGGACCCACACGAATGACCTCGTCTTACCTAATGACATGTGCAGTGACCCCTCTTTCCAAATAAGTCACATCCTGAGGTGCTGAGTGTTGGGGCACATCTTTGTTCATGTGACTATTCGAGCACAGTACAAAACACTTACAAATAACATTTATTTCCCATAGTTGCGGGGGCCAGGAAGTCGGAGACCAAGGCTCTGGCAGATTTAGTGTCTAGGGAGAACCTGCTTTCTGGCTGATAGCGGCTTCTCACTGCGTTCTCACTTGGCAGAAGGGATGAGGGAGCTCCCTGGGGCCTTCTTTATAAGGACACCGATCCAGTTCACGTGGACCCCGTGGCCTGATCCCTTCTGATCTGCCCCACCTTCTAATGTAATCACCTTGGGGTTAAGTTGCAACATAGGAGTTTTGGAGGGTCACAAGTATTCAGACCATGGCAGGAGGATACAGTTCAACCCTTGGCAGCCAACATCAAGGCAAGGCTAGTTCAGAAGTTCCCCCGCCCCTGCCCCCGCGGAGAGTTGGCAGCAGGAGGCATGACAGCTTACAGTGGGCAATGTTGGGGGGGGAGCATCGTGGAGGGGATGAAAGAACAGCTCCCCGCCCCCACTGCTCCAGGCATCCAGCCTGAGGCCTGGGGGAAGGGAGAAGCTTTAAATGGGACAGAAACCTGGGGGGGGGGGTGTCACCTGGACCCTGGTTAGCGATATTTTATTGGCTGTATTGGGTTGAATAATGCTCCCCCAGAATTCATGTACAGAATCTCATTTGGAATCTTATTTGGAAATAGGGCCTTGGCAGTTGGAATCAGTTGAGGATCCCGAGATGAGATTCTGGATGTAGGGTTGGCCCTAAATCCAATGACTGGTGTCCTTATAGAAAGAGGAGAGGACACAGAGAGACCCAGAGAGGAACGTCATGTAATGATGGAGGCAGAGATAGCCGTGTTGAGTTCGTAAACCAAGGATCACCAAGGATTGCCGAGAGCCACCAGGAGCCTGGAGCAGGGAACAGACTGCCCATCACAGCCTCCGGGAAGAGCCAACCCAGCCGCTCGCTTGATCTCAGACTTGCAGCCTCTAGAGCCCTCACAGAAGGCAGTTTCTGTTGTTCCCACCACCCGGCCTGGGCCCTGGGAATCCGACAGTGACCGGAAGGACATTCTGAAGATCACTGTCACTTGAGAATGGTTATAAAAGCTGTCGGTCCTGCCAACATTTTAGGCACTCGGAAGAGGGCAGCTGTGAAAGATAATGACTTCACTCTGTCTCGTGATGTTCCCTGAGCTCTGTTCCGCCGGCAAAGTGGTTACAGCATGCAGAGGAAAATCATTACGGCATACCTGCACTACGTAGTTATCCTATACATATAGAATACAAATGGTAATACAGAGTAGCATTTAATTATAATATACCTGTACTTTATGATATGTATTGTCTGTAAATAATATTACGTCTGCGTTATATGTATGTGAGCACGTCTGCGTTATATTATTACATCTGGCCCATATTACAACTGGACTTTCTCCCTCTCTCTCTCTCTCTCTCTTTCTATATGTAGAATTACATTGTATCCACACACATATAATTATACCCACACTATATGTAATGGTTGCTGGGTGCTTTACCCACCCGGCTGTCCTAATAGGCAGGTGTTGTGATCAGCGTCCTGTGGTACAAACAATACAAATGAGGTTTCCAAAGAGCAGGCCCTCAACCCCCCGTCACAGGCCTGGTGGCGCTCTGCTCAGACAGCAGCTGGGTGGGGCCACCTGTGCCCCCTATCAGATGTGGGTAGGAGTCGCCCGTCCCTCCATTCTCGTTTCAGGTTTTCAAAACCAGGGACCCAGGCAAGGAACAAGTGTGCCCTGACTCTCTGAGGGGGGGGGGGGTTGCTCCTTTATGAAAAGGCTTGGCTGAGTCTGTGCCCCATTCCCTTTCCCATATGCACTCTAGCACAAAATACCTTTGTTTTTACTCATGTCTCCTTCAGGGTCCTTAATCTCCGCTTCCCGAGTCTTGGGGTTTTCGGCCTTTCCAGGTCTGGAGATACCATGCTTCACAGCACTGCAAGGCACAAGGCAGGGAACTTAGCAGGGCCGGCAAAGGGGCTGCAGGTCTGAGGCCAGCTTCTATCCACTGGCCATGTCTGCCTAGAATCCTGGGATCGATTAGTCACGCTAGTCCCAGGCCCAGGAGGGGAGGAGAGGGGTCTGTGTGACAGATCATAGAGCAGTTGTAAGTCCAGAGAGCATTCAGTCTGTGAGTTTCCAGAAGTCTCTTAAACAGCTGGGGCATAACAACCAAGTCCACATGTGGTCCTGTGGGTGAGGAAACATTCCATTCTGAACTCTAGCAAGGGAAAGAAACCCATGGGAGAGTTTGGTTCTGGATGGTTGCCTTAAGGATAGTATGACATGAAAACCCAAAGGACATAAAGGAAAAACAGAAAATCTTGCTACGTTAAGAAGTTTTTAATTTCCACGTGACAAAAGAATACCATAAAAACTCAAAAGATTCACAACAAATTGAGAAAATATATGGGTAACGTGTCTAATAGAGAAAAGCCTGATTTCCTTTACATGGGAAGAACTACAGTGGATCTGTAAGAAAAACTCCCAGTACCCCAAAGGGCATAAATAGAAAGTTCCTTGAAAACAGATTTAAAATTACTTTCTCAATCATGAGATAATGCAATAGAAAATATTGTGATGTATTTCACCTGTCAGATTGAGTAGGCTCAAAAAGGCTGAAAAACACTTTATATTAGTGAGAATGTGAGGAGACAGACACTCTCATACATTGTGAGACTGATGCGGCCCCCTTGGAAGACAGTGTCCAGGGGCCAGACTTCAGATCACATGGTCGCTAACCCATCCTTGGAGGACAGTGAAGATTCTGGCTGCCAGGGTCCTTGCATGCTCATGAACTGGACTCCGTTGTTTGAAACCTTTCGTGTCCGATGGGGTCAACCACCACTCCTCAACCTTGTCTGATTTTCAGTGTGTTAATCCTTAAACCTTTTAAGCAACATTCTTTTAAACATTTACTTGACAAAAATTAATAGTCGTTTTCCTAGACAAAATTATGTTCCCCAAAATTCATATGTTGAAGCCCTCATCCCCAAGTGTGACTGTATTTGGAGAGGGAACCTTTAGGGAAGTAAGTCAGGTTACAGGAAGTCCTAATAGTAGGGTCCTGATCCAACCAGATTAGTATCTTTATAAGAGGAAAGGACACCAGCCCTCACTCTCGCTGCATCTTGTGAAGACACAGCTGTCTGCAAGCTATGAAGAGGGCTGTCCCCAGAAACCAGCCCCGCTGACGCCTTGATCTTGGACTTCCAGCCTCCAGAACTAAGAGAAAATAAGTTTCTGCTGAGTCACCCATTCTGCAGTACTTTGTTATATGGGGTAATCCACTTGCATAACTGTTTAGAAGATACTAAATCTTAAATGCCATTTAATGAACTTAGGAATTTAACAAATCAAAATTTCTGAAACATCTGAACATTGGCCACGTGTTTCATTAACCAGAGTCCCCTAAGCATGTAATTAAAATCACAAAGCATGTTATTTCGTTCCAATCAAGATATCTGCAGATATCATCAGCAGTGCCCTTGGGGGCCAGAATTGCTGGCTGACATCATTTGAGAACAGTGTGTCAGTGGTTTCCGTGAAGGAAAATTGTCTTATCTTCCTCGTGACAAACATTATATTTGATACCAGAGTCAAGCAGTCCTAAACTCTAGATTTGCAGTTCATGTTCTACAAGAACCTGACGATACACCATCTGGCAAATACAGCCCCATAACCTGTGTACGGTTCTATGATAGCAGACTCTAGCTGTATATTTCAGTGAAAATGAGTAGCTAGAAAATCACATTATAATATGAACTTAAATGAGTCTCTGTGGCATTTATACACACAGAGTAGATCAATCAATGGAGGAAAGCAAATAGCCAAACATAGCCGATCTGAATGAAGCTAGGAACACGCATGCAAAGACATTCATAAAGTGTGCTACAAAAGAAGAAACCAGGAAGTCCAAGGTCCTCCTGGAGAAGCTGGACCTGGCTTAGAAACTTGGTGTCCCCCCCCCATCTACCCTTTCATCTCCATTTGTCCCTCCCTCCCTTCCTTCATTCCATCACCCTTCCACCCATCCATCCATCCATCATTCCATCCACTCATCCATCTGTCTACCCATCACCTAACCAACTTCCCTCCCTTCCTCCCTTTGTCTCTCCCTCCTCTCTCCTCTCTCGCTTATCTGTTTCCCTTCTTCCCTCCTTGCTTCCTTCTGTCTCCTTTTGCTCTCTTCCCTCCCTCTCCCCCACCTTGCTTTACCTCCCCTTCTCCCCCTCTCTTTCTGCTCCCTCTTTCCCCCACATCTGGCTCAGTCTTCAAAATAGGTCCCCAAGCTACTGCTCTCCCAGACAGGCACAGCTCTCTGAAACCTGGGCTCCCTCCCATGAGCCAGAGGGACCCTGCTCAATGGTGGATTCCATCAACCACATTCACTGTGTGGATTCCAGCCACATCCCAACCCAAACAAGGCATCTGTGATCAGTGGAGACTTGAACACTGACTGGATGTCAAATGACACAAAGAAAGGATGGTCACTTTTTGAAGTGTGATGATGGCTTTGAGACTCAGTTAAAGAATCCCTGTTGCTGAAGGATTCCATGTGAAATAACACACTTTCTGGACTTTGCTTTAAAACAGTCCAGCAGGAGCATGGCCGCATGGAGAGAGACAAGGCCAGCTCCATGTTGACAATTATTGGAGCAAAGCAATGGATAGCTGTTGCTGTCGTTGGGAGGGGTGGGTCATGACTCTATTTGTGTGTGTGTGTATGTGTGTGTGTGTGTGTGTGTGTGTGTGTGTGTGTGAGAAATGTTCCACCATAAAAACTATAAAAAAATAAAATAAAATGTTGGCCTGACTATGTCCGTCCTCTGCCTGCAACTCTCCAGGGCTCCCACCTCCCTCAGGGTGTAAGCCCATGTCTTCTTTGTGCCCACAAGGCCCTGCGCGGCCACCCGCCCTTCCCTTCCCTCCCCTCCCATCTCCATGGTACATCCATACCGTGGAATGCCACACCACAGGGGATGGAACTGTGGATGCAACCGTTTGAGCAAATCTCAAAGACCTGAGGGAAAGAAGCCAGACTCGAAAGGCCACATGCCTTATGATTCCATTTATGTGACTTTCTGGAAAAGGCAAAACAGTAGTGATAGAGAATAGGTCGGAGGTTGCCAGGAGTTGGGGTATGAAGTGGGGTGGACTGTGAAGGGGGAACAGGAGGGAATTTGGGGGTGGGGTGGCAACAGTGACCTGTGCTGCTGGTTATACGACTCCAAGCATTTGCCCAAAACTCTAAAACTCTAAACCATGAATTCTACAATGTGTGAATCAAGTGTGCTGTGCCCTTCAAAAATGTTCTGTAGCTAGTTCATTGGGTTTTCCAGTATCACTAAAGATAAAACTTAAGGAGCAAATAGCCTGTTAGCAATCACTTCCCATCTCCTGTTGAAACTTAGTTCTATCCATAATATTCCAATTATGTATGAATTGTTTAAAAGCCCAGTTGTGGGGCGTCTGGGTGACTCAGTTGGTTAGGAGTCTGCCTTCACCTCGGGTCATGATCCCAGGCTCCTAAGATCGAGCCCCGCATCAGGTTCCCTGCTCAGTAGGGAGTCTGCTTCTTTCTCTGCCCTTCCCCACCCCCCCACTCATGCTCTCTCTCTCTCTCTCTCTCTCTCTCCCAAATAAATAAAATCTTAAAAGAAATAAAAGCCTAATCACTCTCCCCAGTATTGTTGCAGGGTGATACCATTCATTCAAGCTATATTTTTATTCTATCAGTCCAAAGAGGAAAATTTCATCTAGCCAGTTTTATTTTTTTTTAAATACATTATATATAAAAAGGCTTACTTTGGTAAAGTAAAAAAAGAAAAGGTGTACTATACAACAAAATTATGTATCCCCCTTAAAAATAAAACTTGGGATAAAACATAAAATGAGTAAGAATGTAATAAAAGATCTACCTCTTGCATGGCACCATGACAAACATTTGGGTCTGCTGGAGAGGACCTCGAGGACAGATCTCCCCAGAGTTCCAACTGGGAATAGAACCCATATGAAGACAAACCAAAGTAGACTGGAGACAACAAAGAATTACCCACCAAGGGGTGAGGGTGGGGAATGACAGGTCGATGTATACAGAGTTTCCTTTTGGAGCAATGAACCATTTTTGAAACTGAACAGAAGAGATGGTTGCACAAGACTGTGAATGTATTAAATGCCGCTGAGCCATCCACTGTAAAAAGGTTAATTTATGCTACGTGAGTCTCATCTCGATGAAAATTCATACACACCCCAGAGAGGTTGGTTCATGGTTACTGAATCTGAATGTTCTTCAAGGCAGGATATTAAATCAGAAAAGCAAGATTCAGGACAACATACAAAGAGGTGGCTGTTTGTGCTGGTGAATGTGTTTGTATATGTGTTTGTGACTCAGGAAAATACTGTTTTGTCTCTGGGCTAAGGAGTTGTTGGCTCCTTGGCGGTCATAAAGCAAAATGCAAGTGATCTGACCCTACTGCTGAAGCCGTGAGAAGGGGAAGATGATGGGTCTTAAATCATTAAGTGCCCACGGCCATTGGGGGGGCCTGCCCTGGTTTCTCTCAAGCTGAACCATCATCAAGAACGTTTCTTACACATTCAGTGAGGGAGAAGGACAGAGGTGGATCCTGGGACCCTCTTCTCTTTGTGTCTCCTGAGCACCTACTGTGTGCCAGGCAGAGTTCTAGGCACTAGGCAAAAGATGGACAAAAATCCCTCCTTGAGCTTACATTCTAGTTGGAAAAAATAGCCAGGGAAGGAACAAAGATCAGTTCAGATAGTAACAGGATGGGCCTCAGAAAACATCAGACTGAGAGAAGCCAGATGTCAAAGGACACAGCCTGTGATGCTGTTTGTAGGAGATGTCCCAAATGGGCAAATCCATAGAGACAGAAAGCAGATGAGGGGGTGCCTGGAGCTGGGGACAGAACTATGGGGAGTGACTGCTAATGGGCATGTGCTTTCCTTTGGGGGTGATGAAATGTTTTGGAACAAGGTAGAGAAGGTGGTTGCACATCAGTGTGAATGTCCTGAATGCCACTGACTTGTGCACCTTAAAGTGGTGAATCTTGTGATATGTGGGTATCCCTTCGGTTAAAAAAAACTCAGGTTGGTGATAATCACAATGAGAACAACAGAACAGGGTGTTGTAGTAGAGAATGCTGGGGTGGTCAGGAAGGCCTCTCTGAGGAGGTGTCATCTTAGTTGAGTGAGACCTGAAGGATGTGGAGTTCTACTGGGGTGTGTGTTCCAGACAGAGCAGACTGTGGGTGCAGAGGCTTGGCTGTTCCAGGTGCAGAAGTATACAGTTAGCCTCTGAGAGCAAGGGGCGTACAGAAATAAATACAAAGACAGCCTTACCTCCTGCCATACCCCTCACCTCCTTAGCTCCATCTACTTGGACCTTCTCTCCATCCCCACATACTCCAGTCTCCCTCTCACCTCAGGGCCTTTGCATATGCTGTCCCTTATGTTCTCCCTAATCTTCATCTATCCCTCCCCAGACTCAGCCTCTGCTTATGAATCTGTTCTTCACAGGAATATCCCTTGTTATCCCAGGCTGAGCTAGAGCCTACTCCCTCTTATTCCACCCTCTCTTTCCCTTTACTGCATGATCTAGCTTTGTAAGTGTGTGTGTGTGTGTGTGTGTGTGTGTGTGTCTAGTTGATCACTATATCCCTAAAACATAGCATAGTGCCTAGCACATGAAAGGGGTTCAATTGGTATTAGATGAATGAGTATATATCCAAATATATTGATTCAGTAGACCTGTGGTTCTCAACCAGGGGCCATTCTGACCCCCAGAGGACACTTGGCAATGTCTGGAGACATTTTGGTTGTCACAAGTTGGGGAGTACTACTGGCATCTAGCAGGTAGAGACCAGAGATGCTGTTCAATGCCCTGTAATGCCCGGGTTAGCTCCTCACAACTAAGGATCATCTGATCCCAAATGTCAGTAGTGCCAACATTGAGAAACTCTGGACTCAACAAGGCAGTTACAAGGTGCAGATGGCAAGCACTTAGAATATTTTCTACAAAGAAAGATAATATGGGAGCTCTACCCAGAGACACTTCCTGTGATCTTGGACTGAGAGGATCCTGGTAAAACCAGAAGTCCTGTTAAGACCAAGATTGTTGGGAAGCCTGGGTGGCTCAGTTGGTTAAGGGTCTGCCTTTGGCTCAAGTCATGATCCCAGAGTCCTTGGATCAAGTCCTGCATGGGGCTCCGCACTCACCGGGGCATCTGCTTCTCCCTCTCCCTCTGCCCACTGCTCCCCCTACTGTGTACTCTCTTTTTCTCTGTCAAATAAATAAATAAAATCTTAAAAAAAAAAAAAAAAGACCAAGACTGTTCATTAAAAAACAGCAACAACAAGCAAAGCAAATAACAAATGGGTCTTTCCTGTGTGCTGAGCACTATTCTGAAATTTTTATGTGCATTAAGACATTTAATCTTCACAATAATCCTAGGAGGCAGGTACTGTTATTTACTATTATTCCCCATTTTACAAATGAAACTAGGACACAACAAGGTTAGTTTGCCTATGGTCACAGCATAATTTTTTCTTCCCAGTCTTGAGAGCATTCATTCATTCATAAGCAGCTGTAAGTGGAGATGCCATGACTCTTCAACCAAATGAAGGTCCACTCCAGCCATGCATTTAAAGAATCTTTACCAGAAGCAGAATGTCTGTGTATTGAGACATCAGAAAACAGTAAGTAAAGACAAGTCACTGACTGGGATAAGATATTTGCTCTGTTCATATGCCAAGAAAGAACTGATATCCAGACTATGAGAAGAGCTGCTCTGGATTAAAAAGGTATAGGTAAGTAATCCAACAGGAGATGGGCAAAAACATGAACAAGCAGTTCACAAGAAACATGAATGGGTTATAAACAGGAAAAGATGCTTGTGTTCTTGATAATGAGAAAAATGAACATTAAATGAGATATTTCATTCCCAGTAGATACAAAAAATGCATCCAAGTGCTGGAAGGGAAAGGGAATGGGGCTCTCCTCCACTACGGATGTGAGCTAAAGACAGCACACACAATTGACAAAGCTCTGATGTTAACCATTAACAGTGAACATGTACCTATACCTGAGTTTGCATTTTCACTCCCAGGCATATATACCCAAGAGAAACTCTTGCACATCTGCCCCAGGAGACATGGACAACGGTGTTCACAGCAGCAGTGTCTATAAGCACCCCACACTGGAAAACCCCTAATGTCCATCAACAGAAGAGTGGACATATCCATTATGTTATACTACACTGTGAAGAAAATCCATGAACATACACAAAAAATTGGATGCATTTCCCAGTCATGGTGCTGATAAAGAAGCAGGTTGTAGTATGATTTTTATATAGAGTTCACAAACAGGCAACATTAATTAGTACTTGTTTGGGTGCTAAAACTACAGGAAACTTTCAGCAGACAATTCAGGATAGTGGTTACACTATCAGGAGAGGGAGGAATATGAGAAAAAGGTAGGACACACAGAGGTTGTACAAGTTACTAGCAACATTTTATTCCATAAAGTGAAATAGGTATAGACATTTATTGCTATTCATTAAATTTTCAGATTTTTTGTATTATTTGATATGCAAGATGTTTCACAATTTATTTTAAAGATTTGGTTATTTTAGAGAGAACATGGTGAAGGTGGCAGAGGAAGAGGGAGAGACAGAATCTCAAGCAGACTCCCCATTGAGTATGGGGACACAGAGCTCAATCTCACGATCCCAAGATCATGACCTGAGCCAAAAATCAAAAGCCAGACACCTAACCAACTGAGTCACCCAGGCTCCCTGTTTCACCATTTTAAAAGGCCACACAGGGTTTATTGTAACTGCAAAAATTATTCAACACTAAACATCTTATCAATATGAGTTACTGCATTTAATAGGGAAAGGGTGAAAAAACATATCTCTTCAAGATAGAATTGATCTGTTGTTTATGAAAATCCTTAGCAAATAAGAAATGGAAGACTTTCTTTAACTTGATAAAGTATATCTGGCAGAAATATTCAATCAATATTATACTTAATAACAGCAACAAAAGCTCTGGAAGAATTTCTAAGAAATCAAGAATAAGACAAAGATGTCAGCTGTGACTGCTACTATTCAGCACTGATAAAGTTTCCTAGCCATTGCAATAACATAAGAAAAATAAATGAAGGAAATACAGATTGTAAACAAACAACACTGTCATTTTGCAGATAATATGATTGATTCCCTAGACTATCCAATAAACAAAAGCTATTATAAATAAAAATTTCTGTAAGGTGATTAGGCAAAAGACCAATATTAAAAAAGCAATCAATAGCTCTTTTGTACACCAGCAGTGATCAGTGAGAAAATGCAACAAAAAAAAGATACTGAGGGTCTGGCTCAAGGCCAAAATGTGTGCCTGCGGTAAGGCTAAGTCCTACTGAAATATACCACTGAATGACAGCCAGACACTGAATCCCAAAGGACTCCCCACATGCCCCTCCCCATACCAATGTCACTTGTCATGAGTCCTGGCCATCATGGCACGGCATTGGTTGCTGAGACATTTGGGTACTCAAAGCGTTTTCTTCTTCCACAAAGATCATAAACAAGTTGCCTATCCTGGAAATCTGGACATGTGCTGCGCCTTCCCAGACCTCGTCACTGTCTGGGTTCAGCCAGGATGGTAGTGGTGACAAGAAGCAGAAAGGTGGGCAGTATTCCTTCCCAACAGCCCTTCTACCCCATTCAACCTTCCAGAACCTTCCATCCCAGACAACTCTTGTGACATCACCGGCTGTCTCTGCCTCCCCACCCCACCCCCACCCCTGGAGGAAACTGCTTCTAGGGCAGGAAGATTGCTGTTCTCTTCTCACTCATCCATTTGTTCATGCGTACATATGTGCACACATTGCACTCCTGCAATGGAATTTGTGAAAGTTACATGGAGCTACCACACTTACGTTGTGCTAGATGCTGGGGATACAAAGAGAAGCAAAACCAGATGAGGTCTGTTCAGGAACCCAGCAGGAAACCTAGAATCATACAAATAAATGCAAACTTACAGTTGTGCAGAGAGACCCAGTCAAGTGGGTTTGATGAAGGTCCTGACACAGGGAGGTCAGGAGAACTTCCCTGAGCAGAGACAGCAAGGATCTCGCCACTTTCAATTACACTACCCTGTGTTATGTATCTTCAGACTGCCTCTCCTTCTCTATGTCTCTTTTGCTCATTGCTGCATCCCTGGGAGGGCAGAGAGTAGGTGCTCAATACATAAAGATTTATCAACCAAATATTCTGCCCTGCTAAGAGAAAAGAACAAGGAGTGTTCCATTATCTCTGGAGATTTCTGGGTGGTTCAGGTCCATGGCTGACCAGTGTTCACCCCACAGAGTACTGAAGTGGCTGTGGCTGGGAGAGCCAGTGTCCACCAATAACCATTTGGCTCCTTCTCTAGACCCCTCACCTAATGACTGTGTTTCCCAGAACCCTTTTTCCTACATGTGGTCATCTGGCTGAATCCTGACCCATGAGATGGAGAAAGAAGTGACGGAGGCCACTTTGGGGTCATGTCTTTAATGGACGGGAGATGGCATTCACTGATAGGCAAATTCACAGAGACAGAAAGTAGAATAGAGGTTGCAAGGTGCTGGGGAAGGAGGGTTGGGGAATGATTGCTAACAGGTATAGAGTCTATCTTTGGGGGTGATGGAAAGATCTCAGAACTCGATAGATGTGATGGGTGCACAACATCTTGAATGTACTAAATGCCACTGAGTTGTCTGCTTTAAACTGATTAATAGTTAATCTAATGTGAATTTTTCCTCAAATTTTTCAAAATAATTTGAGTATTCTGGGACGCTTGGGTGGCTCAGTTGGTTAAGCAGCTGCCTTTGGCTCAGGTCATGATCCCAGCGTCCTGGGATGGAGTCCCACATGGGGCTCCTTGCTCGGCGGGGAGCCTGCTTCTCTCCCTCTGCCTCCGCTCTCTCTCTCTCTCTCTCTCTCTCTCTCTGACAAATAAATAAATAAAATCTTTTAAAAAAATAATTTGAGTATTCTGACCCTGTGACATGATTTAGTACTCAGAATGCACTCCGTTAGAGCAACTAAAGATCAGAGAGGCCAAGCCACTTGGCTGAGGTCACACAGGAAGCCAGTGGCAAAGGGACAGAATTCATATTTGGTTCTGTAACTGTGCTGTGTCCCAGCTCTTCACAGAACCTGGCTGTGTGACCATTCCAACCAACACAACATAAGGGCAAGTCAGCTTCTGGAAACATCTGCTTCAAAGGGCAAGCAGGAAAGGAAAGATCGCTGAAGTTTCCCCTTTCCCCCTCTCCCTGCCTGGAATGGGGATGTCCTGTGTGGAGCCATGGCAGCTATTTTGCAATCATGAAGAAATAGTAAGGGATTCAAGAAGCCAGCAGTTTAGGACATTAAGATCCTTGGCCTTTGATGGCAGCAGTGAGTAGCTGAATCAAAGCCAGCCTCCGTTCACATAGATTTCCCATCTGCTAAGAAAATACAAACACTTATTTTTTAAAAACTTATTTATTTGAGAGAGAGAGAGAGGGAGCATGTGCGTGAGTGTTGGGGGAGGGGCAGAAGGAAAGGGAGAGAGAATTCTCAAGCAGACTTCCTGCTGCATGTGGAGTTCAACGCACAGCCCAGTCCCAAGACCCTGAGATCATGACCCGAGCCTAAATCAAGAGTCTAGGCATGTAACCGACTGAGCCACCCAGGCACCCTCAGGCCCCAATTTTTAAAAAATATTTTGTTTTTAAATAATCCCTATGCCTGGTGCGGGGCTTGAACTCCTAACCCTGAGATCAAGTGGCATGCTCTGCCATCTGAGCCAGCCAGGTGCCCCAAGTCCCTATTTCAAAAACTTGCTTTGGTTAGATTTTCTTTTAGATGCAGTCAAAGGCTAATTGCTATGACCTTCAAGTGATATTTCCGGGCTGACCAGGAGTTAACAGTTTTTGAAGGACATAAGTTATCTAGCTAAGTAATTAGCCCCACATTTCTCAAGACAAAAGTCTTACACTCACTCATGTTGCTCCCATATTTTTGGCAGCAGTGCATCAGGACAGCTCTGCTGAAGAACACCTTGGCTGTATTTGTCAAAAATTTAAAACATACCCTTTTCCCCTGTCCCTGTATTGTGTTAATTCAATATTCTATGGGGCTGACCCATTACTTGTTTATACTTAAATTAATTTCTAAAAATATTATGAAAGTAATACACATATATAATTTTTTAATCTCAAAATCCGACTAAAAAGTGGGCAGAGGATATGAAGAGACATTTTCCTAAGGGAGACATGCAAACAGCCAGCAGGTACATGAAAGGCGCTCGACATCACTCATCATCAGGGAAATGCAAATAAGATTTACAATGACCTATCGCCTCACATCTGTTAGAAGGGTCGTTGTCAAAAATATGAGATAACAAGCACTGGTGAGGATGTGGAGAAAAGGGAACCCTTGTGCACTGGTAAGAATACAAATTGATTGGTGCAGCCACTGTGGGAAAGAGTATGGAGGTTCCTCAAATTAAACCATTAGACCATCTGATCCAGTGGTTTTTACTTCGGGGTATATACCCAAAGGAAGTGAAAATAGGACCTCAAATCATGTTCATCACAGTGTTTTGTTTTGTTTTGTTTTGTTTACAATAGTCGAGATAGGGAAACGACCTACAGTTGGTCTGTAGTTGGATGGATAAGAAAATCTGAGATGCACGTGCACATACACGCGGACATGGGAATCCTGATTCGCCATAAAAAAGAAGGAAATCCTGCCATTGGCAGCAACATAGATGGACTTTGAGGGAATTATGCTAAGTGAAATAAATTAGAGACTAATACCGTATGGTCTCACTTATATGTGGAATCTAAAAACAAGACAAAAGGAAAAAACAAAAACGAACTCACAGATACAGAGAACAGACTGCCAGTGGCCAGAGGTGGGGCGGTGGGCGTGGGCAAAATAAGTGAAGGGGGTCGAGGGGTACAAACTTTCCGTTACAAAATAAGTTAGTCCGGGGATACAATGTGTACAGCATCGTGGCTACAGTTAAGGATACCGTATTGTGTATTTGAAAGTTGCTAAGAGAGTCGATCTTTTTTTTTTTAAGATTTTATTTATTTATTTGTCAGAGAGAGAGAGAGAGCGAGTGAGCACAGGCAGACAGAGTGGCAGGCGGAGGCAGAGGGAGAAGCAGGCTCCCTGCTGAGCAAGGAGCCCGATGTGGGACTCGATCCCAGGACGCTGGGATCATGACCTGAGCCAAAGGCAGCCGCTTAACCAACTGAGCCACCCAGGTGTCCCTAAGAGAGTTGATCTTAAAAGTTCTCAACACAGGAAGAACATTTTAAGTACATATGCTGACAGTAACAAGATTTATTGCGATCATTTTGCAGTATACCCAAATAGAATTATGGGGTGACCTCAAACTCCTATGTCGGTTATAGGTCAATAAAAAATAGTAGTAAAATAAAATAACAAGGCCCCCCAAAACCCCCACAGGTAGTGGCCCACGGAATGGTGGTTTGACATTACCTGTGTAGACCAGCCCCAGTGATGTTCATTCAGTTTTACTTTTCTAGAGAAAAATCTGTACGTTTTCTCAGAGCTCCCCCTGCTGGGAGCTTCCATCTCTTACCCCCCACCCGCCGCATCTGGGGTCTCTACTTCCAGGCAGCAGAGATGGACCGCTGGGAAAGTAGGCTGCAGTGGGGGGGGGGTTTCTTTTTTTTTTAATTTTTAAAGATTTTATTTATTTATTTATTTATTTATTTACTTGAGATAGAGTGAGAAAGCACAAGCAGGAGGTGGGGGTGGAGTGCAGAGGGAGAGGGAGAAGCAGACTCCACCGAGCAGGGAGCCGGACGCGGGGCTCGATTCCAGGACCCTAGGATCATGACCTGAGCGGAAGGCAGATGCTTAAACGACGGAGTACCCCCACTAGGCGCCTTGGCTGCTGTGTTTTTTAAGTTTGAATTTTTTATTAAGATAATATAGATACACTGTTTCACCCTTGTTTGGGCTCAGAACGATTTGTAACAAAGTGACAGTTCCCTGTTCCACTTCTGCCCCCTCAAATCCCTTCCTCTAGTCACCAACCATTTTCAACACCTGCTCTTTCCTCTTGCATGAGCCTCGCTTTCAGGCATTCTCTTTTTTGACTTCCTGTTATGACCTTGCTCTCTGATGATGTCCTATGTGCTTTAATATCTTTTCCCATTATGTTTGCCTTCGGCTTACCAGTAGCTTTCTGTCTTTTTTTTTTTTTTTAACATTTTATTTGTTTATTTGACAGAGACGGAGCGAAAGAGGGAACACAAGCAGGGGCAGTGGGAGAGGGAGAAGCAGGCTTCCCCCTGAGCAGGGAGCCTGATGCGGGGCTCGATCCCACGACCCTGGGACCATGACCTGAGCCAAAGGCAGACGCTTAACGACTGAGCCACCCAGGCTCCCCAGCTTTCTGTCTTGTTTCATCTTTTTTCTTTTGCCATGGGCCTAAACATCTAGCACAAAGATTGACAGACTACACTCTTACACCAATCTGGCCTTTGCCTGTTCTTATAAATAAAGTTTTATTGGCACACAGCCATGCCCATTCATGTATTTCTTGTCTCTGGCTACTTTTGTGATGTAACAGCAGAGCAGTGAAGTTGCAACAGAGACCATATGACCCACCAAGCCAAAAATGTTGTTATCTGGCCCGGACAGAAAAAAGGTTGCCAACCCCTGATATAGAATAATCCATCAGTCCTTTCTTTCCCCTCCTGGGAATCTTGGACTCTGAGCCCACTCTCCCCTCCATTCCAGCCTTCCAATCTGATTGTTTGTATGAGCGGTGAGGTCATGCAGGATTTGGGTGAGTCCTAAATTCAATGACTAGTGTTTTTATAGGAAACACACACACACACAGGGAGCCAGAATGGGGGCTCCCGGAGGAGACAGCTCCCAGCAGAAGTCCCAGTTCCCACATTCACGTGTATTACATTCTCCTTCAAATATAATTTCACTTTTTGTAATTTGTGAATGGCTTGTAAAAAGTGGCTTGTAATTTCCTATCACCTGTCAACTATAATTTCACCTGTTGAGCGATTTGCAGAAGTTTCTGATTTCTTATCAACTGTGCACCCCAAGTTTCTTGCCAGCTGTGCCTGTCAAGAATTGGAGGAAACTGGAAACCAACCAAATGTCCGTCAAACTCCTCAACAATGTTTTTAAAAAGGTGAATGAATGATGGCCTCCACGATAACGATGAATCTCATAGACATAATTTTACACCAAGAGGTCAGACCCAAGAGAGTACATTCCCCCAAAACGGAGATACCTAACGGATATCAGAAGGGAGTCCTTTTACAATTTAGAGTTTTTCAAGAGTTGCACATTTTCGTCTGTATCTTCACATTTCTTAATATCGTTTTGGCCTATGCTCACCACAAGATAAAAAGAATATATCCTGATATGAATCGACAGAACAGCTTCTTTCCCCCGCTACCCATCACTCCATAAACCGAAAATGTTACAATAAAACCAGAATCCACCATAACTTTGACAACATAAGGAGCTTTGTTCCATTGGTGTTTAAACCCCCTTGCAGGAGGAATGGCAGGTAGGAGAAGCAGGCTCCCCGCTGAGCAAGGAGCCTGATGCAGGACTCGAACCCAGGACCCTGGGATCATGACCTGTGCTGAAGGCAATTGCTTAATCAACTGAGCCACCCAGGCCTCCCCCTTATGTCATTTCTTAAAAGTCACTGATTTCTGTGCGTGGAAGCTAGACGTGTCACCCATTGTCAGGATCATAACTGGTGAGGTCACAAGTAAGCCACGAGGCGAACATTCTTCGTTTCATATTTCCAAAGCAGGCGGTAAGAATTCTCAACAGCTTTGGTCATTGAATTGTTTTAACTGCACCCTTTTTAAAAACCGCTCCCATGTCTTTTTCCCCCTCTCCCTGCCTTGCCCCTCTGATTGGCGGGCAACGTGGAACCTTGGCCCAGGCATCCTATCCCCCTTCCTCCCCTGGTTGCCTAGAAGTGGTTAAGACAGTTTGCTGAAAACAAATGGGATTAAAGAAAAAAAAATGTGGTTGACGCATATTCAGCCTGTCCTTTTCAAAGGCTGTTCGAGGTCACAGCAGTTTGCTATGGAAATGATTCAGTATCGCGGAGAAATGTGATGGCCGATGGCCAGAAAGTCATGAGAAAAAGATCTTGGTGGCGCACAGGTGCTTGCCACACAAAATCCCCTCTTCTGAGGCTGCATCATTGTGGAAATTGTCCCTTTAGGCCACCCTTGAAAGGATCCAATGATCATGCTCAGGTCCGCGCCAAAAAAAAGTGGCTCTTAAAACCACCTCCCCCAATGCATAAACGGCCTTTAAAGTTTTAATGGCGCTGGTTAATTAATAGTCATTAGTTAAATAAAAACAGTCAATTAGGAAGAAGCCCGTCTGGGAGGAAAAAAAAAAAAGTTTTAACAACCACGGAAGGGAAATCCTTTCAAGAAGATTTGGAGAGCGCCCAGAGGGATGTGTTTCCTACCATTCTTGCACTCAAGCTCATTTTAGTGGTCCTGTGGTTTTATTGGCCGATTCTTTACTTGCAAACATGTGGCTAAACCTTTTGTGTTGTTTGGTTTTTATTTTATATTTTAGCAGAAAATATCTTTTCATTTTATTACGCCTTTGAGGGTTTTTTACATGCCCTCCCCCCACAAATCTGGTGGGACAAGTCATGTTTGTGCTTAGAAAATACAAGGACACATGCAGACATGCAGACAGAGAGACACACAGACAGCCTCGGTAGTACGACAGGATCTACACAGAGAGAAGCTCAGCCTTTCTCCTGGTGTTTCTATTCCCAGTTTATGTTTACTCTGTTCCAAGAAAACTCTCTCCGTGTGCAAGCGTACTGCAGGGGAGCAGCGGGGAGGGGCGGTCCTGGGTAGAGGTCAAGTGCGTGCTTGGTCCACACCCCAGCTCAGCAGCAGCTTATTAGCTAGCTCTGGGAGCCTCCTGCAAGGACCTTCTGGCAGCAGTCAGCAAGACTGTCGGTCTGCAAAGGCAGCAGGGACTCAATATCCTTATCGGTCTGCAGCCCAACCACGAGTGCAGCAGCTGTGTTCCCTGGGACATGGAACTTTCAGGGTTTAAAAAAGTGCTTTGTGGGGACAGAGTCTCTGTGTGGGGAGATAGAAAGTTCTGGAGACAGAGGTTGGGGGTGAGTGTGCTTCATGCTGCTGAGCTTTATACAAAAATGGTGAAACCAGCAAATTTTATGTATATTTTATCTCAAATCTTAAAAATGTTTTAAAAAGATAGATTTGGGCAAGTTTGCACCTGCATGGTTGGTGATCTAACGTCCCTTCATTCCACAGTGATTTACTGAGGAACACCTGTGCTCCAAGCTTGGTTCCGGCCAGACCAAGGTTTCTTCGCCTTGGCTCTTGACCGTAGGGCTGGATTATTCTCTGGGGTGGAACCATCCTGTGCGTGATAGCGTGTTGAGCAACATCTCTGGTCTCTTCCCACTCCGTGCCAGGAGACCCTCTTAGTTGTGACAACCACAAATGTCCCCAGACATTGCTGGGTGTCCCCTGTGGGGCAGAATTGCTCTTGGTTAAGAACCTCTGCTGTAGGTGATGACCATCCCGGAGAGAAGGCAGAAAAGGTCCCTGCCCTCAAGGAACCTGCTAAGCCTGGATGGGGTCGGGGAGAGGCGGTCCTCAGAAAAGCAAATGGAAACAGGGTGCGGAACTGGAATTTCCACCTGTGACAAGACACAAAGATTATGAACTCCGGACTGCAGGTTTTCAGATGAAATCGCAGCAAAAGATGGTCCCAGACCTTGTCTGCGCACCTATGCTGAGGGTCCTGGAGGGTGACGGCAGGAGGGGATGTGTTCAAAGGGCGTCTGGGCAGGGAGCTTCCGGGGTCCTGAGTGCTGGGTACAGGGAGGGCCTGGTGAGGGCATCCCAATGGCACACCTGGGCTCTGGGACCCTATAGGGCGGGGTCTGTGTGCTGTAGCTGCTGCACGGAGGCATGCCAGAAACTGAAGGGCCAGAGATGTCTGGGCAGCCGAGGGAGGCAGTTTGCTGCTAAATCAGGGTGGGTCTGTTTGGGAAGAGGCCCTCATGAACACGAAAAAGCTGGTGTGGAGACATCTTTGATGTTTTCCTCAAGCCTATGCTGGCTTCCCTCCACAGAGGAGCCAGCGGTGGTTCCCGAATTCCTAGGGACCAGGAAGAGAGTGAGATGGGCCAGGTAAAAGCAGTTGCCGGTGACAGCCCGCCAAGGTAGTGGTTGGGGGGAGGGGGTTGTGTATCCAGGGCCAGCCCCACGAGATCCCCTGCATTTCATTTCATGCTCTGCTGTCCCTGTCTTGAACCCCCTAATAATTGTCAAACAAGGAGCCTTTCTCTCCACAGGCTGACACAGGCAGGCGCAGCTCAGTATTCCATCTCCAGGGACTTTAGTTTTCTCCTTCTTTCAGGGGTGGGGCGTGAGGAAGCAAGAAGGGGAATGTGTGGTAGCGTTAGACATCAGAGAAGTGTAGACCTTTGCGTGGGAGAGCCATGACATTGCGGGTTGCCGCTCAACGTCCACTTGATCTTAGCCAAATGGCGCTCAACTTCCAAGGATGTTTCCCTTCACTGAAGGGTCCAGGGCAATTAATTGGATTTTCTCGAAATTTGATGGGGCGGGGTCTCCACTTTGTCCCATCTCTATGGAGGACAATGGTCATTTGACAAGCCCAAAGCTCCTGCTTCCTCACATCAGACTGAAGTAACTTACTACATGCAGCCAGTTCTGCTATAAGGTGATATAGGCATTCCTAAAAATCATTGCCCTGGACAGAATTGCACAATAAAAACCACAGATCTGTGGTAAAGTTGGATAAGGACGGCAATACCCAAAAACTTCATCATTGAGTTACACACTTTAAAAAAAAAAAGAACTAATTAATATGGTAGCATAATTTTAAAATAACTTTATTGAGCTACAATTCATATACCATAAAATTCATCTTTTTAGGGCATAATTTGGTGGTTTGAGACTATGCACAGAGTTGTGCAGTCATCACCACAATCCATTTTAGAATGTTTTTGTCAATCCAAAAAAAGCATGTCTCCATTAGCATTTCCTCCCCATCCTCCTCCCCCCAGCCCCTGACAACCTCTAATCCTGGTTTCTGTCTCTAGATTTGCTTACTCTGGAAATTTCATATAAATAGAAGCACACACTGTGTGGCCTTTAGTGTCTGACTTTTCTCACTGAGCATCACGTGTTCAGGGTTCATCCACGTGGTAGTGTGAGTCCATGCTTCACTCCTTTTTATAGCAGATTAACGTTCCATTGGACGGATTTACCATGTTTCATTTATTCGCCCATTCATTGGGGGTTATTCGAATTAATTTCTGCTTTTGCCTGTTTTGGATAATGGCACTACGAAAATCTGTCTAAAGTTTTTGTGTGGACATATGTTTTCATTTCTGTTGGGTATATATACTTAGGAGTGAAATTGCTGGCTCGTTCGGCAATTCTATGTTTAACTTTTTGAGGAATCAACATTCTGTTTTCCAGAGTGGCTGTACCATTTTACATTTCTGCTAGTGTTGCATGAGTGTTGTGATTTCTCCACACACTTGCCAATACTTGTTATTATCTGTCTTTTTTATTATCGCCAAACCAAGGTCATGAAGATTTACTCCTATATTATTTTCCCAAGGGTTTTATAGTTTTAAATTTAAGTCTATGATTTTTTTTTTTTTCTGAGCAGTAGTACAAAGTTTATTGAGTAATAGAATACAAAGTTCCTGAAGAGGGAGGGGACCCAAGAGGGCTGCCGAAGTCTATGATCTATTTTTTTTAAAGATTTTATTTTTTTATTTAACAAACAGAGAGATCACAAGCAGGCAGAGAGGCAGGTGGAGAGAGAGGAGGGGAAGCAGGCTCCCTGCTGAGCAGAGAGCCGGATGCGGGGTTGCGGGGCTCAATCCTAGGACCCTGGGATCATGACCTGAGCTGAAGGCAGAGACTTTAACCCACTGAGCCACCCAGACACCCTATGGTCTATTTTAAGTTAATTTTGTATATGGTGTGAGGTTGGGGTCAAACTTTATCTTTTTGCATGTGGCTATCCAGTTGTCCCAGCACCATTTGTTTAAGAGACTGTTTTTTCCTCATTGAGTGGTCTTGACACCTTGGCAAAAATTGAGTGACTGTAAATGTGCGGGTTTATTTCTGGGTGCTTAATGCTATTCCATTTATCTGTCTAACCTTATGCCGGTACCACAATATAGTTTCATAGTATGTTTTAAAATCAGAAGTATGGGTCTTCCAATTTTCTTCTTCTTTTTCAGTATTATTTGGGCTATTCTCATTCATTGAGTCTCTATGCGAAGTTTACAGTCAACGTCTGTGAAATTATCAATTTCTGTGGGGGAAAAAAAAACCCAGCTGGATTTTGATAGAGATAATCTGTAGATCAGTTTGGGGAGTATTACATTACCATCTTAATAATGTTTTAAATCTGATCCATGAATATGGGATATCTTTTGATGTACTTGGGTTTTCTCTAATTTTTTTCTATGACATTTTCAAGTTTTCATTGTACGTATCTTGGCTTCTCTTATTAAATTCATTTCTCTATCTTTATTCTTTTTTATGTTATTGTAAATAGGATTCTTTTTAAAATTTTATTTTCAGATAGTTCATGGTTAATGTATAGAAAACCAGCTGAGTTTTATATATTGATCTTGTACTCTGCAACCTTGCTGAACTGATTTATTAGTTCTAATAGCTTTTTAATGGGCTCCTTAGGATTTTCGACATACAAGATCATGTCATCTGCAAACATAGTTTTCCTGCTTCCTTTCCAATCTGGGTGCTTTTTATTTATTTTGTATGCCTAATTACCCTGGCTAGAACATCTAGTACAATGTTAAATAGAAGTGGTGAGAGCAGACATGTCTGCCTTGTCTATCTATACATCACATCTTCTTCATCCATTCATCTGTCTATGGACATCTGGGCTCCTTCCACAGTTTGGCTATCGCAGACATTGCTGCTGTAAACATTGGGGTGCAGGTGCCCCTTCAGATCACCACATTTGTATTTTGGGTGTAAACACCCAGTAGTGCAATTTCTGGGTCATAGAGTATCTCTATATTCACATTCTTAGAAACTTCTGTACTGGGGAAGCTGTATCCCCCTCTATGGAGGTGGGAGAAAGCATTCAGTTTTTCACCATTAAGTATCATTGTTTTGGGTGCATTTATAGATGTCCTTAATCAGGCTGGGGAAGACCTCTATACCCAGTTTGTTGAGTGTTGTTGTTGTTGTTGTTGTTTAAATCATGTAAGAGTGTTGGATTTTGTCAAATATTTTTTTCTGTTAAAATGATCCTACAGTTTTTGTCCTCTATTCTATTAAAATGATTAAAATTTTTATGTCAAAACAACTAACTTTGCATTCCTGAGTAAATTTCACATAGTGGGTCATTCTTTTTATATATTGCTAGATTTGGTTTGCTAGCATTTTGGGGAATTTTTGCATGTATGTTCATAAGGGATAATGGTCTGTAGTTTTCTCTTTTTGTGATATCTTTTTCTGACTTTGGTATCAAGATAGGATGATATTAGTTGCATAGAATGTTAGAACGGCCTTAGAGAGTATTCCCTACTCTTCTATCTTTAAGAACAGTCTGAAGGATTGGTGCTAATTCTTCTTTAAACATTTGGTAGAATTCACCAGTGATGCCATCTGGTCTTAAAATTTTCTTTGTGGGAAGTTTTTGGATTACTAATGCAGTTTTTCTCCTTTCATAGGTTCACCCAGATTTTCTATTTCCTCTTCAGTCATTTTCTAGGAATTTGCCCATTTCATCCAGGATATCTGATTTATTGGCATACAGTTATTCACAGCACTGCCTTACCATCTTTTCTATTTATGTAAAGTTGGTTGTGATGTCCCCTCTTTGATTCTCAATTTGAGTAATTTGAGCCTTTTCTCTTTTTATCCTCATCAGTCTAGTTAACGATTTGTCAGCTTTGCTGACCTTTCAAGAAACTAACTTGTGATCTTCTTAAATTCTCTTTGTTGATTTTTTTATCTCTATTTCATTTATTCCCACTCTAATCTTTATTATTTCTTTCCTTCTGCCAGCTCTGGGTTTGGTTTGCTTTTATTTTCCAGATCTTAAGGTGGAAGAATTAAATTATTGAACTGTGGTTTACCTTTCCTTTTTAACACAGGTGATTACGGGTATAAATATTCCTGTACTTTAGCTGAATCCCACAAATCCTGGTATGTTATGTTTCATTTTTATTCATCTCCAAATATTTTTTGATTTCTCTAATTTCTAATTTTCTTAGTTCTTTAAAAAATATTTTATTTATGTTTTTATATATTTATTTATTGGAGGTGGGGGTAGGAGTGGAGGGAGAGGGATAAGCAGATTCTGCGCTGAGTGCAGAGCCCAACTCAGGGCTAATCCCACGACCCTGAGATCATGACCTGAGCCGAAATCAAGAGTCAGATGCTTAGCTGACTGAGCCATCCAGGTGTCCCTCTAGTTTTCGAATTTTAAAAATTTCTTTAAAAAAAATTTTTATTTATTTGTCAGCGAGAGAGAGAGAGCACACAAGCAGAGAGAGTAGCGGGACTTGATCCCAGGACCCTGGGATCATGACCTAAGCCAAAGGCATATGCTTAATGGACTGAGCCAACCAGGTATACCTGATTTTGAATATATCTAATTCCAAAGTATTTTCTATTTTCTTACCATCTCTTCTTTGAGATAGCAGAGTTGTACATTTGTTCAGGGGTTAAGTGTAAGGACCTATTTTATATTTTTATATTTTAGCCAGAGGCTTCCCTGCTCCCCTTCCCCCAGAGGATTTACTTAAAAACAAGTCCCAGAAACCAGCCTCAGGTAACAAAGCTCAAATACAAGGGTGGGTCAGGCCCGGTGGAGACATCAGATCAGTTAGGGGGATGCATACTGTCTCCCTAGTTACCAAGGAGTATGGGCCCCACCCTTTGGGAGCCTTCTGGGCACTAATCCTAACCAAGGTGTGATAGGCTGGTTCAAATGTCTACTAGGGTAAGTTGTAATTCAATCGGTCACCTAGCATGACTGTGCAGCTTTCTCTGTGTGTTGCAGTTTCATTGGCCACCTGTGCATGGCCAGGCCCAACCGCATGGTCTTTGCCCTTAAAAGCTAGTCTGTGAAACAGGGAAGGTTCGCCCTCTCTTGTAAGAGGTGTGTCCCCGAACGAACATTCAGTTAGATTCTTGATGCTTGACCTTCGCTTTATATCAGTCTCGCTCCTTTAATCACAGACCCATTTTGGGGGCATAACATAAGAAATACATATATAGTACTGTAAATATGGATCAAGTTGGGACAAAGTTGCATTTTCGAAACAAGTTATAGCAGAATGGGCTGTACAACATGGTCATGAGGCACCTGCCTTCACGCCCCCAAATTTTATCACTCAGCTCCCCACAACCAGTGCATAGAATGTTCTCCAGCATGTACCTCCGGGCCACCTACTCATCCCCCCCCCCAACCGCCCAGGTCCTTAATCCAAGCCACTATACTTGTCAGTCTGGGAAAACTGTAACAGTCTCCTGAGTTCTCACTCTGACTTTCTTGCCTCCTACAGTCTGTTCCCCATGCAGTGAGCTTTTTTAAAATGAGAAATCACCAATCTGATTACGTCTCCCTCCTGTTTGAAACCCTCCAATGGCTTCCCCATCTGATGAGAACCCCTTCCCATGGCCTATCAGATTTGAAATGAATTGATCCCCTCCATCTCCTGACTCACTACCCCCCACTGACTTATGACCTCCCCATTCTTTCTGCTCCAGCCATATCCAGTGACCCTGCTGTTTCTTTAAAATGAGTTTCCATCCCAGGGATTTTGAATTCTTGATATTTTCTTCCCTTTTCCCTCATTATTCCAACCTTGGCCCAAATGTCACCTTCTCAGAGAGCCCTAGAGTGACCAGCTCTTCCTGCATGGTCCAGAAACTTCCCATATAGAGTACTGAAAGCATCACGTCCTGGGAAACGCCATAATCTCAAGCCATCCAGGATTGTTGGTCACTCCTGAGTACTCCATCTGAAATAACCGCGACCCAGTCATCCCCTGAGTGGCTTTTATACCACTTTTCCTATAATTGTGAGAATTGCGTCCCTAGCACCTGGAATGGTGTCTGACAAATAGTAGGCACTCAGTATTTTTGGTTAAATTAATAATTGAAGGAAAGGAACTGATTTCTGGAGTCCTAAGCTTAAGACTCCATCACATAAAAATCTGAAAGAAGCAACCTGTTAGAAAGTGGCTAAATCAATTCATCAGATGACCATCAGCATTTTCATTAAAATGAATAGAATAGGGGGAGCTTGAGGCGCGCAGGGCCGGAGACGCCGCAGACCCGGGACCCGGAGCAGCTCGGAGGCGGTGAATAATAGCTCTTCAAGTCTGCAATAAAAAATGGCCTCCAATAAAACTACATTGCAAAAGATGGGAAAGAAACAGAATGGAAAGAGTAAAAAAGCAGAAGAGGCAGAGCCTGAAGAATTTGTGGTGGAAAAAGTACTGGACCGACGTGTAGTGAATGGGAAGGTGGAGTATTTCCTGAAGTGGAAGGGTTTTACAGATGCTGACAATACTTGGGAACCTGAAGAAAATCTAGATTGTCCAGAGTTAATTGAAGCGTTTCTTAACTCTCAAAAAGCTGGTAAAGAAAAAGATGGTACAAAAAGAAAATCTTTATCTGACAGTGAATCTGATGATAGCAAATCAAAGAAGAAAAGAGATGCTGCTGATAAGCCAAGAGGCTTTGCCAGAGGTCTTGATCCTGAACGAATAATTGGTGCCACAGACAGCAGTGGAGAATTAATGTTTCTCATGAAATGGAAAGATTCAGATGAGGCAGACTTGGTGCTGGCAAAAGAGGCAAACATGAAGTGTCCTCAAATTGTAATTGCTTTTTTTTTTTTTAATTTATTTATTGGTCAGAGAGGGGGAGAGAGAGAGAGAGAGCACCAGCAGACAGAGTGGCAGGCAAAGGCAGAGGGAGAAGCAGGCTCCCTGCCGAGCAAGGAGCCCGATGTGGGACTCGATCCCAGGACGCTGGGATCATGACCTGAGCCGAAGGCAGCCGCTCAACCAGCTGAGCCACCCAGGCGTCCCTTGTAATTGCTTTTTATGAAGAGAGACTAACTTGGCATTCTTGTCCAGAAGATGAAGCTCAATAATTGTTTGCATTGCTTTTTATATATATATATTTATATATATATATATATATATATATATATATATATATAAGATCTGGGTCTTTGTTTTTTGATTTATTAGTGTGAAGAAATAACATTCTAATGAAAATCAAGTTTGATATGTTTGTTTGAAGTAGTATTGGGGGAGCTGTTGGGGGTTTTGCGTCTATACCACTGGTTACTTTAAACAAATAAAAGCTTTCCGTAGTTGCTTCCTTTATCAGAAAAGAATATTTGAGACCATGATATATTATCCCCCTGCATTAGAGAACCTTTTCTAAATGTTGGGGGAAATCTTCATAGTCTTTACTCAGTCAGAATTTGTGTTTAACTCCTATATGCCTAAGGACCATTCTGGGTTTTTTGTTTATTTAGGGGTTTTTTTGTGTGTATACCTAAAATATATACATAAGTGGCTTTTGTTTTTAACATTCACCAAAACAAAAACAGCATTTTATAACCATGGATAAGCCCATGTTTCCAGGATGCTATCATTTTCAGCATTTTAAGAAATAAATCACTTAAACTGAAGTTTTTCCTGAGGCCTTAACCTTTCAAATTTGGTAATTAATTGGACAATTTAAATATAATGTAAACAGTTTAAATTGGACAATGTAAAAGCAGCCATATCAGAATCCATATCCTTCTCTACAGCCATATAAACGCAAGTTTATTTGCAAGATCCCTGAAAGGAAAATTTTATCACCACCGGCAACCTCCCCACCCAAATGACAAAACTAGATAAGTCCTTGTGTGTTTTACTTAGGTAAGCAAAACTTTAGTTAAATGGACATATAAAGGTTCCTTCTAGTGAACCATTCCTTTTTAAGAAGTTGAAATTCTCTCTGTTGTGTTGACTAAAAGGTCATGATTCATGGACTGTCTACGACTTCCTTCATGGAAACTAATCATAATCAGATGGTTAGAGATGTTGGCAGTTTAGCACCTGCTGGAATAAATGGGTGGACAGACTTCTATAATCCAAATTCTTCACCTGCATGTTTTTTCTTTACCCCAGTTCATTCCTGACATGTAGGCTCAGTCTTTTCAGTATTTGAGTTATGGCTCAGCAGAAACCAGGAAAAACAGTAACTTTGTAGTCAGAATGTTATCCAACTGTATATTGTTTACTTTATTGTAAATACTGGTAAACAGTGGTCAATAAATAGTTTTATATTCCAAAAAAAAAAAAAAGAATAGAATAGGAAAGATCAAGCATTCCCTAAAGTATCATGTTATGGAAATTTTTAGTTATTATGTGTTTGTTTGGACTGAGCATTTGGGTCAAATACATTTCTTGCTGTGGCGATGTGGTAAAAAATGTTTGAACACCACCCAGCTACCAGCCAAATGCACGGGCTTTGGCACCAGACTGAGGGTCTGAAGCCCTTGCAAGCTGTTTGGCACGGTGCCAACTCACTCATTCTTTCCAGACCTCAGTTTCCTGATCTGTAATGTGGGGATATTGCATGCACATTTCTCGGGAGATGAGTGTGAGATGAGTGTGAGATTAAACTGAGTCAGCATACCAAAAAAATGCTTAGATCAGTTTCTGGCACCTAAGAACAATTTAATCAGTGGTCACTAATATGATTACTTGTTGAGTGAATGAATGAATGGATGGATGACTGACTGAATGACTAGGTCCGAGGTCTAATCTTCCTTGAAATCGCCCTGCCTGTTTCTTTCCAGAACGAGTTTTCTCTCCAGCCCCTTCTCCTGAATAACCATATATGTTTGTTTATTCTGCTTATTGTCAATGTCCCGGGATGAGAATAAAATCTCCAGGAGAGTGGGTTGTTTATCCTATGCAGGGCTGAACCTACCATCTGGGGCGGTGGGGAGGGAAGAGGGTTGGCAAACATTTTCTGTGAAAGGCTGGATAGTAAATATTCTAGGCTCTGCTTATGTCATTCCATCTTTGAGCAATGAATTAACTCTTCAGTGCTCAGCTCTCTCCGTGGATTGTGAAAACAGCCTCTCAAATTCTCTTAAAAGATGGGCCTGGCTGCGTTCCAATAAAACTTTATTCACAAACACAGGCAGACATAATTTGGCCCAAGGGTGTGGTCCCGCCAACCCTTAAAGATACTAAAAATACTGGATTCAGTAATGCAAGAATTTCACACATTTTTCACCTGCCACTGAAGATTCTTCTTTTCGTTGTTTAAAACCTCTTAAATCTTTTTTTTTTTAAGATTTTATTTATTCATTTGACAGAGATCACAAGTAGGCAGAGAGAAAATGGGGGGAGGAAGCAGGCTCCCCGCTGAGCGGAAAGCGGGATGCGGGGCTCGATCCCGAAGACCCTGACCTGCGCCCAAGGCAGAGGCTTTAACCCACTGAGCCACCCAGCCGCCCCTGTTTAAAACCTCTTAAAAAATATTTTTAAACTCCCAGCTTGTGGTCCATGAAAAACAAGCAGCAGGCAGAACTTGGCCCGCAGGTCGGAGTTTGCGGATCCCAGACTGAGACTATGCCGGGACGTCCTGAATAATCGAAGGCCTCATTAGTGTCGCCGAAATTTAGCCTTCCGGGAGCAGCGCCACCCACCGGGAGCCCCGCGCGCTTCCCGCTCGCCAACCCTCCGAGCCGCGCGCTCCTCCCGCCAAGCCACGCCCTCCTCCGCGGCGATTGGTCAAGCCTCGCCCTCGTCCTCGCCGGGGGATGCCCCCTCTGACGGACACTGTGAGCAGCCAATGGAGTACCGCAGGGCCTCCTCGCGCCCGAGGGAGGCGGGCGTAGGCGGGCCGTTGAGGGGGTGGGGCGTGGAGCCTGGTAACCGTTGCCGGTAACAACGCCCCGCCCCATCGCGGCCGGCGGGCTGGCGGGCGGGCGGGCGCGCGAGGCAGGCGGGCGGGCGGCGGGAGCGGGAGGAGGAGCGGCCGCCGCCGCCACCGCCGCCGCCATAGAGACTGTAGCCGTGGAGACTGTTACTTACCAACGGGGACCAACACGCAGCCGCCGCCGCTGCCGCCGCGGGAGCCGCTGCCCGAACTCCCGGCCCGAACTCCAGGTGACCGATGCGACCGCCCTGGGCCCGGCCCGACCTGGGAGTGCGGGGGGCGGCGGGGATCCGGATCGGGGGGTCGGGACGTTCACCCCAAACGTTCGGGGTGGCGCGGCCGCGGGACCCGTCTCTTCAGCCCAGTTCCGCAGGCGCGGCGGAGTTTGGGGGAGTCTGGGAACCACCCCCCGACCTTTCACCCAAACTCGGCAAGTGGGAACCGTCGCCTCACTTTTCATAAAACTTCCTGAGTGGGGGGCCCCCAAGATCCCTCTCTCACTCTTACCCTCTCACTCTTATCAAATCCCCGACTTGGGTGTGCCCCGGGACTCCTCAAACTTTTATCTTCAAACTCCCTGAACTGGGGCTCCCGGGAACCAATTCTTACGTTACCCCCAAATCCTTAAGTTGGGGGCGCCCAGGGACCACTCTCTCACTTCCTCTCAACTTCTTGAAACATCTCAACTCCCTACCTTAAACTCCCGGAATTGGGGGCTCCTGCAGACCCCTCTTATCTTTGACTCCCCAAATCTCTGAAATTGGGGTCCCCGGGGCCCCTCTCTCACTCCTAGCCTCAGACTCCTGAATCGCGAGGGCCTGGAAGACTCGTTTTCACTTTTGCCCCAATTTCCTGGATTTGGGGTTTCTTGGGGACCGTCTTCTCATTCTGACCCCCCCACCCTCCAGAATTGTGAGCTTGAGGGCTCCCGTGGAACCCGGTTCTCACTGTTTACCCAAAAGTCGATGAGCTTGTCTCGGGGAAAACGCCCCCTCCCTTACTCGCTCCAGACTCACCGAGAATCAGACTCCCCCGGGACCCGTTTCTCACCTCTTTACCCAAAATCCTCGTGGTTAGGCTCTTCGCACACTCCTCCCCTCTCTCCCTTTGAGCCCCACATTCCAGAGTTTGGGGGATCTTGTGTCCGCCAGGGCTTCCACCTCCCTCGGGAAGCCCCTTCGCACAGCCGCTGCTCCCCTATTTGGACTGATCTCCAAGCGAGAAGAGTTTCCCCAGAAGTTGTGTGCGTGTGTGTGTGTGTGTGTGTGTGTTTTAATGTATTGACTTACTTTGTTTAAAGAGCCTAATCTGTGGCCCAAAACTGCTCGGTGACATTTTCTCCTGGGATTGTGTGAGTGCGTGTCTGTTTGTGAATTTGAACCCCACCCCTAACTCCCCCTTCTCCCGAAGCGCCCTCGGCACCCAGAGACACACAGACAGCCCCCCACCCCCCAAATAACGCTATTCCTTTCCCCTCCTGAGAGAAGCCTGGGGCTCCCTCCCCACTGGTCCCTGTTGGCTGTTTTCGCTGCTGCACTAGGAAAGTTCGGTTCCCCGATCCTAGTGGCTATTTCAAGGGCCCCTGGGGCCGAGGTGCCCCTGCCATTCCAGCGGAGGCGGGGGTGGTTCACCGTCCTAATTTTAACCTCCTGGTTGCCCTGCAGGAATGAGGGAGGGAGTCCAGGTCCGCGTTCTCCATAGACCTCCTGCTTGCTTCTGGCTGTTTTCCTGGTGCAGCCCCCAGCACACACGCACGCGCATAACACAACTATTTCTTGCTGGGCGCGATTAACCGACTGTGCAGACTTCCCTGAGTTTTTTTCCCTCCCAGCCAGCTTTATCTCGGCAAATCCAAAATATCAAACCTTATGTAAGACTCTGGGTTTCAACTAAGACTCCCTCAACTAAATAATTATGCTAATAATAATGACCCAAAAAGCAACAACAAAACCTTTTTTTTTTTTCCCCTGCTCATATTGTCAATACGTTTTTATCCCTTGGCTTCATGCTCTCAAACACTGTGTGCTTCTGTAAAGACCCTTACCCTCCATCCTGGGAGTATCAGGGCTGGCTACCGGTTCTTTCTCCCACTCGAATTTAAAAATGTGAACCCACTCCAGAATAATGTTAGAGATGGCTTTTCACCTACCCTTGCCAGAGAGGTGAGAGTGTGTGGTGAGAGCCTCTCCTCCCTCTGCCTTCCCCTCCCACCCCATTCTCCCCACTCCGCCCCCCCCCCAAACCAAGAATCCAGTTTCTTTAGTCACTGATCACTGCTATCTTGTCCAGCCAGTGAGCTTGGTAAATACCAGAGGGAACTGGGTAGTTTTCAAAAAAAGATTTCCGATACATGATGGACAAGCCGACTGCTTCTGTGGTCCTGTGATATTCGGCTGGTTTAGGCTGGGAGTGAGTTCAGATACAGTTTGCTTCTGCAATAAAAGCAAAACTGAATTATTTAGCCTTTAGGTACATTCCTCTTTTGTGCCAGATAAACTCCAAAGGAGCATCTGGGAGCAGGGGGGACAGTTATTAATTACACTAAGCAACAGAACGAGTTCTTTGAAATTCTTTTGATACTTGCACTCTGGGCTAAGGACATACATTACCTCTTTTTTCAAAGATTTTATTTGATAGGGAGTGCATGAGCAAGGCAGGGGCAGAGGGAGAGGGAGAAGCAGACTTTCCACTGTTGGGCTCGATCCCAGGACCCTGAGATCATGACCTGAGTTGAAGGTGGCCGCTTAATCGACTGAGCCCCCTCAGGCGCCCCAGGACATACATTATTACCTTAATATTCAGCTTTTAGCATGTTTCTCACCGAAGCATGGCCTGGCTGGGGCCAGTCACCAGAAATGCAGATGCTGGGAAATATCTCATTCCTTTGAGCTAATTTGTACTTTCAGAGTCAAGTTAAAATTAATTCTTATTTGTCAATATTTAATTAATTGAACTTTGGTTAATGTTATAACTGAGTCAAAATTTGGAATGTACCGCTGGGATTTTTATAGACATTTGCGGTTGTTTGACTCGTAAAATTCCAGGGCCAGTAGGAACCATATCTTATCACTTTGACTCTTTTTAATTAACTGCAAGGTGACCACGTATTTAAATAATGTGCCCCCCTCCCCTGACACCTGCTTATTTGTAAAATGTGAACTATTTAAAAGACAAGGAAAGTTGGCAGAGAAATCACCTTGCTAGTTGGGACCCTTGCCAGACTTGGGGGCCGAAGGTGTAAGCCCCGAGGCACCCCGCAAACACATCTGCATTTCCGCTCCAGGCTGTATGGACATTCCACCCAGTGGGCCCGTAAGGACCAGAACCTGAATCCAGTTCGGGTCCGATTTTATCTGTGCCAAACTGACAAAAAATTTTCCAGTTTTCAGAGCCCCTTGGAGATCGGCATTGTTATAAGGGATTGTAGACTGATGTATTTTTAAAAAAGCCTTTGGACTCCCTCTCTGTTATTTAGAGGATGAATCTCTCCGTCCCAGGCCAAGTTCTCTAGACACGTGCCTGGGGGGTGTCCTTCCTTTGCTGAATGAGCGAATGAATGGAGTGTGCATGGGGAATGACAGAGGACACTGAAAACCACCGACGTGCTTCTTGGAGACAGCAAGAGCCGCAAGGGAATCCTTACAGGGGGTGGGGGGCGAGGGGAGAAGAGAAGGAAGACCCAGGCTCTGCCTTGAAGAGAATCGGGGTGCGGGGGATAAGGAGTAGGTGACAGAGGATGGGGAGAAGAGCCAGCGAGACAGCCCGACCGCTCTGGGTACCATCTGGGCCTGGGAGGCGTGGTCTGCCTAAGAGAACGAGGAAGATCTTTCTAGTAGATGGATTTCTGACAGCCCACCTAAGCACAAGGTGGCCAAACCGAGCTCCCCATGGGCCCCTCAATCTGCTCGACTGCCCTGCACCCCGCTAGTGAGGACCAGCCGGCTTCTCCTGGCTAATGAGGCCAGCACTTGGGAGCCTGCCTCTTATCTCAGGAACCATCAGCAAATGGTCCAGCCGCACCCGATCAGTGGCGATCTGGAACCTGACCGTGCCTCACCACCTCCACTTCCAGTCCCCGCTCCAGGCCACCAGCCCCTCCTGACTGGCTGGCTGGCTGGATGGCCCCCGGCCTGTTTGTTAGCCAGGTGGGGGTGGAAAAGGGGGGTCATATTACCTTCCTTGTGTTTCCCTCAGCTCAGAACCCTCCCATGGCTCCCGTCTCACCCCGAGCAAAGGCCAAAGTCTCTTCCCACCCGGGCCTCTCCACCCCAGTCCTCTGTGGCCTCATCTCTAACACTGAACTTGATTGTCGCTCCACTTCAACCCCGCAGGCCTCTTGGGAGTTCCTCAAGCTTTCTGCCTAGAAAGCTCTTCACCCAAGTAAAGGGGGGGGGGAGGTGCTGCTCCCACCCTGTCTTCAGGCCTTTTCTCCAATGTCACCCTCCCCAGGCCACCCACTCAAAAGTGACACCCACTTAGCCTCCTTCCCTGCTGTCTTTTTCCTTAGCCTTTATCACTCGCGTGCGGGATGTAAGGACATAACGCACATTTATTTTTATTATCTCCATCTGGCCCCCATTAGAAGGGCCACTCCTTAAGGGGAGGAAGCTGTGCGCCCTTTATTAACTTCTCTTTCCTCAGGGCGGAGCATGATTCTGACGCCCAGTGGGCACTCAATCTGTATTGGTTAAATGAATAAGTAAACAGTTTCCCGCCCACCTGTGGGGGAGGCTTACCTAGAAATGGACACTCGCTCCTTACCTGCCATATGTCGCCGCCCCTGTGTCTCGGAACAGCTTGGATTGGACCGAGAAGGGCTCGCGTGCGGTGTCTCTGCTGCTTAGCCCCGGGGGCGGGGGTGCCAGACGCTCCAGGAAACCCACGGCGTCCGTGAACTAGCTAATCACACCAGCAGGGCGGCTGGATGAGAGATACTATCTGTCCTCGAGTGTCACCGGGCCTGGCCCCGAGTCGGTGGTCCCGCAAAGACTGGCCATTTGCTCTTTTCTCACCATTGTTACTATTCGGGAGCAAACTGAGCTGTCGTGGCCTGGGGATGGTGTTCTCGGGTTTTCTGACCCGTGCGAGTGCCGAGGAGGCATTAGGAACTGTGTTTTGCCTGATGGAGCTGATGAGCCTCCTCTGTCATTCCCGGGGGGCGGGCGGGATGGGAGGTCGGTGTCCTTCCGTGAGTGTAGAAGTTCCCTGGGACAAAGATATCGTTCCGCAAGCATTAGCGCTTAGCAGAACCACCACCAACAAAGGCCAGTGGCTGGGAGTCCCCCGGGCTTGGTTGTGGCCAAGGCCCCTCGGCACCCCATCCCCCCACATCACCCCCTGGGGGGGGGCCTGGCAAGTGGCCAACTCTGCCAGCAGAACTGACACCCGAGGACGCCTAGAAACTGGTTTCCCTTCTCTGTTACCGCTGGCTCGTGGGTGCATCCTGGTCGGAGCCTGGAAACCCGCCACTCAGGGGTGAGACCCAGCCCACTTTTCGTGCCAGGACTCGAATCAGGCCCTCAGGAACCGACAGGCTGGCCCGGCTCCTGGCTGAGCTCCCTTCGTGCTCCCCAAAACGCATTCCTGCCTTATGATACACGGGTTTCGTGCATTCGAAAACCCTGCCGTACGCCCTGGCAGCTCCTGTTTCTTTTTTTTTTTTTTTTTTTTGATTCCCTTGACTTTCCGAGAAATAGAGTTGATTCCCCAAACCTGTAGGTGGTACATTACAGCAAGGGGTTATCTGACACTGTGAGTCAGACCACACCTGCCGTAGTCTGTTTTAAAAAATGGGGAAAAAATTCATACAGCCGTTAAAAATGCATCGTACTTCATGGAAGCCCTGGTACAGTGGTTGTTCTCACTTCCTGTGTCCAGCAACCCAGGAAGTTGCCTGTATGGGCAGTAAGCCTGTAAGACCACGGCCTCCGCAGTTACTTTGAACGTGTGCATAGTTTGAGCGTATGCAGGTGTGCATAAACTAGGCCACTGGGCCCAGGGTTACCCTTCTGGAGATGACAGTTGAGTTGAGACTGAAATGAGGAGGAGGAACAGCTGTGTGGAGGTCAGAGGAAAGAGACTTCCAGGCCTGGGGTGGGGGTCAGGTGCAAAGGCCCTGTGGCTGGAGGACACAGCGGGACCCTGTCGCGGCAGACAAAGGCAGCCGTGAGGTTGATGCCTGGTGAGCAAAAGGAGGAAGGCAGAGGTCCCCAAAGGCCATGGGGGAAGAGTCTGGATGCTGTTCTGAGTACAAATTAGATGGTCTAAGTCCAGGGCTGCCCGGGGCTGGCCAGCTGTTTACCGGAAGAGCTGCTTTCTGGACCTCTGACATCTGTTCATTCATTCATTCTTCAGAGTCAAGCACCAGCCTCAGAGGCTACAAAGACCCAAGAGCAACTAGGAGAGGGAGACAGTCTCAGAAGTGGTGGTGCTAGACTTCGCCGTGGGCCAGGCCGTTGTGTGGAGACAGTGGGGCAGTTGGGCTGGGTTCAGGGTACAAGGGAGATGAGGGGGGAGAGAAGAGCAGGTGTCAGAAAACTATGGCCGTCAGGTCCATTCCAGCCTGCAGCTGGTGCCCGTGGGTAAGGCTTTCTTGGGACTCAGCCCTGACTGTTCATTTACACACCACCTCTGGCTGCTTCTGCAAGGGAACTGCAGAGTATTTGTGACAGAAGCACAAGGTGACCAGCAAAACCTAAAGTATTTACTGTCTGGGCCTTTATAGGATAAGTGTGCTGAGCCCTGGCTGGATAAATGGGGCTTGTTTCTGGCGCTGGGCTGAGACAGTGGAGACGTGACTTTGTGATCAGGCACGATTTTGGAGGGTGCACCCGAAGGCTTGGAGCCTGGAATCTGGAGTCATAGTCCAGGTGACGGGCGAAAGGGGCCTGCCTGACAGCACAGGCCAGGGGGTGCTGGGGAAGACAGCAGCCAGGTTCTCAGGGGCTCGGGGACTTAGGGACTCACTGGACCAAGGGTCCGGGAGGGTGATTACCAGGCGCCCAACGTTGGGGATCTGGCACAATGTGTCACTGCGGTGAGTCAGGGACCACAGGGAAAGTAATGAGTTCCCTCGAGGGCTCGGCCGGCTTGAGGTGTCTCAGGGGAACATCCGGGTGGGGACGGCTTTCCAGTAGGCAGCTGGGTTGCAGGGTCTAGAGCTGCCTGGGCCAGTGCAGGCTCGGGATTAGCTTCTAGGAGCCATCAGAATGCAGGTGGTCCTCTCAGCCATCCAAGGAGTG
>PISX010000212.1:334310-345374 GCA_004024625.1 Mellivora capensis | reverse complement strand
CAAGCAGAGAGAGTCAATTATCATATGGTTTCACTTATTTGTGGAGCATGACAAATAACACGGAGGACATGGGGAGATGGAGAGGAGAAGGGAGTTGAGGGAAATTGGGGTGGGGGGAGATGAACCATGAGAGACTATGGACTCTGAAAAACCACCTGAGGGTTTTGAAGGGGCGGGGGGTGGGAGGTTGGGGGAGCCAGGTGGTGGGTATTACGGAGGGCACGCATTGCATGGAGCACTGGGTGTGTTGTAAAACTATGAATTCTGTTACGCTGAAAAGAAAAAAAATAAAAAAAATAAACAAATTGAGCCAGGAAAATCTTATAATCAATAAAGTTATCATAACATAAAAAAAAAAAGAAAGAAATACTTGGGACACTAATCTTTCCTTTATCATTGCTTCCTTGCAAAAATATGAGAAAAATACATTAACAGCATATTAACAACATAAATAAGTTAATAAATAGAACTTTTTATTTGAGGCTTTTAAGAATTTTCTAGGGGCACCTGGGTGGCTCAGTCGGTTGAGCATGTCTGCCTTTGGTTCAGGTCATGATCTCAGGGTCCTGGGATCGAGACCTGCTTTGAGCTCACTGCTCAGCGGGGAGTCTCTTTCCTTTGCTCCTCCCCTCCCCACTCATTTCTCTCTCTCAAATAAGGAAAATCTTAAGAAAAAAATAAAAAATTTTCTAGACCTAGAGTTAAGTATGATATATATGTAACCCAGTTGAAAATAGTTATGATTTGATGGAGAAGACATTGCCATTATTGCATAACAGGAAGAGGGAAAACTCACTGGTTATGTGCTATAACTGTGTGAAACCCAATGCAGATATAGTACACTCTGAGTGGGAAGGTTGTGATTCAATATATATAAATTCTTTCAGTCATTCACCAGTCCATTTGGGACTGTGTATTTTTTTTTAAGATTTTATTTATTTGACAGAGAGATCACAAGTAGGCAGAGAGAAAAGGGGAAGCAGACTCCCTGCTGAGCAGAGAGCCTGATGCGGGGCTCAATCCTAGGACCCTGAGATCATGACCTGAGCCGAAGGCAGAGGCTTAACCCACCAAGCCACCCAAGTGCCCCGGGACTGTGTATTTTGATCTACTTTATTACTTCATTGACTCTAAAACATCCCTGGTTTTAGAATGCCATTATTTAAATATCATTAAGAAAAAAATGCGCTAATTAATTGTAAGATGTTACAGATTATAGGATTCATCAGAAATATTAAAATATGAAAAAATTTGTGTTTTAGAATCAAGGAAATATGGTAACTTAAACAATTTCTAAATGTCTTTTTGCCATTTAGGACTACAGGAATTATATTAAGAACAACACTACAAAAAGCAACACCAAAAGCCATTTCTTAAGTGCCTGGATCTGAATGCTAGGCTTCTTGGGCATAGTTATTGGCTCAGCATTGTTTGCCTCCTCAAGGGCATATGACCAAGGTATCTCAGAAAAGAGGTACTATTTATAAGATTTTACCTGGCAGTCATAGTATAGATTCTCATTTATGGTGTTTGTAAGATTGAGACTCGAAAACAGTGTTTTACAAGGTGAAATTTAACATCCAAAATTTTAATTAGATACTAATTGAATGTGGGGATTTTTGATGTACTGAGTACGACAACTCTATTTAATTCTTGAGTTAGGAGCTGACTTTACCTATTTGCTTCTCCCCGATAAGCCTTACACCAGGTTTGCTTAAAATCTTTGAGTAAGAACAGATTTGTCCTGTTCAGGAGAGAAGCAACTATAAGCAAAATTAAAATATGCTTGTATAATGTTTTTTATATTTGTAAATTAAAACATGCTTTTTAAAAAATACAGAGTGTATCTTAATTTCTGTGTAGACTTTTTATCTTAGCTCCTTTAGTATTAATAGTTTAGTCTTAACAAAGGTTATATATAGATATATATTAAAAGATAATTTACATATGAAATATACATAAAGACAGTATAAAAAAGAATCAGCATTAGACTTTGGGCTTTGTATTGGTTATAACATGATAGAATGTTTGTAATCTAGTCAAAATAAGATCAGTGAGATGACATCATTATTTTTCGACATTGTATTTGGACAGGATAGCAAGTCTTTACCTTTCAGATTGACAACTTTTTTTTTTTGAGATTTATTTATTATTTTAGAGAGGGAGAGAGCGAGCTTGGGAGAGAGAGGAAGAGGGAAAGAATCTTAAACAGACTCCACACTGAGCATAGAGCCCGACATGGGGCTTGATCTCACAACCTGAGCTGAAACCAAGAGTTGAATGTGTAACTGACAGCTCCACCCAGGTGCCCCCCCAGATTAACAAATTCTGACCATACATTTGTCAAATAAATTAGGAACTTAAATTCCTCCAAAGAAGTAGTATTCAGCAGTACTACTCCTGAATTTTGTAAGACAGCAAACAGGCTTTCATTTCAGAAAGACTAGCTCCTAAGGAGCTTCACAGTGTCTTTTCTGTGAATTTATGATGTTCACTCTTCAATCTCAGAGATCTAGAAAGAGATACATACTCCAGGGACAGAGTAGCAGTAATAAAACTCATTTGAAACTGAGACATAAACTAAAATACCAAAGGCTGTATATTTACAGTGAGACAGGTGCTTAGGTACCCTGCATACTCTCTGAGTATTGAGGAACCCAGACAGACAGAATAATAGATGATTATTTGTGAATATGTAAATAGAGAGAAGGTGAACCATTTTCTGAGAGTTGCTTTAGCTAAGGTCCTATTTGAGGCCTCTTGGACAAACTGTCTCCCAGTAGAGATATAACCTCAGAATGCCTTTTTTTTTTTTTTTTTTTTTTTTTTTTGCCTCAAATTAATTGTTTCTTTTGGTCAGAGTTCATAATTGGCCTCACTGACTTTTCCCCCTACTATGGTACATTGCTATTCATACCTCCTACTTGAGGATAGTGGCCTTTTCAGGGGTTTTTTGTTTGTTTTAGATATGCTGAGATTAGTGTCTGAATTAAGTAGCTCTTTGGATCTGTATCTCTCCAGTTTATCTCCCAGCACCCTACCATATAGCCAGATCCCTTGAGCACTTCTTTTTGTTGATGCTTTTCCTTTTCTTTCTATTCTTGGGAATATGCTTCTTTCTATACTAACCCACCTGGGTGGTCAGTTCATTCTTCAAAGTTAGCCCGTAGTGTCAGCTCTTCTGTTGTGCTTTTATTTGATCATCCTTAGTTGATTACCCCACTCCTTATTTGGGACCTCTACTTTATAGAATTTTGGGCTAGTTTGACACTCAAAGCGACATTTTGCTATTGTGGTCCCTAAGAGAATTTTGGAAGACTATGTTCTCCATTAAAATCTTATGATAACATCTAAAATTCTTGTTTAAAAGCTTAAGTATATTGCAAAGACCATTAATTTCTGGTATTTTACAAATAATGATATTTAAAAATCTTTTAGATGAATCTAAACTTTTTTTTAAAAAGATTTTATTTATTTGACAGAGAGAGATCACAAGTAGGCAGAGAGGCAGGCAGAGAGAGAGGGGGAAGCAGGCTCCCTGCTGAGCAGAGAGCCCGATGTGGGACTCGATCCCAGGACCCTGAGATCATGACCTGAGCTGAAGGCAGAGGCTTTAACCCACTGAGCCAACCAGATGCCCCTAGATGAATCTAAGTATTATAAATGACAGTCCATTTTTAGGGTGTCTGGCTGATCTCTCTCTTTTTCTCTCTGTCAAATAAATTAATTAAATCTTAAAAAAAAAATACATAAATATACTACCATTGAGACTGGGAAAAATGGTACCCAGGGTCTCTCTCTGTAATACTTCTTATAGTTGCATGTGAATCTTCCGTTGTCTCAAAAGGTTTAACTAAAATAAAATTCTGATCTTGATTTAAAAATACATGAACAAGGGGTGTGTGGATGGTGTAGTCAGTTAAACATCTGACTCTTGGTTTCTGCTCAGGTTGTGATCTCAGGGTCATGAGATTGAATCCTTGTTGGGCTCCACGCCCAGTGCGAAGTCCGGTTGAGTTTTTCTCTCCCTCTAACCCTCCCCCAGTCAGACTCACTCACTCTCTAAGTAAATAAATCCTTAAAAAAAATACATGAACAAGGTCTTTAACAGAAAATTTTCATCATTTCTTTTTCTCCTTTTCTTCTATCTCTCCAACACAATTTTAAAGTAATACATTTTTGTGTAATCTTATCATATGATCATAATTCTCTAACAAAAATATGTATGTTAAGTTGGACTTTTTTAAATTCAATTTTTTGTAACCCAAAACTTTTGCACTATGTCTTTTCCCATATGAGTTATCATTGTTAATTGTTTCTAATCAGCTAATCGATATACATCATAAGTATTGTTAAATAATTATTAAACGTAAGTAAAATTTAATTGAAAATGTATCTTAATGAGATGAATGAGGCTTTTAAAAATAGTTTATTTAACAGATAAATATTATTTTTCATTAAAATGAGACAGTATAGCATCAAGTCTGTTTTTTGTTTCATTTCAGCTCTCCCATCCTCTAACGTTAGCTCTAGAATGTTTCCTAACACCAGTTTTTCACAAGAATTGTCCCTATATTTGGTACCAAGGAAGGTTTTATATCTTGGGGTAGTCAATGTAGGATTGATTCCCCCCTCAAAACTTTTCCCAGTATATTAGTTAAATGGGGTGTTTCTAAGCAAAAGAGTAACAGGTTTATTTAATAGTCATTTGCTAAGTCTTAGAAAAGTCTTTTTTTTTTTTTTCGTAGAAGTACAGCTAATAAGGAGAGAGGCATATGCCTTTCTGATACACCCTAGGAGTGGAGTGATCAGAACAGAGGGAAATTTGAAAAGGACAATGGTGATGAGATAGTTACCACAGGAGTCTCTCCAAGTAGATCAGTTAAGGGGAAAATGCATTTATTTGCAAGTTGAGCTGAAAATTGATTCACTTAAAATTTTTTTTCTAGCTTAAGTTTTTCATACCTGCATATTCCTTTAAAGGTGTTTGTGTACCCCCATGAGGAATTAATGACATGTGCTTGTATTTGTGTAGGTATTGGCTTACTCTACTTTGTGTTTTCCTTCATTCAATAAATTGTCTATTTACTGGCATACTATTTTTTTCTGACTGAAAGTTTAATAAATATATATATAGAAATATTTATTGAATGTATCTCTTTAATAGTTACATATCTGTGCTAGTCCCATAAATGCATTTTTTTAATTCTAGAAGGGAGGTGAAATAGTAACTAATGGACTCTGGGTGGCTTACTAGGAAACCTGTTGGAAATACTCTTTTGATGGGAAAATGCAATCTTTGTTGAAAGTGGTACAGATAATATTTTTAGGAGTATGCAAGGATCTGTTCTTCCTGTGATTGGTGAATGATAACCATACTTAAACACCCCCCTTCTCTTCCACTCTTCTCTTCCATAAGGCCGTGTCCTCATATTTCAAAGGAATTTCAAAGAAGACCATTCATTCCCCCCCACCCCATGGATATACAATTGTATTTTCTGTAAACTTCAGAAAATTTGGAGTAGAGAGAGAGAGAGAGACTTTCTGTCTTTTGCTAGGGATAACGTGGGATATCTTTAAAGGTAGTATCTTGGCCATGACTCTTGCTTATCCGTAGAGACTGGATATGGTAATTTTATTACTCAAATTCAGCAAAGAGAGGGAAAAAGATAATTGGCTGAGACTCGTAAGAGAAAGGAAAATAAAGTGAGAAGATGTGAAAGAGCACTTAATTTGTTTAGGCTCTACTCTGGTAATGGTTGGATTCTTTTGCACATGTTTTATTTAAGGCAAGTATGATTATAGAGGGAAAGATTGCCTGCAGAATGCCGTATTAACAGGGAAATGTAGACAGGAAAAGAATTGTATCTGTGAATTGTACATAAGCTTGTTGGAAGCAAGAAAAGAGATGTGGAAAGATGTTGCTCCAGATGTTTCTCCATTTTGGACACTAGGTGGTGGCATTGTATAAAGACAGCTTGGTTGCTGGCCAGTAATACAGTCCATCTTCCAGTGGGGATAACTCTTAGCAACTGACTAAGCCCAATTTTCTTTTTTGTCTTTGTCACTTAGCTTTGTGGCACATTTGTGGTGATTTTACTCAATTTCTTTGTGATATTTAATTTACATTGTATATTGTACCTATAAGCATTTTGTAAGTCCTCTCTGTGCCTGACGGAATTCGTGGTGATAAACAGCAGATGACGAACTGGTGTTCAGATGAAAAGAACACCCCTGCCCTCCAAAACACGCCCCAAGAAAGATAATTTATATAAGTGATGCATAATAAACATTGAAATTATAAAATATATTAAATAAAAATTTAAATAATTTTGTACTGTATTTCCTTTTTTGCTGGTTAAGGCCCAAGTATACATACACATTTGGGATTCAGGAAGAAAGACCTCATAGATTGAGAAAGGTCCTCTCTTCTATGAATAACCCTTATGCATTACGGAGTATGGGTAACCTGCATCCTAGGGATCCTCTTTACCTTCCTTCCTGTGCCCCACCACCAGTTCTTCATTGTTTTCAAGTTCGAAACAACCAGGGAGTAGTGCATTTTTGGTTATGATTCAAAATGATACAGTCCTTTCTCTCGCAGTTAGAGTTGTTGGATAAGAGTGAATGAATTTAGTCCACCAATTTACTTAGAATAGTGCTGGGTATAATATGCGTCCCAGTTTTTGTTCCTAGTCTTTGTTTCTAATACTTTATGAAAGATTTCTGAATTTTGTGATGCTCTGTCTTTCCCTTAAGAAAATTGCTTTCTGTCTTTAAGAAAATTACATTAGTGTATATGTGTATGTGTGTATACACACACGCGCGCGCACTCTTTAAACCTGGGTAGCAACCAACTTGTTATGTTATCCTGTAAGACAGGTAGTAAGCTGTGTCCTGATCTTTTGAGACCTCTGTATAGACAATAGCAAATAACCTCATTACTGCAGTGCTACTATTGAAAATTCTGAGTCAGGAAATGTGTGCTTGTCAGCATGTAGAAGAACTGCCAAGAGAAAGAGGGCTGAGAAAGTCTACTCAAGGTGTTATATCATTATACTGGTGTAATTTGTTAAAGCAGATGAAGCTTTTCCCTATTATAGTTGCTAAGAACTTTAGTCTTTAGAGAATGGATATATTATGTCCTAGGGAAAATCCATTATTATTCATATAAAATTCTTTATGAAAACAGATTCCATTGATGTTTGCCAGCAGTAAACAGGTTGTGTTAAAAATATGTAACTTTTATGTATTACCTAGTGAGACACTTTTTATTTTTACTCTAATTAGGGAAGAAGACAAAAACATATTTGATTACTGCAGGGAAAACAACATTGACCATGTAACCAAAGTCATCAAATCGAAAAATGTGGATGTGAATATGAAAGATGAAGAGGTATGGAAAACATGCCTTAATTATTTTCTTACGCTTTGTTATTTTACCCCAGTGCTTCTTTTCGAAATGGCATATGAACTACAACTCAAAGCATAGTATGGTTAAGATTGTATCAGAATATTTATATGAAATGGTGTTTCCCAGTTAAGATCCTTTCTGTGTATGTATCCATCCATCTGTTGATGTTGTGTAAGTTACTAGCTGAAACTTGCTGCGGTCCAGTAACTGCTGTTTCTTCACGATACAGGGAGAGACTGTTAACCTATTAAGTGAAATCTGTAGGTAATTTTAAAATATTTATAAATAGTTTTGGTGTCCTCTGTCATTACACTCAAATAGATATATTGTCCTTTCTCAGTAAATATATTGCTAGAAAACAGTGTGTCAGAATTTTGATAAATCCATTCTCTCTCTCTCTCTCTTTTTTTTTTTTTTTTGAAGAGAGGAAGAGAGACGGAGTGGGGAAGGGAGGGGCAGAGGGAGAGACTCTGAAGCAGGCTCCACACCCAGCTCAGATCCTGATGTGGGGCTTGATCTCACAACCCTGAATCATGACCTGAGCTGAAATTGAGAGTCCGCCCAACTACGCTACCCAAGCACCCTGATAAATCCATTCATTTAAATGTGGGCCTGCTATGTAAAGGGATTCTATACTAAATTATTTTGTAAAATATATTGCTTTTTAATTTATTTGTTTTGTGAATAAAACTTCACATATTGAGTTTAAACTGTCCTGGATTATAGTTGTTAAATAGGGAGCAAAATTTACTAACTGAGTTTTACTCATTTTACTCATTTTTTAATAATGCAATGAAAGATGATAAAAATGACTGAAAGGTAACAATTATTAGGAAGAAGACATGCAGTGATCATAGATAATGTGTGGAGTAGATAAATAATCAGGGTACATATTGACAGCTCTTTATATAGGTTAGCCTTTAATATTATCTAATTGTTAGGCTGTGTCTTTCCTGTAATATGTTGTCAATGATATCGGGAAACACTATAATTCTGTAGTATAGAGGGACCAGTAATATGTTTGTTCTCCCCTAAGTAGTGAAAGAAACAGCTAAGAAAGATGTAGCTAGAGAAAAGTAAAAGCCAGGTTGGGAAATGATAAAACCAGGTCTTTTGATTCAACTAGGGTGTTTTTTTGCCTTTCGGGATTAGAATACTTTTTTTCCCCTCAGTAAATCAGGTGTAACTGCTTCCCTTGATTTGTTACTTTTTGTTTTTGTACTTGGGAGTTAAGATTTTTATAAAATTAATACATGTAGGTAGTTCAACAAAAATCAGTACTATAAGTCCTCTAACGAAAAAGTATTCCCTTACCTGAATCCTTCTCACATCATTCTAGCTCCCTTGAGGCAAAAACTTTCAGTTCTTTTCATTGTCTCTTTTGCAATTTACCTGCATATTTCTAAATAGCATGCATGTATCTCTTGATTTTCCAACTTTAACCATTATTGATTTTCTTTTCTGCTATATTAGGATTTAGCTGTTTTACTTGTATTCTTCTCTCCTCTTCCCACCCCCCTAACAGTTATATCACAACATTTAGTTTCATTTTCTGATTGAATCTCTACAGAATCAATGTTAAAATATTATTATTATTTTATAAGTAATTATAATGTAGGTATAAAGTAGTTATATTATTGCTTCTATGTAAATTATGCACATTGCTGAGCTTAGGTGTACTGTGTGTACTAGTCAGCTTTTGTGGTTAGCCACATTTCAGTGGCTAATAACTACATCTATTTCTTGCTCACATTTCAGGAGGGTTTTGTATCAGGCTCTGTCTGCTATGTTAGCTATCATTGTTTGGGCTCAGTTCATCTCAATTTCATGTATCTTCTCATTCTCATTCTGAGATCCAATCTCAGTGGATAGACACTGGGGCAGAACTAAGGACAGACAGAATCAGACCCCACAAATACATTTAAAGCTTTTGCATAGATGTGGCATGTGTCATATCTACTCAACATTCCTTTGGCCAAAACAAGCCACGAAGCCAAACTGGGTGGTAGGACACATTTTCTGATGACAGGGAAGCAATGCACAGGTGGGAAGGAAATAAATAATTATATAATTATGAATAGTATAATCTACATGCCATAGTACAACATTCTGTTTTTCTAAAGGCTAATCATTGCTTCTTTTTTTGTTTTTATATATTCTGTGTTTCTGTCATTAAATCTTTCCTCAAATTCCCCAACGGAGGTCTTCTCTGTGCAGTCACACACATCCGGTAATAAATCCCATACCGTTTTAGTGATACCCCTTCTGGAGTTCTCCTTTCTTTTTCTCTGATCTCAACTGGGTGCTCTCTAGGCCTACTGTATAGATGCTATCCTGGGACTACGCTTTACCACTGTCTTAGGAATACCGTTCCCTTCTCTCCTGGAATCTTCTGTTTCCTGGATCCCAAGTCTTTTATTGTTTACTTCCTTGTTTAGATGAGTGTGTCTCTTCCAGTAGCTTCCTTTTTTATTTTTTTCCCGGTTTTGATGGAGCCTTTCCTCTAGTAGCTTCCTGAGAAAGGTAAATATTTTGAGATCTTCCATGTTTAAAATGTTTCAGTTAGAGTTTTGGGCATATTCCATATGCCCAATAAATATTTAACAAACTAATGAATGATTAAATGAATGAATAAGTAGGAGCAGTATATTATAGGGGCGTCTGGGTGGCACAGTTGGTTGAGTGTCTGACTCTTGGTTTCAGCTCAGGTTGAGATCTCAGAGTCATGAGATCGAGCCCCACATCGGGCTCCATGCTCAGTGAAGAGTCTACTTGAGATTCTCCCTCTCCCTCTCCCTACCCCTCCCACTTGTATGTTTGCTCGTTCTCTCTCTCTCTTTCTCTCGCTCTCTCTTGCTCTCTGATTTAAATAAATAAATCTTTAAAAAGAAAAAGAGAAGCAGTGTAATTGTGATGAGCTAGGCTATATAGGTTCAAATCTTTGCACTGTCACTTCCTAGCTATATGACGTTTGTCAGGTTTATTTTGTGTCTCAGTTTCCATGTGTATAAAATGGAGATTATCATAGTACCTGTGTCAGCATTGTTTTGAGGATTAAATCAGTTAATATATATAAAGCACTTAAACAATACCTGACACACACATAACAAGCACTCAATAAATTTTAGCTATCTTGATTTTTTTTTAAAGATTTTATTTATTCATTTGACAGACAGAGATCACAAGTAGGCAAGAGAGGCAGGCAGGGAGAGAGAGGAGGAAGCAGGCTCTCCGCGGAGCAGACGGCCCGATGTGGGGCTCGATCCCAGGACCCTGGGATCATGACCTGAGCCGAAAGCAGAGGCTTTAACCCACTGAGCCACCCAGGCGCCCCTATCTTGATTATTTTTAATGAATAATATGAATGTGATAATATGAAGAAATGAATGAAGATCATTTAACTCTTAAGTTAATGAAGATTAACTTAATGAAGATTCTTAATGAAGATTTCACTCATCTGGGGCGCCTGGGTGGCTCCGTGGGTTAAGCCTCTGCTTTCGGCTCAGGTCATGATCCCAGGGTCCTGGAATCGAGCCCCACATCGGGCTCTCTGCTCCGTGGAGAGCCTGCTTCCTCCTCTCTCTCCCTGCCTGCCTCTCTGTCTACTTGTGATCTCTGTCTGTCAAATAAATAAATAAAATCTTAAAAAA
>PISX010000212.1:277378-334210 GCA_004024625.1 Mellivora capensis | reverse complement strand
TAAAATCTTAAAAAAAAAAAAAAGATTTCACTCATCTATTTATCTTAGAGAAAGAGGGAGTGTATGCATGTGTGCAGGGGGAGGGGCAGTGGGGGAGGGAGAGGGATAAGCAGACTCCCCACTGGGAGCCCAGCGCAGGGCTCAAGCCCATGACCCCAAGATCATGACCCCAGCTGAAACCAAGCGTCAGACACCCAACCAACTAAGCCACCCAAGCTCCCTGACTCTTTTTTTTTTCAAAGGCTTAATTTTTTTAGAGAAGTTTTAGGTTTACAATAAAATGAGAGGAAGGTGCAGAGACTTCCTTCCCATATACCCTCCTACCCCCTACATGTGTATAGCCAACCCCATTATTAACATCACTCACCAGAATGGTACATTTTTTACCAAGGATGAACCTACACTGATATTCGTAATCACCCAAAGTCCATAGTTTATCTTAGGGTTGACTCTTGGTGTGGGTTTGAATAAATGTAGAATATCTATCCATCATTTTAATATCATACAGAATATTTTCACTGCCCTTAAAATCTTATGTGCTCTGCCTAGTTATACTCCCTGCTCTGCTCCAACCGTTGATCTTTTTCTTATCTTTTTATTAGCATGGTATATTTTTCTCCAAACATTTACTTTTACTCTATATGTATCATTATATTTAAAGTGGGTTTCTTATAGACATAGTATAGTGGGATCATGTTTTTAATCCACTGAGACAATCTGTCTTTTAAATGTTGTATTTAGACCACTGTCTTTCAAAGTGATTATTGATACAGTTGGATTAGTATCTATCATTTCTGTTACTGTTTTCTATTTGTTACACTTGTTCTTTGTTCGTATTTTTGTCTTCTCTTTTTCCACTTTTTGTGGTTTTAATTGAGGATTTAGTAGGATTCCATTTTCTCTCCTTTCTTAGCTTATCAGTTAGGCCTCTTTTTTTTTTTTAAACCATTTTTTTAGTGGTTGCCCTGGAGTTTGCAATGTACATTTATAACTAACCCAAATCTATTTCTATTATCATGATAACATGATACCATTTCATGAATAGTTATCTTATGATAAGAAGATAATAATAAAATAATCTTAATTCATCCCTCTAGTTCCTTGTATCTTTGTTGTCACTCATTGCACTTACATATAAGCATACATAATTGAGCACAATTCTGCTGTTACTTTGAACAAACTGTTATCTGTTAGATCAGTGAAAAATTAAAAAACCAAAAAGTTTTTATTTTGCCCTCACTTATTCCTTCTTCTCTGTTCTTCTTTTCTTATGTAGATCGAAGTTTCTGACATGTATTATTTTCCTTCTCTCTAAAGAAATTCTTTTAACATTTTTTGCAAGTTCTACTGGCAACGAATTTCTTCAATCTTTGTTTGAGAACATCTATTTCTCCTTTGTTTTTGAAGGAGAATTTCTCAGGATACATAATTCTAGGTTGGTGGAGTTTTTTCAAAACTACTCTCTTGCTTGCCTGGTTTCTATCTTTCTTTCTTTTTTTTTTTTTAAGATTTTATTTATTTAGAGTGCAGGTGTGGGGGCAGGGGTAGAGGGAAGAGAGAGAATGTCAAGCAGGCTCCACACTGAGCACATGGAGCCCAATGGAGGGCTCGATCTCACCACCCAAAGATCATGACCTGGGCTGCAATCAAGAGGCAGAGCTTAACTGACTGAGCCACCCAGGCACCCCTCTTGCATGGTTTTTGAGGAGAAATTAGATATAATTCTTATCTTTGTTCATTTATAATAAGTAAGGCGTTCTTTTCTCCAGCTTCTTTCAAGATATTTCTTTGTCTTTCATTTTCTATAGCTTGAAAATAATATGCCTAGGAGCAGTTTTTTGTTTTGTTTTGTTTTGTTTTGATTTTGGCATTTATCTTGCTTGGTGTTTTCTGAGCTTCCTGGATCTGTGGCTTGGTGTCTAGCATTAATTTGGGGAAATCCAGTCATTGTTTCATATACTTCTTCTGTACCTTCTTCTGTTTCTTCTGCTTCTGGTGTCCCCATTATGCATACATCACACCTTTTGTTTTCCCACAGTTCTTGGATGTTCTATTCTGTTTTTTTTCAGTCTTTATTCTCTTTGATTTTCAGTTTTCATGGATTCTGTTAGGTATATCCTCTAGCTCAAAGATTATTTCCTTAGTCATATCCAGGCCACTAATAAACCCATCAAAGGCATTTTTTATTTCTATTATAGTTTTTTTTTTTAATCTCTAGCATTTCTTTTTGGTTCTTCCTTAGAATTTCTGTGTCTTTGCTTACATGGTCCATCTGTTCTTGCACACTGTCGATTTTGTCTCTTAGAGCCTTTGGCATATTAATCATAGTTCTTATAAATTATTAGCCTTATAATTCCAATGTCTTTGCATATTTGGGTCTGATAATTCCTCTCTTTCTTCAGATTATATTTTTTACCCTTGGTATAATTTGTAATTTTTACTAATAGCTGCACATCACATACTGGGTAAAAGGAACTGCTGTAAATAGTTCTTTAGTAATATGGTGGTGAGGTGTGGAAGAGGGGAAGGGCTATATCGTCCAATGGTTAGGTCTCAGTTTTTAGTGAATCTGTGCATCTGGTTTGTGAATCCCATAAGTGGTTCTGTCTTTTTTCCCTCCCTGCTTAGGTGGAACAGGATGGCTAGAGTGGGCTGGAGTTGGGTATTTCCCTTGCCTCAGGTCAGTGGGCTCTGATAATCCCCTAGCAGGTTAGGCACTGGTTAACTGGTTTTCCCCAAAGGCAGGCCTTACTAAGAACATAGTGCTCTCATATATTTCAAAAGGATTCATTTCTGGCTTCAGAATCAGGAGGGGTTTTCTCTGATAGTTACTTTGGGAACCTGGCCAAACTCCTGGAGGTAAATCTTGTAATGTTGTGTAGCCTCCCCACCAGGAGTAGATTCCCTTAGAGTTTTTAACTCTCAGAGTTGTCCACACTGAGCCTTCAGCAGTTTGTCAGTTTTGTCCGTTGTAGTCAGGTTTTCTGCCTGGCAGTTCCTGGGGCGGTTTTCACTTAGAAAGTTCTGCTATAGAAAGTTGAGTTCACCTGTCTGTCTCTCTAGTCTCGAGGGCACAAGGTTTGCCTTGTGTCTTCCCCTCTCTCTTGCTCTTTTTTTTTTACAAAAATTTTATTTATTTGAGAGAGAGTGTGCACGAGTGAGAGTAAGCCCGAGTTGGGGGAGGGGCAGAGGGAGAAGCCGGCTTCTTCCCTTCCCCACCCAGCAGGGAGCCTGATACAGGACTGGAACCCAGGACCCTGGGATCATAACCTGAGGCGAAGGCAGACGCTTAATTAACTGAGCCACCCAGGCACCCCAGATCTTCCCCTCTCTTATGGATCCAGCAAGAATAGTTGATTTTTCAACCTGTTCAGCATTTTGCTTGTTGTTAGGAAGGAGTGGCAACTTTCAAGCTCCTTATATATGGAATTGGAAATTGGAAGTCCACTTAACTTTTGAAGGTCACTATTACCCTGGAACATATTGTGCATATACTAGACATTACCTATTAGAATTTTCCATCTTTCAAATAGTAATACTTGGGACACCTGGGTGGCTCAGTTGGTTAAGCAGCTATCTTCGGCTCAGGTCATGATCTCAGCGTCCTGGGATCGAGTCTCACATCAGGCTCCTTGGTCAGCGGGGAGCCTGCTTCTCCCGCTGCCTCTGCCTGCCACTCTGTCTGCCTGTGCTCGCTCTCTCTCTCCCTCTCTCTCTGACAAATAAATAAATTTTTTTAAAAAAATAAAAAAAAATAGTAATACTTTATATAGTGTGTGTTTTAGGTTACAGAGTACTTTCACTTACTATCTTCCCAACAACCCTGTAAGGTAAATGCTATCCTCATTTTACAGACAGGAACTAATTCAGAAACATGCTTTCACTTACTGAAAATAACTGCTAAGTGGAAGTGCAGGTCTGAGGGACTGTTCTTTTTGCCTTTGGATTTAAGAAGGATATACAACTTCCAGTTGGCCCTGCTAGTGTTATTCTCTGATTTGCAACGTTTCATGAAAGAAATTGGAAATTTACCAAATCTACCACATGACCTTTGCAAAGATCGTTGGACAGCAGTGATAGGAATAAAACTTCTAGAACACAAATAGCTTACAGTAACACAGTTTTGTTTGTTTGGTTGGGTTTTTGCAAAGATAAAAGAAACTTGTAAACTGTAGTACTTCTGTCATTCCGTTACTTTGATGTAGTGTGGCTTCCCAGGTCTTCCAGTTTGTTACCCATGCAGCTACCTTTACCCCCAGCCTGCCAGAACATTGTGTTTCCAGGAACAGATGAAGTGCTTACACATTCATAGACTGAGACGCCAAGAATTCAGTTGGGTTCTCTCATTGCTCCAAGCAGATTTCTGCCCTCTCAGCCATGACATCTCAGGCTGGGCCTTGAATACTGATGGCAAGCCTTTTATTATTAATCAGGGATTTGTATGAATTAATTTAAGAACATGAGGGAAATGAGAGCTTAAAATTAGAATCAAACTTAACATCCTAAATAAAATAAATGGTATTGCTTCATGACTTGTAAACCTCTAGCAGATAAAACAACAACTTGGTAAGCCTTGGTGATAGACTAAAATTATGAAATGTCAGAATTAAATTGCTAGCTAAATATTTTTAACCCCTTTATGAGAAAAAGACATTTCCCTACTATAATAAGTTGGATGACAATTACAGTTTTAAAAGGACATCCAGTTCTTTGTGTCTGTCTAGCTGATATTTGAGCTTGAGAGATTTCATTACTGATTGCCTAGGATTCTTTGGGATTGTATATGACTTTATTTAAAATGTTCATCCAGCAAGTTCAACCCAATTTCAGTTTTGCCCTTAGATGACTAAAAATTACATTTGTTGCACTTAAAATTTGCTGTAAGCACATAAAGAAGTTTAATTATAGCCATAAAATAAGTCATAGTAGAAATTTAATTTATAGTCATAAATGATATGCCTACATTTCCACATATTGAAATAAACACAATCATATATTGCTGGAAATGTATATATTTGGATCTATAACTACAACAGACATGAACATATATATAAAATGCTTTAAAATAATTCATATTTCATTATGAAGTTATTTTGTCATGAATAACTATAGTTCCTGGTATATATCTTATATTTATTCAAGTTGTAATTACTACTAATATAGTAAGACACATATTTCTTCTTTTTTTCTTTTAAGACACGTAATTCTAATTGGAGAAAATTACATGGTGTTTCCAAATGATATTGTAATTAGGACATTATATTTCACGTAACAGAAAAAAGTTTTATTAAAAAAAAAAAAACAAGTTTTGTAGTTATACTTACCATACCGTTCTCCATATGTTTGTTGATTCTTTCAAATGCCTTGAGGAAGTTACCTTTCTCTTCATCCCTTCCCCTGCTTGCTTTGCTTTAAATTTGTAGCTCATGTCAGAATATAATTTGTATGTTTTTGCCTTGAGAAACTGCTGCAGAATCTGGTGAAACTGATAGTGTTAACCTAACAAAAGGTTTAAGACTCAGAGTCACTATATTGAGGCCAAATTTATGCTTTTATTTAAGATTTGAGAAAGGAAAAAAAAAGTATTTGCTTAAATAAATTTCTGCAGTTGAATATGTGTTATTTTGATTGTGTATTTGATTAAAATAGTAATTTGAAGGAACTCATTGAATCACACTAATAATTGGGAAATGCATTCTAAACTGTCATGTTATTCTCATTTGCATTAATGTAGCCAGCACCATTTCAAAATCATGCCTAACTTTATATAAGAAGCTCATGTTTACTTATTTTTTTTTAAAGATTATTTATTTATGTGACAGAGATCACAAGTAGGCAGAGAGGCAGGCAGAGAGAGAGAGGAAGGGAAGCAGGCTCCCCGCTGAGCAGAGAGCCTGATGCGGGGCTCGATCCCAGGACCCTGAGATCATGACCTAAGCCGAAGGCAGAGGCTTAACCCACTGAGCCACCCAGGCGCCCCAAGAAGCTTATGTTTAATACAAAATCAGAAAATAGTAAAAGTAGGTTAAGTCTTATGAGCTTTGGCACCTTACTTTTTATTTATTTATTTATTTATTTTTAAATTTTATTTATTTGTCAGAGAGAGAGGGAGAGAGAGAGAGCGAGCACAGGCAGAGTGGCAGGCAGAGGCAGAGGGAGAAGCAGGCTCCCTGCCGAGCGAGGAGCCCAATGTGGGACTCGATCCCAGGACACTGGGATCACGACCCAAGCCGAAGGCAGCCACCCAACCAACTGAGCCACCCAGGCGTCCCCTACTTTTTATTTTTTATTGTGATAAAATATACATAACATAAAACTTAACATTTAGCCGTTTAGAACTGTATAGTTCTGTGGCACTAAATACATTCACTTTACTGTGCAACTATCACCACCTCCATCTATAGAATCTTTTCATCTTCCCCAAACAAAAGTCTGTACTCATTAAACACTAGCTCCTCATATCCTCCCTCATTTCCACCCCCCACCCCCGGCAACCACCATTCTACTTTCTATCTCCATGAATGTGACTACTTTAGGTATCTTACGTAAATGGAATCGCAAGTATTTGTCCTTTGTGACTGACTTACTCCACTTAGCTTAACATCTTCAGGTTCATCTATGTTATTACATGTAAGAATTACCTTCCGTTTTAAAATAATATTACATTGTATGCATATACCACGTTTTGTTTATCTGTCTTTGGACACTTGAATTATTTTCATATTTTGGCTATTATGAATAATGTTGCTATGAATGTGGAAACAAATTTTTGTTTGATTTTTTTCCAAAACTTTACTATGAAAAATTTTAAGCATATAGCAAAGTTGAAAGAATTTTACAGTGAACATCTATATCCCTAGATATACCTAGATTCTACTGCTAATTTTTTACTGTGCTTGCTTTTTTTTTTTATTTCATTTCTTTTCAGCATTACAGAATTCATAGTTTTGCACTGCACCCAGTGCTCCATGCAATGCGTGCCCTCCATAATACCCACCACCTGGCTCCCCCAACCTCCCACCCCCCACCCCTTCAAAACCCTCAGGTGGTTTTTCAGAGTCCATAGTCTCTCATGGTTCATCTCCCCCCCAATTTCCCTCAACTCCTGCTTGCTTTATCAATATCTGTCCATCTATCTGTCCATTAGTCAGTCCTGTTTTAGATGCATTTCAGATTATTTTGCGGACAGCACATTTCCAGCATCATATCATTTGCCAGAATTCACTACTAGTTTGTTTTTTCTTTTGAGATAGCAGTTTACATACAGTGAAATGCCCAAATATTAACTACATATTCAATTAATATACCTATGTAAGTGAAACTCCTGGCAAGATAGAGAACATTTCTGTCACCCCAAAAAGTTCCATCCTGCCTCTCCCCAGCTGGTTTGTTCTTTTGATTCCACAAAGGTAACCATTGTTCTTATAAATTTTCTACTATAGATTGGTTTTGTATGTTCTAGAACTTTATGTAAATGGAATCATAATATGTACTTTCTGTGTTAGTTTCTTCCATTTAGCATTATGTTTTTGAGATTCATTCACTTTGTTCTGTAAGTCAGTTCTTCCTTTTTTTATATTACTGAGTAATATTCCATCATATAAATATATCATTATTTATCCATTGCCTTGTGATGGATACTTGGGCTGTTTCCATGGCAACCTATTTTTGCTTATTTTATACAGGATAAGGTAATAACTCCCCTGCTTATTTCTTCATCCTGAAGTCACTAACATTATGGCTTAGTAACTTCTTGTGAAGAAATTTTTTTTAAGTAGTAAATTTAAAATCCTTCTCAGTTCCCTGATAACTCAGCATCATTTCTCTTTACCTTAGATCTTAGACAGTGAAAGAGATCAAGTAGTTGCTGATTAAATGTGTATCACACATATTGGTATGTGGTATTCTCTTTAATGCTAGTAAATAAATATGCTAGTAAATAAACTATCCTGCAGGGAGCCACTGCCTTCCATGCTAGGTGCATCTAGACTCCTTAAATGGCCTCTCAATCCTAATCCTGTCTTTAAATTTTTGAAACAACATTGTCGGTTTGCTTTTGAGAGGGAGGTGTGCGTAGGAGGCATTCTGTAGTTCCTGGTGCTGAAGATGATACACTTGTCACTGTAGTCAGCCGCTAGAGCAGCAGCAGCAACGGGCAGAAGATGAGGATGGATAGAGGAGACGGAGACATACGTGGAAGGTTATCAGTGGCTGAAGTCAGTCTCCATCACAATTGTCAGTTTAGACCGTTTTTTCACAGAGAGAAATTCAAGTCAGTCTGTTTTCAGTATATTTCTTTTGCACAAAGTAGCAAGATGACAACTCTCATAGATTTAAATATCCTAATTTTGCTATGTTTTTGTCTACTGTATTGATGGTGTATGCTTGTATGTGTTCTCAAAATACCATAAGAACATTAAGACTCATTTTATAATGCATTCCCTTTTCATTTAATTTGTGGTATCAGGAGAAAATCTAGTTTTAAAAAATTCTACAGGTATAAGGACAAGTAAGTAAGTAAGGATATCACAGGAGCATTTAAGATATTAAGACCCGCTCTGTATTTTCAGAAGGTGTGAAAGTAATACCACTTAATAGGTTAGCAGCCGGCCTGCACTTTCAAAGCACTTAAGAGTCATTCATCTGTCTGAGGTAGGACAGTATATGCACTCTTGGTTAACAGATGAGAACTCTTTTTTACCCGCTGTGGTTTCGCTGTATTTGAATTCCAGAATTTATCCAGATCCCTCCAAATAGTGCTTCTTAGTTTCCTTGTGGCTAAGGATTCCTTTTAATAATGGGTTTCCCCCCTAATCTCCTAAATACTTGTAGGATATTTTTTCAGAGAGTTGTTAAAACTAGAAACAAAGAATAGTCAGCTTTTGTGGTATAGTAAAAATACATATAACTTGAAAATTTGTAGGAGATTATATCGTTCATAGAAAATAAACAATTATATAAAAAATAGATGAACTGGGGCGCCTGGGTGGCTCAGTGGTTAAGCCTCTGCCTTCGGCTCAGGTCATGATCCCAGGGTCCTGGGATCGAGCCCCGCATCGGGCTCTCTGCTAGGCAGGGAGCCTGCTTCCTCCTCTCTCTCTGCCTGCCTCTCTGCCTACTTGTGATCTCTGTCAAATAAATAAAATCTTTAAAAAAAAAAATAGATGAACTACTTTATGAATTTGGATAGCCCTTAAGAAACTATAGTGTGTACCTAATTAATGGTTTTTCTTTTAGAGGAGAGATTATGAAATCCTATATCCAAAATAATGTAGTAATTGCATTGTATTGGTTGAGATATGTTTCCGGTTAACAAAGAGAAAAGAAAGAAAACACAGGTGTTTACTTCCTAGTTTTATCCTGAATGGTTATGAGGATAGCATCTCTGCAAATTACTGATTATGTTATTACTTGAATTAATTATCTTGAATTAGAGCATGTTCACAGGAACTTTATAATTTGAAGTAAATAGTTATCACATTCAGACACCTGGTTGTGCTGGTCTTTCTTCATTTAAGTATAGAACATTTTGAAAGCAAAATTCCAAAGCCTGATTTATTTTATCTTTGTTTATTTACAAGTATGTTTAATCTTGCTCTTGTTTTGAGCTTCTTAATACTGTGTAAAAATATTAATCATTAGGTGGTCTTAATGTAGATATCTTCAGCACTTCTACAGAAAGTCATTGTCAGAGAATTCATTCTAATTCAAGGTTAATTAGTGTACCATTAAAATAATGTGTTACAAAAATTAATTACATCACAGGTCAGAAAACGTATTAAAAAGCATAGTGTTCATGTCTGAGAACACATCATCCTTCTTAAAACATTGCTAGACTAGTGCTACCGTTCTGGAAAATATATCTACAGTAGAAATCAGTACTGAGGTCCAGTCATAGGTGTTTCCCCTAAAGTAAATTTTTGGCACCACATATGGGAAATTTAAAATATAACTCCCATTAACAGTAAAATGTGTAGCTTGTCTGCTTTCCCATCGCAACAGCTAAGGATTTATATTTTAGTATTAATCGATATAACCCTATTGGGTTAAACCTACAGAGAAATCAGGAACCTGGTTGAGAAGTAGAAATTATATGTACATTTTGAAGTAAAAGTATTAGATATATTAATAGTATGTTTTCTTACTTAACTGTTATGTACTTTGGTAGGTGCCCCCGTGTAAGTATATCACACATCATTTTAACTTTGTAGTAATTCTTGTTAATAGTTTAACTTAATAGCCATAAAATATACACTTAAAATTAGAATGAGAAAAGATAGGGACTTTGAAATCCTGCTTCTTTTAATGTGAAGTCTGTGAAACAGTTAAATAGAACTATAGAATATTTTATACATTGGTATTTTCCCCAAGAGTCCTATTACAGTATCTGATTGTCCATATGAAGGGTTTTGGAATTTGTGCCTTAGTAACAGCAGGTCAATACACATTAGAGCTACAGAAATTTTAACAGGGGAAACTCTTTTCTCTACTCAACAACACATTTTTTACTTGGGTTTTAGAACTGTCTCCATTAAAAGATATTCTTAGTGGGCTCTGAACAAAATAGTTTTGCTCCTATAACAAATTGTAAAGAATCTGCCCACATTTTAAAATTTTCTGCTTTTCTTCTTCTTTGAATTTTATGTAAGCCTGTGGGAAAACATATTCATAAGTAAATAAATTGAGCAAATGGAAGAAAAAGAGAAGAATAATTTGTAGGGAATAGATTGTCCTTGTTTCTTTCTTGTTGTTTTCTTCAAGAATAAATCCTGGTTTAATTAGTTGAACTACTAGGTGCATGAAGAGATTCTGAAAGATAAAGAGTATAAAGTGGGTTTAGAAAAGCTTTCTTGAAAAGTACTTTTTACTTTTAAAACCATCTTCGTGTCCCTGCTTATATCTTCTTAAATCTTTTCTAAAATGACATAAAGTAGGGATTTCAACTTAATGTAGAAAAGCGTTCCATTCTTTAAAAATGACAACATCACTTCTACCCTCAAAAAGTGGGCTTAAACTATATACCACTCATTTCTTCAGAAAAGCCCTTGGCTTCTGGGGTATTTTTTAATTGTTTGGACCAAGTGAGCTTCTTTAATTAATTAAATCAAGATTTTCTGGAAGTGGAAAATAGAATTAACATGTTGATAGTAACTGTGAGTCTTTGGTAGACAGTGGTTAAATGTTTCATATTTAGTACTTTGACTCCTAACAATCATCTATTCTGTTTTGCAAGTGTAACATTTGAAGATAGATATTAGCAGACTTTATTAGTGTTTTTTTAGATATTTCAGAGTATAAATTTGGGATATTAACAGGCAATGCTTAGTTTCAAACTGACTTAATTCTCTTACATTGTAAGGAATATATGAGTTAAATTAGATATACTGTTTGTGATTTCTACCTAAGTTTAAATACTCACATTTTATCCGTAAGATTTCTTTCACCGGGGCACTTGGGTGGCTCAGTCATTAAGCATCTGCCTTCAGCTCAGTTCATGATCACAGGGTCTGCTCTGCGGGAAGCCTGCTTCACCCTCTCTCACTCCCTCTCTCCGTCAAATGAATAAAATCTTAAAAAAAACCAAAAAAAAAGATTTCTTTCACTAGAAGAAGTGAACATGATAATTTAAGAAAACTATATTTTACATTTATAAAGTATTTTAAAATTAAAACCACGTTATCTTATAGTTCATTCATTCAACAAATACTGTTGGTATTACGGCTGTTAGTATTATCCTTTTCTTCACTCTGTAGGTGAGGAAATGGATCGGTCTGAAGTAAGTCATTGGGCTAGTACATCATGGATTCCAGAAGTAGAACTCACGATTTCCAGTTGATTTAGAAAAGTCTATTCTCTTTCCCATAGAGCATTTTTAAAAATTTTTTTAAATTTTTTTTAAGATTTTATTTATTTATTTGACAGAGAGATCACAAGTAGGCAGAGAGGCAGGCAGAGAGAGAGGGGGAAGCAGGCTCCCTGCTGAGCAGAGAGCCCGATGTGGGCCTCGATCCCAGGACCCTGAGACCATGACCTGAGCCGAAGGCAGAGGCTTAACCCACTGAGCCACCCACATGCCCCGAGCATTTTTTTTAAAGATTTTATTTATTCATTTGACAGACAGAGATCACAAGTAGGCAGAGAAGCAGAGAGAGAGAAGGAAGCAGGCTCCCTGCTGAGCAGAGAGCCTGATGTGGGGCTCGATCCCAGAACCCTGGGATCATGACCTGAGCCGAAGGCAGAGGCTTTAACCCACTGAGCCACCCAGGCGCCCCATCCATAGAGCATTTTATATCAACTAGTTTTAGAATAATTAACCTGCAGTTTTACACATTACTTTGTCTTTCTTAAAACATTATATCTTTTAGTACATACCTACTAAAAATTACTTGAATGACCTAAATGCTACAGTCAAAAGATATTGGGTGGAAGAATGGATAAAAAAAACCCATCTATATGCTGCCTTCAAGAGACTCACTTCAGGTCTAAAGACACATACAGACTGAAAGTGAAGAGATGAAAAAACATGTACCGTAAAAATGGAAGCAAGAAACAGTCTAGGGTAGCAATACTTATATCAGACAAAATAGACTTTCAAACAAACCCGGGAGCGCCTGGGTAGCTCAGATTGTTGAGTGTTCTGCCTTTGGCTCAGGTCATGATCTTCAGGTCCTGGAATAGAGCCCCATGTTGGGCTTCCAGCTCAGCAGGGAATCTGCTGCTCCCTCTCGCTCTGCCTCTCCCCCTGCTTGTGTTGTCTCAGTCTCTGTCTCTGTCTCTCTCTCAAATGAATAAATAAAATCTTAAATTAAACACTGTAGCAAGAGACAAAGAAGGGCATTACATAATGATAAAGAGATCAATCCAACAAGAAGATACATTGGAGCACCTAAATATATACATAAAGAGAGAAATTGATGGTAATTCAGTAATAAGGAATTTAACATCCCATTTACATCAGTGGATAAATTTAGGCAGAAAATGAATAAAGAAACACTATTGTTGAGTGACACATTAAAGCAGATGGATATAATAGATACATATAGAACATTCCATCCAGAAACAACAGAATTCCTAGGAATAAACTTAATCAAGGAGGTGAAAGACCTGTACTCTAAAAACTAAAAAACACTGATGAAAGAAATTAAAGACAATACAAACAAGTGGAAAGATATTCCCTGCTTGTGGATTGAAAGAACCAATACTGTTAAAATGTTCATACTGCTCAAAGCAATCTACAGATTCAGTGTAATCCTTATCAAGATAGCAACAGCGTTTTTCACAGAACAAGAACAAATAATCCCAAAGTTTGTATGGAACCACAAAAGAGCCTGAGTAGCCAAAGCAATCTTGAGAAAGAAAAGGCTGTAGGTATCATAATTCTAGATTTCAAGGTAACCCTATAAAGCTGCAGTCATCAAAGCAGCAGTGTGTGCACAAAATAGGCACATAGATGAATGGAACGTGAGTTGGTGCAGACACTGTGGAAAATAGTATGGAGGTTCCTTAAAAAATTAGAAATAGAAATACTTGGGGCACCTGGGTGGCCCAGTCAGTTCAGAGTCTGTCTTTGGCTCAGGTCATGATCCCAGGGTCCTAGGATTAAGCTCCACATCAGGCTCCCTGCTCAGCAAGGGAGTCTGCTTCTCTCTCTTTCTCTGCCCCTCCCCCCTGTTCATGCTCTCTCTCTCTCTCTCTCTCTCTCTCTCAAATAACTAAATAAATAAAATCTTTAACAAAATAGAAATACTATATGATTCTTCCTCCCCTCCCCCAAATACTGTAGGATCCGATAATTTCACTACTGGGTATTTACTCAAAACAGAAACACTAATTTGAAAAGATAAGTGCATCCCTCTGTCTATTGCAGAATTACATACAGTAGCCAAGATACAAAAGTAGCCTAAGTGTCTATTGATAGATAAATGGATAAAGAAGTTGTGATATAGCCATATGTGTATACAACTCTCCCCCCCCCACACAAATGTGTGTACAATTATTACACTCTTGTAAAAAATGATGAGATCTTGGGGCACCTGGGTGGCTCAGTGGGTTAAAGCCTCTGCCTTCGGCTCGGGTCATGATCCCAGGGTCCTGGGATTGAGCCCTGCATTGGGCTCTCTGCTCAGCAGGGAGCCTGCTTCCCTTCCTCTCTCTCCTCCTGCCTCTGCCTGCTTGTGATCTCTGTCTGTCAAATAAATAAATAAAATCTTTTAAAAAAAATGATGAGATCTTGCCATTTGGCAAGACAGTATGGATGGACCTAGAGGATATTATGCTAAGTGAAATAAATCGGACTAATAAAGACGAACACCATATGATTTCACTCATATGTGGAATCTAAAAAATAAAACAAATGAATAGACAAAAGAAAAGCAGAATCAGATCTATAAATACACAGATCAAACTGATGGTTGTCAGAGGGAAGTGTGTTTTACTTGGCCTCATAACAGGAATAACAAATTCATTTCTTTTTTTGTGTTTTTAGGGCAGAGCTCTACTCCATTGGGCATGTGATCGAGGACATAAAGAACTAGTTACAGTCCTGCTACAGTATAGAGCTGATATTAACTGTCAGGTAAGACTGATGAAGAGGGGAGCTTTTTTAAAAAATGGAGGTAAAATTCACACAACAGAAAATTCACCGTATTAACCACTTTAAAGTGTATAGTTCATTGACATTCATACAGTTAACAGTATTGTGTGGCCCTCGCATTTTCATTACCCCAGAAGGAAACCTTGTATTTGCTAAGCAGTCACCTCCTATTTCCCCTTCATCACAGACCTTGGCAACAACTACTCTGCTTTCTGTTTTGGTGGATTTGCATATTCTGGATATTTCATATAAATGGAATCTAATCAATGGCTTCTTTTTTTTTTTTAATTTTGTTTATTTATTTGACAGACAGAGATCACAAGTAGGCAGAGAGGCAGGCGGAGGGGGGGGGGATGCAGGCTCCCTGCTGTGCAGAGAGCCCTATGCGCGGCTCCATCCCAGGACCCTGAGATCATGACCTGAGCCGAAGGCAGAGGCTTAACCCTCTGAGCCACCCAGGAGCCCCTAATCAATGGGTTCTTTCACTTGGCATAATGTTTTCAAGGTTCATCCATGTAGCATGTAACAGTACTTCATTCTTTTTTTTTTAATATTCATTTATTTGTCAGAGAGAGAGAGCGAGAGAGAGCGAGCACAGGCAGACAGAGTGGCAGGCAGAGGCAGAGGGAGAAGCAGGCTCCCTGCCGAGCAAGGAGCCCGATGTGGGACTCGATCCCAGGACGCTGGGGTCATGACCTGAGCTGAAGGCAGAGGCTCAACCCACTGAGCCACCCAGGCGTCCCACTTCATTCTTTTTTTATGGCTAAATACTATACCATTGTACGGATATACCTCATGTTGTTTATCATTTCATCAGTTGATGGGCAGTTGAGTAATTTTTTTTTTTGGCAGTTGTGAATAGTTGCTATGAGCAATTCATGTATGTGTTTTTGTTTGAACACTTTTGTTTTCTATTTTCTTGGTTCTGTACCCAAGAGTAGAATTTTGGAGTTGTATTGTAATTTGATGTTTTTGAAAAGGAACCTCCAAACTATTTCCGCAGGAATCACACCATTTTACATTCCTACCAGCAATGCATGAGGGTTCTAATTTCTCCACTGCTTTGTCAACATTTATTTTCTTTTTTAATAGGCATTGTACTGGGGACAAACTGTTACCACATCTTGCTTGATTTTGATTTGCATTTCCTTAACAACTGGTGATGTTGATATCTTTTCATGTACTTATTAACAAAGTCTGTATCTCTTTTGGAGAAATGTGTATTCAAGTCTTTCACCCCTTTTTAAATTGAGTGGTTTGTCTTTTGTTGTTAAGATGTAAGAGTTCTTTATATACTCTGGATAGTAGACCATTGTCAGATACATGATTTGCAGGTATCTTCTCCCTTTCTGTGAGTTCTTTTCACTTTTTGATAGTATCTTTTGGTGCATAGGTCTTTAATTTTGATTTAAGTTCAGTTTATCTATTTTTTCTTTTGTTGGTTGTGCTCTTGGTGTCATACCTAAGAAACCATTGCCAAATATAAGGTCATTAAGATTTACCCTTATGTTTTCTTTCCTTTTTATTTTTATTTTAGCGAAATATACATAACATAAAATTTACCATTTTAACCATTTTTAAGTGTGCAGTTCTGTGGCATTAAGTACGTTTAAATTGTTAAGTCATCACCACCATTCATCTCCAGAACTTTTTCTTCTTTCCCAACTGAAATTCTGAATTCCTAACTAACTCCCCATTCCCCCAGCTCCTGGGAACCACAATTCTACTTTATACCTTCATAATATTTTCAGGGATCATCCATGTTGGTAGCATGTGTCAGAATCTCCTTCCTTTTTAGGGGCGCCTGCCTTGGTGGCTCAGTTCATTAAGTGTCTGCCTTCAGCGTGGGTCCTGATCCCATGGTCCCAGAAAGTCAAGCCCCATGTCAGGCTCCCTTTGGGAGAAGTCTGCTTCTACTTCTCCCTTCACTCCTCCCCCACTTGTGCTCTCTCTTGCCGACTTTCAAATAAATTAAAAAATTTAAAATTTTAAAAATAAAATAATTTCCTTTCTTTGAAAAACTAGATAATATATCATTATATGTATATACCACATTTTGTTTATCATTTAAATATCCATCTCTGGACACTTGGGTTGCTTTCTCCTTTTCACTATTAGGATGAGTCCTCCTATGAGCATAGGTAACATGTTTATTTGAGTCCTTGCTTTCACTTCTGTTTAGTACATAACCAGAAGTGGAATTGCTCGATCATATGGTTATTCTTTGTTGAATATTTTGAGGAATCACTGTAGCATTTTCCACAGTAGCTACACCATTTTACGTTCCCATCAGCCATGCACAAGTGTTCCAATTTCTTCACATCTTTACCAACACTTGTTATTTTCTGTATTTGTGATAATAGGCATCTTACTGAGTGTGAAGTAGTATCTCACTGTGGTTTTAATATGCATTTCTCTGATGACTGGTGATGTTGAACATCTTTTCCTTTGTTTATTGGCCATTTGCATATCTTGTTTCTATCCTTTGCCCATTTTTAAATTGAGTTGTTTGTATTTTTAAGTTAAATTGTAGAAATTCCTTATATATTCTGAATGTCAGTCCCTTGTCCGATACATGATTTGCAAATATTTTCTCCCATTCTGTGAATTGTCTTTGACTGTATTGATAGTGTCCTTTGATGCACAATAGTTTTAAATTTTGATGAAGTCCACCTTACCTATTTTTTCTTTTGTTGCCTGTGCTTTTGGTATCATATGCAAGAAATCATTGCCAAATTCATTATTTTAAAGCTTTTTCCCTATGTTTAAGAGTTTTATGATTTTATAATTTTAGATCATATGTTAGTCTTTGACCCATCTTGAGTTAGTGTTTGTATATGGCCTAAGGTAGGGATCCAGCTTCATTTTTTTGCACATGGTAGTCTGTTTTCTCAGCATCATTTGTTGAAATGTCTTTTCCCCATTGAATGGTCTTGGAACCCTTGTCAAAAATCATTTGATCGTATATGTGAAGGTTTAGGCTTCATATCTGTTCCATTGATCTTTATTTCTGTCTTTATGCCATTACCACATTGGTTTGATTACTGTAGTGTTGCAGTGAAATTTGAAATCAGGAACTGTGAGACCTCCAACTTTCTAACCCCGAGATTAAGAGTCACATGCTCCTCTGACTGAGCCAGAAAAGATTGTTTTGGCTATCCTGGGTTGCTTGATAAGATGGCATTTTTTTTTTAATTTCTGCAAAAAAATGTCATTGGGATTTTGATAGGGATTGCTTTGAATCTTTAGATCACTTAAGGAAGTATTGGCATTTTAACAATGTTAAGTCTTCCAGTCAATGGGTTGTTTTTCCATTTATTGGTTTCTCTAATTTCTTTAGGCAGCATTTTGTGATTTTCAGTATAGAGTTCTTTCACCTCCTTGGTTAAGTTTATTCCTAGGTATTTTATTCTTTTTGATGATATTTTAAGTGAAATTGTTTTCTAAATTTCCTTTTTGGATTGCTCGTTGTTAGTGGTTAGAAACACAACTGATTCTTGGATGTTGGTTTTGTATCCTACAACTTTGCTGAATTCATTTATTGGTTCTTAAAGCTTTTGTGGAATCTCCTGGGTTTTTTACATATAAGATCATCTTTGGGGGCACCTGGGTGGCTCAGTGGGTTAAAGCCTCTGCCTTCGGCTCAGGTCATGATCCCAGGGTCCTGGGATCGAGCCCCACATCAGGCTCTCTGCTTGGCAGGGAGCCTGCTTCCTCCTCTCACTCTGCCTGCCTCTCTGCCTACTTGTCATCTCTGTCTGTCAAATAAATAAATACAATCTTTAAAAAAAAAAAAAAAGATCATCTTTGTTGTCTATAATTTTAGATAATTGTTGTTTATAATTTTAAGATAATTTTACTTCTTCCTTTGCAATTTGGATTCCTTTTCTTTTTCCTTTTTTTTTAAGTAATCTGTACATCCAACGTGGGGCTCAAACTCACGACCCCAAATCAAGAGTCACATGCTCTATAAACTGAGCCAGTCAGGCGCCACAGGATTCTTTTTATTTTTCTTGCTTGCTTGCTCTGACTAGGCATTCTAGTACTGTGTCAAATAGAAGTAATGTAAATGGGTATCCTTGTCCTGTTCTAGGTCTTTACTTTTTAATTTAGTATATTAGATATAAAATGCTTTTCTTTACGTAACATTGATTGGCATATATATCCATTCCAGTCCAGCCCTTTAGGCCTTATGGGATCATCCTGGCTTTTTTCATTAAGCCTGAAATTTTTTAGTTCTAACTACACTCTCCATTTCACTCTAAATTTCTCTTTGACCTTAAAGAAATTTCTGGTTACTTTACTGATCTACCTTCTCCTATTTCAGCTCATTTTATCCATTCTCATACTATTACATTCATCCTCATCTCCAATCTCTCTGGTGTTTTTTTTTTTTAATTTTTTAATTTTTTTATAAACATATTTTTATCCCCAGGGGTACATGTCTGTGAATCGCCAGGTTTACACACTTCACAGCACTAACCATAGCACAGCCACATGGGAGAAGCCTAATTCCGATTAATCCAATTACCTGCCATTTATACATGTACACCTAGTCTCTGGGCAAAGCTAGAAAAAAATTATACAACTCATATCTGGTACGATATTATCATAAATTATGGTATCCATCTTTAATTTTGCCCGAAAAGTCTCAGGGTCCTTTTCATTCTCAGATTATCTCTCATTTCACAGAGAATAGGAGAAAGCTTTATCACGAACCCAGATTTCAGCCAGTAGGTCCAAAAGCATGTATCTCTTCTTGGCTATCCCTCAGACACTTCGGAGTCACGGTAGCTTATGCTGAACCTACCATCTCTCAACAGCTGCCACTACCCCTCACTGCAGTTGGCACCATCATCCAACCAGTTTTCCAGGAACCGTCCTTGATTCTCCTCTCATTTTCATACCCATTCCAGTCCTGTAGTTTCTGTCTTCTAAGTATATCTCCAAGTCTACCCCACTTCTCTATTTCAACATTTCTAGTACACGAGTTCTACCCAACACGAGATCTGCTTCTAATCTTGATATCCTTCAGTATATTTTCCATTTTTCATCTGGAGAATCTTTCTAAAATGCTAATTTGCAAATGTTTTCTTGTTTACTTTAATTTTTCTAAGGCATAATCTTAATTTCATGTGCCCTGGAAAGCCCTTCATGATCTTACACTGTCACTTATTTCTCAGCATGCTCCTTGTTTGTACCCCATCCCTGCTGTGCTAAGCTTCATTTCGTTGAAGGTCTTGACATGCTGCTCACCTCTTGGCCTTTATATTTGCTGTTTTCTCTCTTCCTTGTTCTCCTTCCTGTGCCTCAGCTTATATATCACTTCCTCCAGGAAGCCTTCCTTCACTTTACCACTTAGACACACCCAGTAGTTTATAGCTCCCTGTTCTTAAGCTCATCAGAGATTTATTACAGTGCAGTCACTTTGTATTATAATTGGCTGATTACAAAACTGTATTTTCAGCACTACCATATACAGGTAGTAGAGTTTGGTTATATCACTAGTGCCTCGTATAATAGCTGACAGACAGTGGATGTTCAGTAATTATTGAATAAAGTAATATTGGCTGCTTATAAAGAAGTTGACAAATTTTAGAAAAAATAGAACTTGAGTACCAGAAAGGACCTAAGCATTTACCAGAATTTTTTGGGTGTCCTTGTTGCTTTATCAGAAGAAATACTTCTGGGGCGCCTGGGTGGCTCAGTGGGTTAAAGCCTCTGCCTTTGGCTCAGGTCATGATCCCAGGGTCCTGGGATCGAGCCCTGCATTGGGCTCTCTGCTCAGCAGGGAGCCTGCTTCCCTTCCTCTCTCTCCGCCTGCCTCTGCCTGCTTGTGATCTCTGTCTGTCAAATAAATAAATAAAATCTTTTAAAAAAATAAAAAATAAATAAAAATAAAATTTTTTAAAAATCAAAAAAGAGAAGAAATACTTCTTTTCCCATTAGATATGTGTGCGTTCTTCTTGGGCCAGTTCCCTAGCTTTTGAGTCATTGGTCATATCATAGCCTGCTACCATAATTTGCCTTGAAATATATTTTTTTTCTTTCCTTTTTTTTTTTGTAGGTACTGTGTATTTAAAAAAAAAAAAAAAACCCTCGGGGCATCTGGGTGGCTCAGTCGGTTAACATCTGCCTTCGGATCAGATCATGATCCCAGGCTCCTGGGATTGAGCACTGAATTGGGCTCCCTGCTCAGCGGGGAGCCTGCTTCTCCCTTTGCCTGCCACTCCACTGCTTGTGCTCTTTCTCTCGCTCGCTCTCTGTCAAATAAATAAATAAAATCTAAAAAAAACCCAAAACTCAAAAAATGCAAAAGACTCGTTTTTTAAATTTATTTATAATTTATTTGACAGACAGAGATCACAAGTAGACAGGCAGGCCAGGGCGGCGGGGGGAGGGAAGCAGGCTCCCCGCCGAACAGAGAGCCCTATGTGGGGTCCAGTCCCAGGACCCGGGATCATGACCTGAGCCGAAGGCAGAGGCTTTAACCCACTGAGCCACCCAGGCACCCCAAAAGACTAATTTTTAAAAACTCTTCCTCGTCATTGTTTCCCAGCCACCCAGTTCCCTCTTCTGGAGACAGATCTCTTTTCTTTATCTCAGAGATTGTTCTATATCAGTACTGATAGCGCTGCCTTACTCTTTTTAATGTCTGCATAATATTCGTTTTTAGAGATGTATCATAATTTATTTAACTGGTACCATATAAATGGACCAATGTGTTGAACATCCTTTCCTATGACCAAGAACCATCTGTATTTCATTTTCTATGAAGCATCTGCTCATATGTTTTGCTCAGTTTCCCATTGATGTTTTCTTCTTAATTTAGAGGAACTTTTTAAAAAAGATTTTATTTATTTATTTGACAGAGAGAGACACAGCAAAAGAGGGAACACAGGCAGGGGGAGTGGGAGAGGAAGAAGCAGCTTCCCGCTGAGCAGGAAGCCTGGTAGGCACTCAATCCCAGGACTCTGAGATCATGACCTGAGCAGAAGGCAGATGCCTAACAACTGAGCCACCCAGGCGTCCCTAGAGGAACTTTTATATATGAAGGAAAATTAGCACTTTGTGATAAAAATATACAAGTTTCCCCCCTCCATGTTTCCTTCTCGTACTATGATCATTTCATGGTTTCCTTGATCCATGTAGAATTAACTTATGTCACATGTATGTAATAGAGATTTTATTTTTTATCCAGATGGTGCTAACTTTATTTTTGTATGGATGATTAATCATTTGTTCAGTAATATTTATTGAATAATCTTTACTGATTGAAAGTATCTTTCTTTTTTCCATATTCTTACTTCCTCTGTGTATTTCAGTGTATTTCTGGTGCTGTTTCCTATTCCATTGCTCTGTTTTTCCATTCATGTACTTGTGCTAAGATGTTTTAAGGATGATAGCTTCAAAATATTTTTTAATATCTGGTAGGATATGTTCCTTCACTACTTGTTGAGAAATTTTCTTGTGATTTTTACGTGCGTATTTTTCTTTATGAATTTTAAATCATGTTTCCATCCCTTGCTTCCCCTATCCACTACCATAAAGTTAAGTAAGTTAAAAAAACAACAAAGTATTGGTGCACTCATGTCTTCTAATTGGCTTGCGTTGTTAGGGGGTATTTTGGAGGGAAATGTTCTCAAGTTAGCAATAGTCTGAGGTTTTTGTCTATGTTTTTCTTGTATTATGTTTGGTTAATATAATAAGACAATCCAAAAACCGCCTTATGTGGCCTTATGGAATACTCTTTACAGAACGCCAGCTTTAATGCAAAGTAGAAGTTCCGTGTAGGCTTTTGGGTGGATATTTAGTACTACGTACAGGCAGTTTTTTCCTTGATGTCTTTGTATTCACAGGACTATGTATTGTGCCTAACCTTGATTTTCCTTTGTTATTGACAATCCTAATCCATACGACCTAGTTTCAGTTAAGGGAATGCTCCTGGCTTTGTCAGTCTGGATTGCTAACATGCTTCCAAGTCAGAGTTTTTGGAGATGAGCTCTCAGAATAGCTTTCCCCTTGTAATTTCTTCTTTGGTTTCGTTATTGAAAACTCTTTTCAAATATAGACAATACAAACATAATAAATGGAAGGAAGGGTTCATCTCCCTCATGATTCAATCTTTCTTAAACAACATTATTATTGACTGGCCTATTGGTTGCCAAAAAGGGAAATCAATTTTATTAGAAGTATTTGCTTGGCCACAGATCTTGGTACTAACCCAGCAGAGACAGGCTGATGTTATCAACTATCTGAAGACTAATTTTTACCATTAGCCTGAAACAGAGTCGTAGTTAGAGATATGTCAAAGTCTGCTCAGTGTTTTTCTCTCATTTTTTACCCGTCAGTATATCTCCTATGTACTTTTATTGCGTTGCAATTTCTGTATTCTGTGACTGATGGAATTGGAACTTTTTATTTTATTTCTAAGAAAGATCCTTTATAGATTTCATTTGTTATCTGGCAGTATTATGGACACAGTTTTGTCTCTTCCGCTGCTTTGTATTGATTTTTAGTTCAACTCTGGAAGTTAGGTTCTTAACCATATTTGAATTTAGGATATGGGTTAAATACACACACACACACTCTCCACAGACCTCTTGAGCAATTTTGGTCTTTTAAGCCCTGGAGAAAGATTAAAACTACTCCCAAAGCGCACTGAAAGTATTTGAGTGCTGAAGATTTATTACTAGATTTTCTCAGATTTACTGTAAAGTAATGTTAAGGAACTCAGCAGGGTTGGGGGGAGAAGTGGGAGCATCTGTGGTGTTAGGTGTTTACACGGTGTACTACTAGGTGTTAATGCAGTTGAGTGGTACTGAAATGTTTGAGACTTGGCGATTTATAAATTACATAAACTTATGGTTTACGTAATGGCAGAGAGCACCATGCCCTCTCCGTGAATGTGTCGGTGACTCTGTGTTGTAAAAGATTTCAAAAACAAGAGATTTTGGGGTGCCTGCGTTGCTCAGATGGTTGAGCAACTGCCTTTGGCTCAGCTCATGATCTCAGGGTCCTGGGATCGAGCCCCGCATTGGGTTGCCTGTTCGATGGGGAGTCTGTTTCTCCCTCCCTCTCTGCCACTCCCCCTGCTTGTGCTCTTGCTCTCTGTCAAATAAATTTTTTTAAAAAAATTTTTTAAAGAAAAAAAAAGATGTTAACTAAAGTTATTTTGGTGCTCATTTCACAGTATATACAAGTATTGAACCATTATGTTGTATACCTGAAACTAATATAATGTTGTATGTCAGTTACATCCCAGTTAAAAAAAAAAGGGGGGGGGTACTGTGAAATGAACAAATAAATGAATGAATCTGAAAAAAAGAAAGAAATTCTATCTCCTCTTAGGTAGTTTTGTGAAATAAATAGAAAATGTATTTTTTAAAGAAGTATAGCAATAATGACAAGTCTAGATTTCACTAGGGTGTTGTGGGGCATAAATTAAGGACAGTAGCCTCTCCACCTCAAGCTGTCTGGCTGCTCCTGACCAAGTCTACTCCTTCTCCCCAAGTCTACCAAGAATATTACTGCCAACAGAGACTTCTCGAGACTGCTGTTCATTATGTCACTGACCCTCAAACTCTCTATGACTGCATTGCACATAAAACAAATTCTAAACTCTCTAGATCTGAATTCAGAGTTCTTCATTATCTGAAAAAAGACAGAAAACAAAGAAACAAAGTCATGAGAAAAGTATAAAGCAGTAAGTTTAAACTATCAATAATTCTATTATGTGTGTGGGTTGGGGGAGGGGCAAAATAGAAAACAGTTTTTTGTGTTTACTGTGTACTAAGCATTTTATGTGTTTTGTCTCTTTTAGTCATTGCATCAGTCCTATAATGTAGGTGTATTGTTATCTGCATTTTACTGGTGAAGAAACAGGAGGTTGGGAAGTCCTAGAGCTAATAAGTGACAAAGTTTTGATTTGAACATGTCATTCTGACTCTAAAGAAAGCCCAAACTCTTAACCACTCCACTGTAAAGTTTGAGTACATTTTATTCTCATTTTTATTTTCTCTGCTTACACATATATAACATATTTTATAGCTATTCGGTTTGGGGCACCTGGCTGGCTCAGTGGTAGAGCATACAACTCTTGATCTTGGGGTCATGAGTTCAAGCCCCATGTTGGGTGTAGAGATTACTTAAAAAAAATAAAATAAATAAAAATTGAAATTATAAAAAGATACTTGGCAAGTATTATACTAGCTTTTCTTCATTATTTAAAAGAATTGACATATAAAATACATTTAGTGAGATACATACAGTACAAAATTCTTAAGGACACAACTTAATACACACACACACACCACTAATGGGTTTCTTTCCTTAAGCAACTTCCTATCAATAACAGTCCTCCCAGGGCGCCTGGGTGGCTCTGTGGGTTAAGCCGCTGCCTTAGTGATCTCAGGATCCTGGGATTGAGTCCGCATCGGGCTTTCCGCTCAGCAGGGAGCCTGCTTCGCTCTCTCTCTCTCTGCCTGCCTCTCTGCCTACTTGTGATCTCTGTCAAATAAATAAACAAAATCTTTAAAAAAAGCAATAACAATCCTCCCACTCCCACTCTGAGGGAACTATTATTCTGACTTTTATTGCCATCAACTAGTTCTACCTCTCCTTGAAATTCAAATATTTGTAACATATATATTATTTAGGATCAGGTTTACTATGCTCACTATAACATATGCTCAACATAACATATATACATCTTGTTACATATGTCATTTGTTCTTTATTGCAGTATTTTTTTAATCGTGTGCATGCATATACCACAATTTATTCTCCTGTTGATGGACATATAGTTTTTTTTATTTTTTGGTCTTCAGTTTAATGAATATTGGCTGTTATGAATAAAGTGGCCATAAACATTTTACGTGGACGTATAGATATATGTTTTCATTTCTCTTGGGTATATACTTGGTAGAATTGCTGGATCATACGGTAACTCTGTATTTAACTTTCTGAGGAACTACTTGTGGTTTTTCAGAGAGACCGCCCCATTTTACAGTCCCACCAGCAATGCGTGAGAGTTCCAATTTTTCCACATCCTTGTCAGCATAGCCATTTTAGCATATTTCACTGTGGTTTTGATTGTCATTGTCCTAATTGTTAAAGACGTTGAGGATCTTTTCCTCAGCTTATTCGCCACTTTTCTGTGGTCTTTGAAAGGTTGTTATCTGGTCTTTTCAGGTCTTCTCAGATCCTATGCCCACTTTTTTTTTAATTGGGTGGAAAAAAAAAAGGCCACAGAAAGCACAATAAGGTATTTTTAGAAACAAAATCTATTGAGGGATATCATGGACTCAGGGCCAGCCCTTTTGAGGTGAATCATCATTTGTGTCTCTTGTTGCCATCCTCTCTTCTGAGATATTAATCTGGGTGAAATCAACTTTGAAAGGACCAATAGTGGTAACCTCAAAGGGAAAATATGTCATAAGAGAAGCCTGAATGGTGTGAGTACAAAGGGAGTATGTTGGGGACCTTGCTTAGGTGATGGTATTAGTAGTAGGATAAATGAAGTAACTGACTGAATCAGACCTTTTATTGTTTTTGGCAGTTTTCTTTTAATCTCCCTAAATTCTCTAGCCATCATTCAGAGGGACCCCCCAAAGAAAAGGGACTAAGTTTCTATAGGTGGTCTCTATACCTCAAATAGCTAGAGCAGATTAATATTAACTATGTCTAGAGGAAGGGAGGGAAAACTGAATGGGAAAAAAAATCAGAGAGGGGGACAAACCATGAGAGTCTATTGACTCTGGGAAACAAACTGAGTATTGTGGAAGGGGAGGTTGTATGGGGAGATGGAGTAACTGGGTGATGGGCATTAAGGAGGGCACAAGATGTGATGAGCACTGGGTGTGGGCATTATATGCAACTGATGAATCGTTGAACACTACATCTGAAAATGATATAGTATATGTTGGCTAATTGAATTTAAATTTAAAAATCCGTATGGAAAAAAGTCCCCATTTTAACTATTTGGTTGTCTCTTTATTATTGAGTTGTGAGATTTATTATATATTATGAATACAAGCCCCTTATCAGGTACATGATTTGCAAATATGTTCTTCCATTCACTGGACTTTTTACTGGCATAATAGTATCCTTTGAAACACAAAAAGTTTCAATTTTGATGAAGCCCAATATATCTAGTTTTTCTTTTGTTTGTGTTTTTTATGTCATTGGTTGAAAAGACCATTCCTTCCCCCCATTAAATTGTTGTAGCACCCTTTCCAAAAGTTATCGGACCATAAATATGAAGATTAATTTCTAGATTTTCATTTCTCTTCCATTGGTTGATATGTCTACCCTTATGCCAGTACACTTCTTTTGTTAAATTTATTCCTTTGCTGAGATTTTCTGCTTATCTCATTTATTTCAAGTGTGCTCATTGAAATATTTTATGACTACTACTTTAAAATCTTTGTTAGATAATTCTAACATCTGAGTCACCTTGGTGTTTGGTGTATATTCATTGCCTTTGCTCATTCAAGTTCTGATTTTCTTGGTTCTTGATTACTATGGCTTTGTAGTATGTTTTCAAACTGAGAAGTGTAAGCTCTCTGACTTTATTCTTTTCTTTCAAGGTGGTTTTTGCTATTCTGGGCCCTTGGATTTCCACATGAATTTTAGAATCAGCTTATTTACTTCCACAAAACTAAAAGCAGCTGAGATTTGTATAGGGATTGCATTGAATCTGTAGATCAATTTGGGGAGTAGTGCCATTTTAAAATATTAACTCATCTCATTCATGGAATGTTTTTTCATTTATTTAGGGCTTGTTTAATTTCTTTCAGTGATGTCTTGTAGTTTCCAGTGTATAAGTCTTACACGTCTTTTGTTAAATTTATTCCTAAGCAAAGGAATAGAAGATATAAAAAAGAACTAAATGAAAATTGTAGAACTGAAGACACAGTAACTGAAATAAAAATTCACTGAACGGGCTCAATACTATAATGGAGATGACAGAGAAAAGGATCTGTGAACTTGAAGTTCTTTCAGTGGAAATTATCTAATTTAAAAAACTAAGAGAAGGTAGATGGAACAGAAATGAACAGAGCTTCCAGGACCTGACAGTTACAGAAGATTTAGGATTTTTTTGTCATCTGAGTCCCAGAAAGAGAAGAAAAACAGTGTGAAGCTGAAAAATATTCAAAGAATCATGCAGAAAACTTCCCAATTTGAGGAGTGACATTACAGATTAAAGAAGCTAAGCAAAACCAAACCAGATAAATCTGAAAAATTCTGTGCTGAACATGTCAAAATCAAACTTTCAAAAATTAAAGAGAAGAAGACACTGAAAGCAGCTAGTAGGAAAGAATACATTATTTCTGTAGGGAAACAGTGATTCAGATGGTTTTTCGTGGAGGCCAGAAGAAATAGGCAATACATTTTTCAGGTGCTGAAAGAAAAGCTGTCAACTCAGAATTCTATAGCCAGTGAAAATATCTTTTAGGAATAAAGGTGAAATAAAGACATTCTCTAATGAAGAAAAATGCATAGCAAATATTTGTCGCCCACAGATCTACTCTAAAAGAATGGCTAAGTGGAAGTTCTTTAAAGAGAAAGGGAATGATAACAGGAGGGAACTTGGAACATAAAGAAGAGAAACAACAAGGGCACCTGGGTGGCTTAGTTGTTTAAGTGGCTGCCTTTGGCTTGAGTCATGATTCCAGGGTCCTGGGATCAAGCCCCGCATTGGGCTCCCTGCTCAGCGGAGAGCTTACTTCTCCCTCTCCCTCTGCCTGCTGCTCTGCTTACTTGTGCTCTGTATCTCTCTGTCAAACAAATAAAGAAAACTTTAAAAGAGGGAGAGAGAAACAACAATAAAATGTATGAAAATAGGGGTAAAAATAATCTATCCTTTACTCTTGATTTTTTTATCTCATCGAATCAAAAATTTTAAACATCATCTGATGTTAAAAATCCTGCTGATCATAGGAAATATTTAAGACAATTAAATTGGAGAGGGGAGCATGTCTAGTTTCAGCTCCAAAATTAAAGAACATGGAAATATCAGTCCTTACAACAAAAATAATAGTGGAACATATTGACAAGACCAATGTCAAGGAGCTTATCCCCCATGTTTTCTTTTGTAGTTTTCTGGTTTCAGGTCATTAATCCATTTTGAGTTGATTTTTTGTGTGGTGTTAGATAGGGGTGTCAGTTACTGAGAGATTGTCTTAAAATTTCCAATTATGATTTATTTATTTTCTTAGTTATGTTCCTTTTTATAAACCTTCAAACTATGTTATTAGATAAAAATTTAAGAACTTGTTGAATTGACCCTTTTATCAGTAAGAAGTAGCTATTTTAAATTCTATTAATTTTTAGTGTCTTAAAATATACTTTGTTCAATGTTATATAGTTATATCAGTTTTTCTTTGGATAGTGTTTACCTTACATATTTTTTGTGTCCTTTAAATTTTTTTTTAAGATTTTATTTATTTATTTGACAGATAGATAGAGAGCACAAGTAGGCAAAGCAGTAGACAGAGGGAGAGGGAGAACCAGGTTCCCTGCGGAGCAGGGAGCCCAATGTGGGGCTCAATCCCAGGACCCTGGGACCGTGACCCAAGCTGAAGGCAGCTGCTTAATCGACTGAGCCACCCAGGCGTCCCTGTCCTTTAAATTTTACCCTATTTCTGTGTTAGTCTGCTTGGGCTGCCATGACAAAATACCACAGACAGAATGGCTTAAACAACAGACATTTTCTCACGGCTCTGGAGGCTTTTTTATTAGTTCTATTCTATAGAACTAAAGTTATATTAGTTCTATTCTATAGAACTATAGTTCTATTCTGTAGTCTAAGAGTAGAGGGCTGACAGGGTTGGTTTCTAGTGTGACCTCTAGTAGTGGCTTGCAGAAAGCTGCCTTCTCATTTGTCTTCACATGGCCTTTCTTCTGTGTGCTCACAGAGAGGTCTCTGGTGTCTCCTCTGCTTCTAATAGGACAACAGCCCTGTTGGATCAAGGCCATGCTCCTATAACCTCATTTAACCTTAATTACCACCATAAAGGCCCTGCCTCCAAATACAGTTACACTGGGGATAAGGGCTTCAACTTAACAAATTTGAGGGGAACATAATTCAGTTTATTAACACTATGTCTGTATATTTAAAGTGTGTTTCTTGTAAATGCATGTAAGTCTTGGTTTTTATTCAGATCTTTATCTTTTAATGGCAAAGTTTATTTACACTTAATGTAATTAGTGTTATTACTCCATTTAATTTGCCATCTTTGTTTTCTGTTTTACCTGCTTTATGTTTTTCTGCTTTTCCATTCCCAAATTTTTCTGCATTTTTAAGTATGTTTTTATTATTTCATTTTGCCTTGTTTAATGGGCATTTGCTATTCCGTTTATGATCATTCTTTAGTGGTTGTGCTAGGAATGACAAAATAGTACCTTATTACAGTCTGCCTTAAATTAATGCTTTTGCCTCCTTGTGAACTATGTAAAAATCTTAAAATAGTACAATTCTGTTTATTTTTTTTTCTGCTTATGTTGCTATAACTGTGATATATTTTTACTTCTGTATTTGCTACATATGTCACAGATACTGTTTTGGCATTGAACAGTCAAGTCTTTTATCTTTATGCACATAAATGATGCTTTTTCATTACTTCTTTTTGATGTTTTTTTCATTCCTTCTTGTACTTTCCTGATTTCATCTGGTATCATTTTTCTTTTGCCTGAAGAACTTACTTTAGTATTTCTTCTAATAATTGACTTCTAATGATAGGTAACCTCAGCTTTAGTTCTCTGAATATGTTTTTCACTTACTGTTTAGAAAGATAATTTTGCTTGATAGAGAATTCTATGTTGGCCACTTTCTTCTTTCTGCCCTTCAGAGCTGTCATTCCATATTCTGCTAGCTCTCATGTTTTCTTCTTAGAAGTTAGCTGTAACTCTTACTGTTCTTACTCTGTTGATGATGTCTTTTGATCTGACAGCAATTAAGATTTTCCCAATATATATCATTTTCTAGCAGTGACTGAGTAGGTGCTGTTGTTTAACTCTGCTTGGGGTCCACTGAACCTTTTAACATACCTTTTCTTGATTTTGCAAAATTTTTCACTGTGATGTCTTCAGATATTCTCCATTCTTTTATCTGGAAGTATAGTTTCTCATATTTTGGACCATTTGGCATATATTCTAAAAATCATATATTCTCTTTTATTTTTATTTTTTAATTTTTTGTTTTATTTTGCTTCTTAGTTCTCTAAGTGCTCCAGTTTGGATAATTTTTGTTGACCCATCTTTGCCTTTAATAATCTTATCTTCTGCTGTTAAGTTCTTAATTACATTGAGTTCTTAATTACAAACATTATAATTTTCAGTTCTAGAATGACCATTTGATTAACTTTACCTAATCCCTTCTTATGTTGAAATTTTTCATCTTTTGTTCTATTTTTTTTTTCATGTATTTGCAATAATCATTTTAAAGTTCTTTTTCTTAACTTAAATAGCTGAATCTGGGGCACCTGTGTGGCTCCATTGTTAAGCATCTGCCTACAGCTCAGGTCATGATCCCAAAGTCTTGGGATCAAGCCCCACATCAGGCTCCCTGCTCAATGAGAAGCCCCTTCTTCTTCTCCCACTCCCCCTGCTTGTGTTCACTCTCTCGCTGTCCCTCTCTCTCTCTTGCTGTCAAATAAATAAATAATCTTTAAAAAATATAAATAAATACCAGAATCATCTTTGAGACTGCTGCTTTTGGCTCTTCTTTATTGTTTATGGATCACAATTTCCCACTTGTCTACATATTTCAATAATTTTTTATTTTGAAACAATCTAAATGTATACAAACAAGAGTGTGTTTGAACCTTAAACCTTGAACTAGAAGAGTATTTTGCCAACATTATACCCTATCACCCCTATACAAACAAGGACGCTCTGCTATATAACCACAATACAACTGTCATGATCAGAATATTATTACCGTCATCTAATCTTGATACATTACTCAAATTTTGCCAGTTGGCCCTTTTTTTTTTAAGACTTATTCATTCTATTTTTTATAGTTTCATGTGCTTTAATAGCAAACTTGTAGGAACAGCACAGAAGACAGACAACATTAAAAACTACATGTACTTGTAGGGACGCCTGGGTGGCTCAGTTGGTTGGACGACTGCCTTTGGCTCAGGTCATGATCCCAGAGACCCGGGATCGAGTCCCGCATCAGGCTCCCAGCTCCATGGGGAGTCTGCTTCTCCCTCTGACCTTCTCCTCGTTCATGCTCTCTCTCAAATAAATAAATAAAATCTTTTAAAAAAAAAACACTACATGTACTTGCATGTAGGACAACTCAGAAAAGTATAACGAATGATCTGTATGATAAAAATGCTACAAACACCATTTAGTTGCTGTCAATTAGAAATATACTTGCTTTTAAAAAATCCAAATGCTGGCATTGTCCAGAAAAATTTAACAGGTTTATTTATAATTGTTATAAAGTTGAACTGAAACTTTATGAAACAAAATGTTTTACTGAAACATTTTGACTTGCATTAATGTTTTATGTCCCTGCATTTATATTAAAAATTGACACACAAATGAAAATGGAAAAACCGCCGATACTTCATTTCTGTCCCCTATTTTAACGCTTGCAGTCATATACGTAGTTACCTTTTGACCCTATGCGAAAAAATATCTAATGTTCAGAACTACCAATAACAGGAAGAAGATAATTTTTTTTAAAGAATGACATGTTTTCCATCATAGTGGATTCTTAAGCACATTCTGCATGTGTGTGGTGTACTAGCTGGAAGTCTTCCAGCGTAACCTTGACACATTTGGCATGGATAGTGCACAGGATGGTGTCTTCAAAGAGGTCCACCAGATAGGCCCCACTTGCCTCCTACAAAGCACCACTAGCTGCACTCTGGAAGCACAGATGTGTTTTGAAGTCCTGAATGATTACGCGCACCAGATGCTGGAAAGGCAATTTGCAGAACAGGTCAGTGGACTTCTGATAACGTCTAATTTCATGGATTGCCACAGTACCAGTTCTGTACCGATGAAGTTTCTTCACCCCTCCAGTAGAGGGCGCACTCTTGGGAGCGGCTTTTGTACCCATTTGGTTCCTCCATGCTTTACCACTGGTCGATTTGCAGGCAGTCTGCTTTGTACAAGCCATGGTACAGAAACCTCCTTACTAACCCCCTTTTCCTTGGGCTGGAGCTCAGCGAGCTGGAGGCAGTGCTTATTCATTCTGTTTTAGAGAGCAATAGAGTGGGGAGGGGCAGAGAGCGAGGGAGACAAGCAGACTCCCAGTGAGCACAGAGACCAACTCAGGGCTCCATCCCAGGATCCTGAGATCATGACCTGAGCTGAAACCAAGAGTCAGAGGCTCAACTGACTAAGCCACCCATGTGTTGCCCTAGAGGGTCTTTTATAACAAAAGCATTCAGTTTAGAATCACACAGACCAATTATTTTTTAGACTGTTTCTCACTGGGAGTTTGATATTTCCTCCTGATTATGTTTATGTTATGCATCTGTAGAGGGATGTTGTAGAAGTGATACTGTATACTTATTGGAACCTATCTGATAGCACATACTTTCCATTTGCCCCATTACTGATGTTTATTTTGGTCACTTGGTTAGGGTGTTATGTGCCAAGATTCTTCATAGTAAAATTACTTTTGTCCCTTTGTAATTCATTACTGTTTTGTTGGAAAGATACTTAGAGATATATAAATATCCTGTCCTCATCAAAACTTTAACTCATGCTTTTATTTACATCAGTTTGGATTCATAGTTCCCTATTTTATTTAATATTATAATATACTGTTATCATTATTTAAATTTATGCTCAGATTAGTCCAGGTTTGTCCAGTGAGAGCCCTTCAGTCTGGCTCCTGTGTCTTTTTGACATATGCCCTTAATTCATTGAGAATTTTCACACTTTCTGGCATAACAAGAATTCCAGTTCATCTTTAACTTTTCCTTTTCCCAGCCATGGAAGCAGCAGTTTCTCCAAAGATCTGTGGTTCATTTTAGTAGAGAATGGTATTTAGAAACCAAGATCTGAGTAATAGGTGTGCTCATTGCTGTTGGGCTATCACTCGTCCCAGGTCCTCTTACATACACACACACACTAATACCTATGTTCATTTTTCTTTGTGTGCTGTGTTTGTGTTTACCATAAGTTCACACCAGTACCTCTACTTCCAGTTGAATACCGCAAGATTCATTCAATTTTTCTATATTTATAACTCTTTCTCTGACAGTGAGATGCCTGGCTCTCATTATCTTCTCATATTCACTCACTTGATCAATCTCCCAGTGTGTAACCAGTCTCTCATTGCTCTTGCCATTCCCTGTCTGCATGGGTGCCCTCATCATACTGAAGTTCTGAGAGTTTGCTCAGACCACTTTCCTGGAGGATGATGTCATACCTCGTGATCGCTAACACTCTGAAATGGTTTATTTTCCTATGGGAATCCCTTCCTCAGTCAGCTTAGGCTTCAACATCCAGTACCTTGCCAACCTTTTTTTTTTAAGGTTTTATTTATTTATTTGACAGAGAGCACAAGCGGGGAGAGCAGCAGAGGGAGAGGGAGAAGCAGCTCCCCTCTGAGCAGGGAGTCCTGAGCAGAAGGCAAGTCCTTAACCAGCTGAACCACCCAGGCATCCCTCTTGCCAGTCTTTTTAAGGATATCTTCTTCACTCCACTTGGACTCTGATACTTTGCCCAGACCATCTTTTGTCTGGACACCTTCCTCATCCTACATGAGCCCTGACACCTCACATTAGGCTGCTGCCACTCCCAGTGGTCACCCTCATCATCTAGTTAGTCTCTAATACCTTGCTCTATACCATGACTTCTCCCCTCTTCTTTACCCTTCCACTCCTATGGAAACCTTCATTCAGCCTTACCTATGGTTTTAAAACTGAACTATTCACTAAAAGAAAAGGAAGAGCTATATCTCATAATTTTTTATGGTATGTTGCACATTGTGTATAAAGAAGAATGAAGACTGAAGTCAGTGTTATTTTCCCCTAAGAGAGGGCACTCCTGATCTTCCCTGAGATATTGATTGAGGAGCTGATCACCTCAGGCTAATGAGGAAGTAAGCTAGGTTGGTGCCGTGTTGTAGCTCTAGTTGTACCTCTGCTTTCCTACATATCTGGGGGAGGCTTCTTGGGCTGTTGCTTGTAAGCCTATGGGTCTCTGCCTGCCTGTCTTGAAAGACTGATGAAGAATTGATCTGATTCTTTCTGCTTTGAGCTTTTTTTCTCTAGCATCCTATCTCACACTGCTTCCAAATTTTGGCAAATGTGTTTATGCTGAGATTTATTGTTTGAGGTAGGCCCCCTTCCTCGAGCAGGGCTGTCTCTCTCAAATATTGCAAGATTACAGATTCCTATGTGTTCTTTTAAAAACTATGATTTCCCACACGGCCTCTGAATTCAGAAATTAAACCATGTGGGAAAATAGCACTTTGTATTTGGGACTTTTGAAATTTTTCAATTGTTGAGCCAATCCCAAACAACCTCCAAAAGTTTTGCTGATTTTATTTTCCCCAGTGTCATCATTTTATTTGAGCCACTCTTAATCCTTAGCGTTTACACAGAATCAACAAATACCCCTAGGTAAGAAAGCATCAGGAGAGAGCTTGTTCTCTCTTTCTCTCTCTCTCTCTCTCTCTCTCTTTTTTAAAATTTTTTTGAGAACCTGTTCTCTGAATAGCTCTCTGATTTAGTTCACTCAGTCCTTTTTACTTCCATGACTCTTTATAAGTACAGCTTTTCATTTTACCTAACTTTTAAAAATTGTTGCATTAGAAAAATTGTATCTTCTTACATCTTATTTGGAACCAAAAAACAGCCATACATGTGGTTTCTGTACTTCTTTTTCAGTTAATGTTCTATAATGAAAAGTTTTACGTATCATTGAATTGTTTTAAAGTTTTTTATTGTTCTTTATAATGGCTTATCAAACTGAGGGCCTTATATCCCTGGCAACAGTGGCATACATGATACATGCAAGAAAACCGGAGAAGCCAGAGTGCCTGGGTGGCTCAATTGGTTATGCGTCTGACTCCGGCTTAGGTCATGAATTTGGGGTCCTGGGATCAGGCCCTGAGTCAGCTCCATGCTCAGTGGAGAGTCTGCTTCTCCCTCCACCTCTCTTTCTACCTTTCCCCCTCTCCCTGCTCATCCTCTCTCTCTCTCTCTCTCTCTCTCTCCCCCCCTCCAATAAATAAGTCCTTAAGAAAGTAGTAAAAAAAAATTCTTAATTTAATAAAAAGAATATATGAGAAACCATAAGATGAATATGGTACATCTAAAAGTAGCTCTAAAAATCATTTTATAGGTAAACAAACATAGATATATAATTGTGAAATAGGATATAAAATGTACACACATTACTTAGATAAAACAAGATCTCAAGGAAATTTCTCATTTCCAGTAAGTCTGTATAGTCACTTAAGATATTCTTTCATTTTTTTGGACAAGAAGGCAGCTGGAGCTGGCAAGGTCACCAAGTCCACCCAGAAAACTCGGAAGGCTAAATGAATATTATCCCCAATACCTGCCACCCCAGTGTTAATCAGTGGTGAAAGAACAGTCTCAGAACTGTTTGTGTCAATTGGCCATTTAAGTTTAATAGTAAAAGATTGGTTAATGATAACAGTGTGTTATAAAACCTCCAGAAGTAAAGAAGAATGTTTTGTGGACCATTTGTTTTTTAACATTTTAACATTTTGAAATTGAGATATGTCTTTAAAATCACTGTTAATCATTAAGTAATGTAATTGTTATTGCCTATGTTTGAATAAAGTTGGGCTTTAGTTATTAACGTTGTCTCTTCAGTTGAGATACATTCATTGTATGATATGATTATGTTGCAGATTTTTTCCCAGTTTTTTCAGTTTTCTTTTAACTGTCTTTATGGTATCTTTTGCCATATAAAAATTTTTTTTTAATTTATTTGTCAGAGAGAGAGAGGGAGAGAGAGCACAGGCAGATAGAGTGTCAGGCAGAGGCAGAGGGAGAGGGAGAAGCAGGCTCCCTGCCGAGCAAGGAGCCCGATGTGGGACTCGATCCCAGGATGCTGGGATCATGACCTGAGCCGAAGGCAGCCGCTTAACCAACTGAGCCACCCAGGCATCCCTGCCATATAAAATTTTTTAATTTTTATGTAGTCAAATTTATCAGCCTTTTTATTGCCCGTGGATTTTTAGTCATGGTAAGCTTTTTCTTACATCAAGGTTAAAAAAGAAATTCACTTATATGGTTTCGTGTTTTATAATCAGATCCCTAAATGTATGGTGTGAGATATGAGCCCAATTTCTTTTTTTCCCAAATGGCTTCCCAGTTGTGTTAGCATCATTTATTTATAAGGCCATCCCCCAGTGACCCAAGGTGCCACCTTTGTCCTGTACTAAATTTCCATATGTTTTTGTATTTGTTTCTGGGTTTTATAGTCTATTCTAGTCTCTTTGTTCACTTACCAATACTATGCGATTCGATAAAGGGGCCTCATAGTAGATATTGATGTCTGAAACAGTGGTTCCTCCCTCATAGCTTTTCTTTTTAAATGTTTTCCTGGCTATTCTATACATTTATTTGTTGGTTTTATAACTTTATTTTTTTTATTGTGTTATGTTAGTCACCATAAAATACATCATTAGGGTTCTTTTCCATTTTATTTTATTTCTTTTCAGTGTTCCAGCATTCATTGTTTATGCACCACAACCAGTGCTCCATGCAATACATGCCCTCCATAATACCCACCACCAGGTTCACCCAACCCCCCAACCCCTTCCCCTCCAAAATCCTCTTTGTTTCTCAGAGTCCAGAGTATCTTATAGTTCGTCTCCTGCTCCGATTTCCCCCAATTCACTTTTCCTTTCCTTCTCCTAATGTCTTCCATGTTTTTCCTTATGTACCACAAGTAAGTGAAACCATATGATAATTGACTTTCTCTGCTTGACTTATTTCACTTAGCATAATCTCCTCCAGTCCCATCTATGTTGATGCAAAAGTTGGGTATTCATCCTTTCTGATGGCTGAGTAGTATTCCATTGTATATATGGACCTTTTTTATCCATTCATTTCTCAGCTCTTTCCACAGTTTGGCTATTGTAGACATTGCAGCTATGAACATTGGGGTACATATGGCCCTTTTTTTCACTACATCTGTATCTTTGGGGAAAATACCCAGTAGTGTAATTGCTGGATCATAGGATAGTCTATTTTTAATTTTTTGTGGAATCTCCACACTATGTTCCAAAGTAGCTGCACCAGCTTGCATTCCCTCCAACAGTGTAAGAGGGTTCCCATTTCTCCACATCCTCTCCAACATTTGTTGTTTTCTACCTTGTTAATCTTTGCCATTCTAACTGCTGTAAACTGGTATCTCAATGTGGTTTTGATTTTATTTTCCATGATGGCTAATGATGATGAACATTTTTTCATGTGGTCTGCTAACTATTTGTATGTCTTCATTGGAGAAGTGACCGTGTCTTCTGCCCATTTTTGGACATGATTTCCTATTTTTTGGGGTGTTGAGTTCGAGAAGTTCTTTATAGATCTTGGATATCAGCTCTTTGTCTGTAGTGTCATTCGCGAATATTCTCTCCCATTCTAAGGGTTACCTCTTTGTTTTGCTGACTGTTTCCTTTGCTGTACGGAAGCTTCTTATCTTGATGAAGTCCCAAAAGTTATTTTCGCTTTTGTTTCCTTTGCCTTTGGAGAGGTGTCTTGAACGACGTTACTGTGGCCGGTTTCTGCCTATGTTCTCCTCCAGGATTTTGATGGATTCCTGTCTCACGTTGAGGTCTTTCAGCCATTTTGAGTTTATCTTTGTGTTTGGTGTAAGAGAATGGTTGAGTTTCATTCTTCTACATATAGCTGTCCAATTTTCCCAGCACCGTTTATTGAAGAGACTGTCTTTTTTCCACTGGATATTTTTTCATGTTTTGTTGAAGATAATTTGACCATAAAGTTGAGGGTCCATATCTGGGCTCTCTACTCTGTTCCATTGGTCTATATGTCTGTTTTTGTGCCAGTACCATGCTGTCTTGGTGATCAGAACTTTAAAGCTTGAAATCAGGCAATGTGATGCCCCCCAACTGTTTTTCTTTTTCAGCATTTCCTTAGCTTTTTGGAGTCTTTTCTGGTTCCATACAAATTTTAGGATTGTTTGTTGTAGCACTTTGAAAAATACCGCTGGTCAATCAATGTAATAGAACAAATCAATAAGAGAAAACAGAAGAACCACATGGTCCTGTAAATTGATGCAGAAAAAGCACTTGACAAAATATAGCATCCTTTCCTGATTAAAACTCTTCAAAGTATAGGGATAGAGGGAACATTTCTCAACTTCATAAAATCCATCTAAGAAAAACCCACAGCAAATATCATTCTTAATGGGGAAAAGCTGACAGCCTTCCCATTGAGATCAGGAACAGGACAAGGATGTGCACTCTCACCACTGTTGTTCAACATAGTACTAGAAGTCCTAGCAACAGCAGTCAGACAACAAAAAGAAATAAAAGGAATCCAAATTGATAAAGAAGTTGTCAAACTCTCTCTCTTCACAGATGGCATGATACTTTATATGGAAAACCCAAAAGACTGCACCCCCAAACTACTAGAACTCATACAGCAATTCACTACTGTGGCAGGGTACAAAATCAATGCACAGAAATCAGTTGCTTTCTTATACACTAACAATGGAACTGTAAAAAGGGCAATTAGAGAATCGATTCCATTTACAGTAGCACCAAAAACCATAAGGTACCTTGGAATAAACCTAACCAATGAGGTAAGTGATTTATACTCGAGAACTACAGAACACTCATGAAAGAAATTGAAGAAGACACAAAAGGGTGGAAAAATGTTCCATGCTCATGAATCGGAAGAATAAACATTATTAAAATGTCTGTGGTGCCCAGAGCAATCTATACTTTCAGTGCCATCCTGATCAAAATACCAGCAGCATTTTTCAAAGTGCTGTATTATATGAACTTTAATACCGGTTTGTGTAACTTAATAGTTTGTTGGTGTTTTTAATGAGAGTATATTGAACTTATAAATTAGGGAGAACTGATATATTCATAATATTGAGTCATCCTGTTCAGGTATAGGAGATGTCTTCCCATTTGATTAAGTCTACTTTTGCATCTTTCAGGAGTATTTAAAGTTTTTCTTCACATAGTACTTGAGCATTTCTTGTTAAATTTATACTTAAATTCTTACTCTTTCTGCTGCTATAAACTGTCTAGTATTTGTTTTTCAAATAATGTTTGAAATGTTTAGGTTTCTGATTACTTTAATGTAGTTCCTATACTATTTTTATGATGTTAAGTCATTGTCTACATTTCAGATATTTCAACTAGAAGGGAAGGTGTAAATATGTTAAATTTTCCTGATTTCCCTCACACATTGTCCTGTGACCCTAGTTAAGGGTCATTTGAAAAGTCTGGGCTAATGTGTTAAATCACCTGTATGATTTGCTAGAGAATTGCTCTAATCCCAGTTAAGAATATGCAACTTAATGAAAGTCAGGTGTGAAAACAGACCCTCTTTGCCGTAGCACAATGCATTTTGTCATTTGATCTTTTTCTGCTGAGTGGCTCATTATGAAAATAGCCTTAGCTCTCAAATTATTTCTTTAATCCTTGATTCTCTCACACATTGTAAAGAGTCCAGTCCTCATACCAGTTTTGTTTTCTTACTAGATTACTGATATGTTTTGGATGCTAAAAAAGAAATGTTTAGTAGTGCTTGAGCTTGGAACCTTTCCACATGGGAAAATAGAAGACTCTAAAATGAGTGAAATTTTACATAATCTACAGAACCTAAGTGAGTATGTATGGTAATGAGAGAGGAGAGGGTGAATGGAGATTAAATCCAGTAGCTGTACTTTTTAAAAATATAACTTTTATTTTTCATTGCAGCAATTACTTTCATGTGTGCCTATCTTTCCTGCGAGATTATTTGATAAGAATTATTTGATAAGAATACCTCCATTACTAAAGGCTTGATAAATCACTGATTTATAATGTTATGTATGGCATATCCTTTTGTCCTCAGAATGTACCTTCCAAATATACATTGAATTCTCAGCATTTTGAGGGCAGAGTTTGTGCTCTAATTTTGCATTGCTTTTAATATTGATATTACTTAGCCTTTCTAATTAAATCTTTCTTTTATGTTCCCTCGAGCTAATCAAAACTCAAAATTTCAGTAACCAAAGAAGTAAAAGGGTTTTTGCTATGTCAGAAACATCAATTGAAAATGTATAGAGTTTTTAGGATTCCTTTTATATGTTCTAAAAATCTTAAAATTTCTGTATCAAATACTAAATACTCATCCCAGAATGTGAATGTTCTTATATAATATTATTTACATTTTAAAATAATTTTTTATATTTAGGTGGTAAACAGCATATTTCACAAATCCTGATCCCACTGATTACTGTTGATACCAACATGATTTAAACTTCTCATTGGCCAATATGTACTCTCTCCCAGTGGATTGTTGATTAAAAACAGATGTATTTGTACATTCTTATTCTTTGCAACTTTGGATATTGCCTTCTTGGTGACAATCTGATTTGTCTGCTTTTAATGCTTTAACCAGCTATAGGAAAAGTGCATTTAGCTTAGGACTAGTACCATTCTCAGATGATGGAATGGTTTTTTTTTCCTTGATGCTCTGAGATTATTTAATGTTTTTAAGTTACGTTCTTGCAAGTGCTTGCTTTGATGAGTTACTCTCTAATAAAACCCTAAAATAGCACCAAAGTGTTAAAATGGCAAGTACTTTGGTTTTTAAATGCAAAGAACATGTTTAGGAAGCTGAAATAGAAGGGAAAACTCTAATGAAGAAAAGAAATAAAAAGTAAATGAGGTAATCAAAGTCAGAGAAATTGATATTGGCAGGTTCTGAATTATGTTCCTAGATGAGCAATCTTTCAAAATACTTCTTGTACATTGCTGCTGTTCTTTTATTTATTATTAAAATAACATGATCCATGAGGAGCTTGGGGTGACTCTCGGCCTAGCTAATTCTAATTAATCCAGTCGGGGAGAGCAGTAGGGTAAGTGGAGCAGTCTATCGGATTGAAATTCATAACTTAATTGAGGTCAAAGTCCCGGTCTGGGAGAACAAAAGTCTTTTGCTAGGACCAGGCAGATCAATAGCAATAAATATCTGGCTTGGATACAAGTAGCTTATAGTGACAGATTATCTGACAGTGGCCGGAGGTCTTGGTTCTATTCAGGGCAAAGTCTTGAGCATACCATGGTTCTTGCTGATGTTCAGTCCACAACCATGACTCTGGGAAGGAAGTTATGCTCTCAAGAACTCTTGAAAGTCTTCTGGAAGCACTATGTGTGAATCTCCAAGTGACTTCTCTTTGTTATTATCAAATGAACGTTCCTTAATGATACATTTTTTTTAAAACAAGAAGAGTTTCTATCACATTGCCAGTTAAGATCCAGAGGATTTGCAAAGTCTGTTTATCTAACTTTTCCATCAGTAATTCAAAAAGAATATATAGATTGCTTTGGGGAAGGAATGTAACACAAGCCCATGTTGTCTTGATTTGTATATGACTGTAGAAGTTAAGAGGACCATGTTACATTAACATTTATGAGTTAGTATTAACCATTTTAAGTGTGATAATTTTATTTTTGATTGTATAGGATTTTTCCTTATTATTTTTAGGTGCACACTGATATATTTAGGGACAAGATGTCATGTCGTCCATAATATCTTTAACCTACTTCAAAAAAAAATGGCAAAATGTTAATAGTTGTTAAATATGAATAATAGGCCTCTGCTTTTCTCTCTATGTTATTTTCATAATAAAAAGTAGCCACCAAAAAGAACCATGTGTAATAAAACCATTAGGCTAATGTTTTACTAGAAAAGGTTTCTCTCTGTCCCATTCTGCTCATACTTTTAATTAATTTCTACTTAGTTGTCAAAGCTTGGCTTCTTTTATGCATTATATTATTGTTTATCCTAAGTAGTAATAATTGCTTAATTAGTATAAATCTCTGGCATTCCACTCATTGTTTAATAACGTTATTGCTACTCAGGCTTAACTACCATCTGACTATGGGAAAGTGAACTCTTGAGATCCACAGTTGTTGGCTGTGTTAAGGTATGAAGAGCTACATAGTATAAATGGTTGGAATTATCATTCCTTCGTGAGGGTGTTATTGTAGCAACTTATTAAAGGGACTTTTTGATCCTCTATAAAATTGATACATTAGTCTTCTTAAATATTGATATCTAAATGCTACTTCAGTATCTAAATGAGTCTATGATCAAGAACCTTTGGTGGTTTCTTATCTATGAATCGGTCCTCAACTTTTCTGATTGACTCTCAGAGCCCCACCTCTATGACCATACTGTGTTATACAGTGTTCCTTGCTTTATGAAGGTGCTGAGCTCACTTTGTGTATCCCAGAAGTTCCCAAATCTGGATCACCAGAATCAACTATAGATCTTTAAAAAAAAAAAAAAAACCTCAATTCCAGAAATTATGACTTAGTAGGTGAGTTGGGGATGGCAGGTATTGGGAAGATGAGAATCTCAAATTTATAAAATGTCTGCAACATAATTCTGTCGTGCCAGGCTTCTCTGTATTCACCTGCCAGTTCTGTGGTGCCATCTATCTTAAGTAGGATAGAATCCTTAGGATTCTTAGGATAGAGTCATCAGATTAAACTGATTCATTGCTGTGATGAATCACTAACAACTGTTTAGAATTCCTAGATTTTTAAAGGATGGATGCAAATTAAGATATAATCCTATGGGCTGAGCACTTGTGATTTTTTTTTTTTTAGATTATTGTGTAAGCTATGTCTACATATTTGGTCTTTTTTTTTCTTCTTATAATCCTTAAAGGGAATTTTTTCCACATAATAATCCAGTCAGCTGCAAACTCAAGAGTCAAACCCAAGTTTTCCACTAACAAATGCTCCTGGCTTATAAATTTTCAGTTAGTTTATCAAAACAAAGTGAAGACATCAAAGCTTTTTAGAAAGAAAAAAAAAGTGTGTGTGTGTATATATGTATGTATGTATATATATAAAATATATACATATATTTTATATCATATAAAATATATATAATATTAAATATATATTGTTTATATGTATATATATTTTTATGTGTATGTGTATATATTATTTATTTTTTATTATTATTATTTATTTATTTTAGAGGGCAAAGGGGGAGGAAGGTGGAGGGAGAAAGGATCTTCAGCAGACTCTCTGCTGAGCATGGAGCCCAATGCAGGGCTCACTCTCACGAGCCTGAGATCATGACCTGAGCCGAAACCAAGAATTGGATGCTTGATCAACTGAGCCACCCAGGCACAAATAGAGAATATATTTTTAAACAGAATACACAAGGCTGTCCAACATGAGGTCATTTTTCAGTTTGTTTCTATAGTTTCAGCCCTTTGTTCATTTTGGAACTCACATATTTTCCATAAGTTCAGGTACACACCAGAATAATACAGCAACAACTTGGGGAACAAGGTTGTGTTTTGTTTTGTTTTTAAGGTTGTGTTTTTTTTAATGGGTCATTTGGGAGGCAAATATAGTTAGAGACTATCTACCCTGACTGAAGTCAAGACAGCATTATAGAAAAATTCCTTAACCAAGGAAGATAAAATTAAGGAAAATGCTACTATATATGTGAGATATTCTTCAACTGTTTTATTTAACTGCTGTGTTTGCCTTAATTGTATTTACTTTATTGTTCACCTTTGTTGTCTCTCCAGGATTGTAAGTTCTTTGAGTGCAAGGGTCGCGTTTTCTGTTTCTTTAATATTCCTAGTGGTCTCTTTCATAGTGTTGAACATATAGCACACATTCAGTAAATATTATAAAATATTAAAAAATTATTGTTCATTTGTAGATAAATACTCCACCAGCTGGAACACACACACATATGAGTGTATGCACATACATGCTCACAAAATCCTTTTGCCTGTGCTTTCTTCATTTCTTTGCCACTTCTTTTCCTCCAGCCGCAACCTCCTGTTACACCCCCTCTTTTGCACTCCTGTAATACATTTTGTTTACATCTGTGATGGAATTTATCATTCTTTATAATAATTATCTCCATTCCTAAGACTCTAGGCTCCTTGAAAGTAGAAACTTTGATATTTTCCTACTCCTGACTCCTAACACATTACCTGACATACCACTTAATATGTGTTTGAAATATTCAATGAGCAAAGATTTAGACTAAAAATAATAATGCCCAAAGAAACAGTATCTCTTAGAAATTTATGGAAAGGTTTGGTCAATATGCAGATTCTGTAGAGTTCTGTCTTTGTGTGGCAGGCCCAAACAAATATGCTGTAACATATACATCAGGTAGACATTCTTGAGCAGTAGATGCTAAGGACTGCTCTGAGGACAAATTAGATGTATTCGTAAATGAAGGGTATGCATTTTGAGACCCATGTTGAAGTGGCTTAAGGCTCTTGACAGATATCTTGACAGTGAACTGATTTTGTTTCATGTTGCTATTATTTATCTTTTTCAAACAGTTCTTTAGTTTTTAGAACCTCTGTGTTTAATTTTAGCATTTACTTTTTTAAAAACATGAATGAATTGAAAGAAATGTAGAGAATCTCTTAAAACTGTGATAGAATGTATTAGTTTATGACTAGAGTAGAAGGAAGAAACAGGTGTGGTATAAGATAATCATATCTCTTATTTATCCCTTCCCAAATGTAAAATTTACATTTACTCTGTACTTTCAAATCACAACTTCCACCAGAAATGCAATTGGCTTTTATGGAGACCAATTGAAATGACCCATTTCATTCCCAGAACCCAGTCCAAGGGCAGATCTTGCTGCTGGCATGTGCCCCTAGGCCTGAAGGATGGGCACAGGGTAAGTGAATGGAAATGGAAGGATGAACTGAGCTTTGACATGGTCACTGAGGTGTCTCTACTCATGCATGTGAAGTGAAGCCCTTTGTGATATTGGATGGAGCCAGGAGTTGGAAAGGAAGGGGTTCTAGAGATCTCCATTTGTACTCTTGCCCTAGGCACACTCAAATGTTGAGGGGAGGCTTACCTACCAGCTTCATGGTTTTCAGAGTGTTCTGTAAATCCCCACAGAGGTACCTAGAAGTTTCCCTCCCTAGCTCAGTTTTTACATATTTTAAGATTATCTGCTGCATATGATTTCATTTTTAAAAAGAGGTCCCCTATAAGGATTATGAGATCAAGTCTGGTCCTCACTTCTGTACCAAGCTTTAGTATTAAGTCCTGGGAGCTTTGAAGGCTTTTTGTAAATATTTTTGAATAAAGCAAATGTATCATCCTCTTGTGCAAAGAAACCTGTACATCTCCAAAAAATGAAGGCAGTTTTCTGGGTCAACAGAAAAAGATGTATCACTGCAAAAGAAGTCTGAAAATTGTGAACAAAGATGATGAAACCAATACTGAATGATCAGATATTTGTACCATTTTTTTCCATTCTACAAAATTATATATATATGTATATATATATAAACATATATTAGCTCATTTTATCCCAACAAGAGTCCTGTGGCATTGTCCTCATTCCACAGTTGAGAAAACTAAAGTTCAAAGACATGTGAATTGCTTACTAGCAAAGCTAGTAAGTGAGTAGGATAGCCGGAGTTCACACTTCTGTACTTTAACTGCAGGTCCCATGCTGTTTTCCTGCATTGTGCTGTCATCGTTCTCTTTCACACTGACTCAGTGCTTTTAGAATTCACAGCCATCTGATGCGTTTTGTGAGGATTATAGTAATTTCTTCATGTCCTTAATATTTCCTTATTTATAATGAAATTCTTACATGTAGACATCATTTCATTCAGCGGGTATTCCCCTTCAGTGTGACTTTTAATCCATGTTCCTGTTTTCACAGCTCACAATTTTCTTTAATAAGTTTTTTTCTGTCATTTTTATACTGAATAATCACTCCTTTTGCTAAGTTTGTGCCCGAGAATGAACAACCGGCTCACAGCTCAGTGTGAATCAAGTTCAAATTACTTTGAGTTCAGAGAACACCCAGTGTCATCTTATTTTTACATCTAACTGAATTATAGGACACTGTCAAAGTGTTATGACCTGGTATAGTAAATTGCTCCTTCTTAATGGTCCCCTGGCTACATTCTCTCTTGCTATTGCTATGAACCAGAAATTGTTGACATCTTACACTGTCGTAAGCTTGAAAACAAAAGAACTGGTTTTTATCCACAGGCAGTCAGCCTTCTTCACCATAAAGACTTCTGAACTTCTTAACTACTTATAGTTGAATCACAATATTCTGACACTTTGAAGTTGATTATGCCCTCAGAACTGGGCTAATTCTGTAATTCTGTAACTTTTTTAAGAAGTCAAACTTTAAGAAGTTCCTCATTGAACTCAAGAAATGGATGAGTCCTCTGCCTTAAAAGAACTAACTTGTTTGAATGTTGAATCGTGGCTCATTGATGATTTTGAGGTTTATTACTTAGATGTATACATGTTATAAAATGTATTTGGTTGTTTGTGGTGTTACTGAGTCTGAAATGTTCTTCTAAATGTCCCTGTAAGAGGGCAGACTAAAGATGAAGGAATTACACGAAGTAACAAAATGCTCCCAAATGAGGCAACCGAATAAGGTCTAGAAATGGTCAAGTTTGCTTTTTTGATGATCAAACTCATACACCCATAGAGTGGTTAATAATGCCGAAAAGATGGGCATAAGGTAATTCAAGAAAAAAGTGACTCTTCAAAGAAATGGTGATTTGTCTATAAGTGTTTTTAGAATATTTAGGGACACATATCCATATACACATGCGGAGATTGATTATGCACAAATATCACGTGTAGAAAATTTGACAGTTATTGTGGACCATACATGAACCTTAAGATTGTATTGTAGTGTTGATCTTGCAAAAGCCAACAGGAATATAATCTATAATATCCAGAGCAAATTACTTAATATACTTAGCAGACTATAATCAATATAAAGCATAAATTTTAGATTTTTATATTTCAAAAAGACTGTTGATAAATTTGAAGAATCCAGAGAGGCATTTTTAAAAAATCAGTAATTGTATTTGGGGTTTTTGAGGAAAGTCTCTTGGTCACAAACCAGCATGGGTCATCCACAGCCCAAAGATCAATTTTTGTTTAGCACCAATAGTGTACCACAGTTTATTTACAATTCACTGACAATAACTGCCAATTAATTTCACATAAAAGTATAAGATTTAGGATTCTCTTGAAAAATCTAAAAATATGGCAGTCCTGGGCACACTCCCACAGAGCAGCAATAGCTAGACCTTGAGTAGCTACTGCCCTCTGTTGATAGGCCTCTCCAGTTCCTCATCACCCCCACTGTTGCTCCCCTGACCCAGTTAACCTCACTCTTCTGTTTACTGTCTGAAGTACTGACTTTTGAAGTGTTCAGAAAGACCTTAAGTTTGGAGTCAAGTTACCTAGATTCTAGTTCTGTTCTGCCATTGACTTGTGGCCCTGAATAAAGTCTAATTGTGAAATCTTAAAGCTAGAAAGGAATTTAAAAATTATCTGGTTCCATCTTCCTACCCAATGCAAGAATTCTCTCTGCTAAATGTCCAAAAGGTTAAGCCAGGTAGCCTCTGTTAGAACATTTCTGTTTACTTCACATAGTAGACTATTCCAATTTCAAAAGCTCTAATTAGAAATTTCTCCTTGGTTTGAATCTATGCCTACATGTAATATTAAAACTATATTATATAAAGATACTTCTCAGTAGTACAGAATAGAATGGAACTATAATCACTTAATAGGTGAACTATAATCACTTAAAGACAAAGTATCTACCTTCTTACTTCCTTGTATTCAAAAGTGTAGTTTGTGATAAAATATGCTAGGCCATCAAATGAGTGGATGATTTTATAGCAAAGCAGTATACAGATCTAAATATTAATAAAATATTAGTCAGATTTTAGCCAGATCAGTTATATAATTTAATTGTAGACTTAGTAACCAATCTTTATGATATCATTGTTTATGTAAGTATTTGCCATCTCTTTAAAAGAAAAAAAAAAAGGAGCAAAGATTTAAAGGTATCTTGTATTCTTGTTGGTATAATGGCATTTATCAGTGTGTTCATACTTTTTAATTTTCCAGGACTTGCAGACTTAATCCCATGAGCTCACTTCTAATATCAGTAAAGGGTATGAGCTGTCTATGTGGTTCAAGCTGCCACTTGAGGGTTTCTCCTTCCTGTGGAGCTTTCTAATGGATTCAAGGTTCTCTCTAAGGGTAAGCATTATGAAGCCTTCCCAGGCTGCTTGAGAGGAGGAAGTGTACCAGAGGTTCAAGGACACACGCAAAGTTTAATGTGCACAAACATGCTCCTGCTCCTGCTCCTGCTTACTCTGATTGGCAAGGTTAACTCTGAGAGCCGCAGCTTTTTACAGTGATTTGATTAGACCCACCACTTTATTCCTTTTACTTTCCCCCTCCCCTTCAAGCATCAAACCACCACCTTCTTTGTCTTTGTGGTCTTTGCTTTGCCAGTTGCCTTTTCTCTCTTCTATTTTCCTGATTTTGTGTCAAATTTGGCATATTAGAGAAAAAGATTAGGAACTGTAAAAGTAAGGTAACTTGCATCATTGAAAATTTTGGTGTGAAAGATTTCCATACTTATGTTCTCTACACTTATGTTTTCTAAAATTCTAAATCCCTTACCTTCTCTTAGACTTATCTTATGACATAAGGAAAGATAGAACTATCACGTACTTTGGCAATTCACTTAGATTGTTAGATAGAATTCCACAGTCCTCTCTCAAGAATTGGTCTGTACACAATTCCTTTCATAACAGTTAAAAAAATAATCTTTTAATTATAAAAACTTCAACCATATGCAAAATTAGAGGGACTAGTATAACAAACTTCCTGTACTCATTACCTGGTTTCAGCAATTATCAATTCATGGCCAATCTGGTTTAATCTATAGTGCTACTCCACAACAGTGCTCTTTAACATTTTTAGGAAGACTATTAGGAAAGCTGTGAACACCAGAGAGAAAGGACATGCATGTAGAATTTTTACAAAAAGTTTTAGTAGGTTCATACACTTGTTGAAACCCTTTCACAGGTAACCTATGAACTTGAGAATCCAGAGTAAGAATCCCTACATTGCAGCCAAGAGAATACTAAATTTTCTCAACATTTCTGTTCACCTGAATGTCGAGTTTCGGGATTAGCATAGGTTCTCCTATGAAAACAATAGTAAAGTTAAGCGAATAGTAGGGTCTTTTGATGATTAAAAATTCATTATAGACTCTCTGAATATATTCCCTTACTTCCATGGTAAGCTTCCTTTCTCTTTGATTGCTTATTGGCTTGTCTTTTTATAATCAGTAGTTCTTTTATCAATGTTGACAGATTTGGAAGACTTTCAACAACTCACCTTTCAAGGCCTGACAACTTAGAATTTCATCTAGAGCTTCTAAGTTGTTATTGCTAATAGCTAAAGAAGGAAAACTACCTTCGACTACATGTAAAGAATGGAGTGACTAATGCCAAAATGTGTTAACTTGTTAGGAACTTGAGTAATAAAGCTGGAGTTCCCCTAGAAAGAAGATACTAACTTTTAAATACTAAGCTTAATTAATAATTAAAGCCAATTAATTGAGAGTGTAGGGATAGCTGACTGTACATGACACAAATGTAATCTTTTTCCCAGCCTGCTTCCCATTCTTTTGTGAGCTAGCACTTCACTGAGCCTCCCTTTGGAACAGCTGTGGTCACAGGGGGACTCAAAACACCAGCAGTTCAAGTGGTACTAGCAGCCTGCAGGACTGCCCTGCCGAACTGTCTCAGTGTCGAACCCCACATCCTCTGGCCCTGACGTGACCTAAAAGTATATTTTAGAGGCAGGGAATAAAAAGAGGAATAGTCAACATAATTTCATTATTAATCATTACATTCTGAAGTACTAGGTATTTTGTCTTTGGCATAGTTTCTTACCTTCTTCCCCCCCTCACTCTTTCTCTTGGGAATAGAGTAAGACGCTCTGTTTAAGCATTTGGGTATGGTTAAAAATAGTTCTTCCAAGGTGGTGATTCAGGAAAGGAACTACACTCATTTACAGGTAGTCATTTTTTTTTTTTTAACTCCTCTGTTCTGGTATTCCCTTTGTAACATATTGTTTTGTGTTTATAAGTACTTTTAATACTTTGTTGAAGAGGGGAAAAAAATCAACCAGAAAACCCCTCATAATATTTAATGGTTAGATCTATTCAAAAAATACACCAAAATATATGATCATAGAAGCTAGATATAGACCACTTTATTGTTGTTTATAGAGATAATGCAGTCCATATAACATATGCATCAGCTACTTTTTTTTATTCGTTGGTGTGTCTGTACTATTTTGAAAGTTGTAAAAGGTGGGGTTTTACCCCATGACAGGCTGGGAATAGTGTCACTCTTTGCTGTGTAGTCCCTCTTTCTGTTGGAAGACTTGAAGGCCTAATCTCTGTGCTGTCCTTTGGGGTTGACTTTGTTCAAGGCCACATTCTTTAAGAAATTTTTCAAGAAGCTCAACACAAAAATATCACTTATAAAAAATTTCACCATCATTTTCAATACATTTTAAAATACTTTCTTTTTAAAAAATACCCTTACAATTTATTTCAGATATTTTACAGATTCTATTATCATTTATTTGTTTGCTATCTGGACTGAAGTTGAGTTCTCTGCTGTGTGAGGTGGTGCCCCGACCTCTCTCTGTAGAGAAACCTAAGCATGTCTAAGCACTTGTTTAAAAAAAAAAGTTACCTGTAACAAAAACTATCCCCACCTACAATTTATTAAACCTTGACATACTGCATTATTTAATAGTTCTCAGAGAAAGGTTTTGCAATGCAGGGAAATTTTTAGTGACATTTAAAAGGTTTCTCTTGTGTTCCTCTAATGGGATAAATAAAAAAGGCTTGTTTTAGCCCAGCAAATGGGGGGACAATCCAATTTCCTTGATTCCATCAAGACACTCTTAAAGCATTAGCCTTTGCTGTAAAAAAAATTCAACTGACCCCCTTTGCCTGATGGCTTTGAAAAGTGTCCTGATGTGTAGGTATTTGCCCGCCACAGCATACTTGGTTATTGCTCTTCCAACACATCCGTTGATGGAAAAATCTTATGAGAAGCTCCAATAAATGTCAGTTTATGTTATAGAACTATAAAAAAAAGTGTACCAGACTATAATGGTGTCTTTGATGGACAGCCTTTCACTGGAAGATGAAAAGAAATCCTGTCAGGTATGTTTAAATTTTAAAAATTAAGGAAAAGATAAATCATTTAAAATAATATTTTAATAAACTTTTTATTGCATTTAATTATTTCACTTTGGTTTATAGTTACTTCTGTTTGTCCAAAAGATGGTGCCCCTTTATAGAGAATATATGTACTAGTGTAGGACCGAGGTCCTCAAATGTTGGCTAACATTAGAATCACCTGGGGCTTGTTAAAACAAATTGTTAGGTCAGGCCGCAAAGTTTCTGGTTTAGTAGGTCTGCAGTAGGAGCCTAACAATTTGCATTTTTTTAAAAGATTTTCATTTATTTGATAGAGATCACAAGTAGGGAGAGAGGCAGGCAGGGAGAGAGAGGAGGAAGCAGGCTCCTCGCTGACTAGAGAGCCCGATGCGGGGCTCGATCCCAGGACCCTGAGATCATGATCTGAGCCGAAGGCAGAGGCTTCAACCCACTGAGCCACCCAGGCGCCCCATAATTTGCATTTTTAATGACTTTTCCAATGAAACTGATACCACTGACCTGGAGCCCACACTTGGAGAACCCGTTGATCAGTGAAAAGAGGGGCTCACCGCTGAATCAGTTGTTCAGTTTGAATCCAATCATTTAGTCTGAAAGTCATTACCATCTGAGAGCACTCTGAAGTTGAAAAATGTATCAGTGGATATCAATATAGTCTTGACTGGACAGGCGTGTATTTGACATTTGGCCTCCTCCTTGGCACTCTTTAAAACCCATTCTTAAGAAGGAGGGAAACCATAAAGACAGAGCTTTCATTTTAAAGACCTACAAATGAGAAAATTGTGGTACCTGTGTGTTATTTAAAAGAATAGAAACTGTGAACGTAAGTTTTTTATGACCCGTTGCATAAAATGAGGCTGTCTTCTATTGTGTCTTGATGTTTGAAATTTTCTTTTTAACAAGAAATCTCCCTTTTAACCATGTAAAAACCCAAAGTACCTTCTTACCCATTAAAAAAAAAAAGTAAAATTATATTTGATATTCTGGTTCTGTGAAAATTGGTCATATTTGTGTAAGAAATGTAGTAATTATGTTATCCACAATATTTCATCTTAGCATATCAACAGGATTGTCTTTGAAATACTTAGAATTGATGCAGTAGCCTACTTTTACTCTAGAGTCAGAGACTTAGATGCTATCTCTTCACTCATCCTTCAGATGCACCTGTGAGGTAAATAGGATGCTAAAAAAAAATACAAATAAATCACCTTTTTGACAAGAAGAGATTATAGCAGAGATTTGTTGGTATCCCAAAACCAGAGAAGCAAAATTAGAATGAAAGAGGCTTAGGAACATCGGACAGACCATATTTAAAGAAGGTGGTCCAGTGCCAGGTCTCAGTGTGTCCTGATGGAAGAATAGATCTGATAATAAGTACATGTGTGTCTGTTCTTACAATGTTTGGACGCTTCCAGTGATTCATAATGCTCTTCTGTTTCACAGTCCTATTTTCTTCTAGAGTCCAAATAAATTCCATCTGAAATCCTTTTCATAAAGTATTAAATAGTGTTGGCATAACACCTTATATTTTTAAAAGGACTTCTATGGACATTGATTTCACGTCATCTTCAAAGCTATTGTTTTTCTGATTTTTAATGGTTTCCTTTTTAAGTCATGGAAATACCATATAATAGAGATACAGAGGGGACCCCCAAAATCTATTTGACTGAAAGAATGCTGTTTATGATAAATATTCTCGTTTTATTCATTGGCACTGTCACCTTTTAAAAATATTTTTTGAATTTGTGGCTACTTTGAAACAAATGTTAGTGTTTTTAAAGAGTTATCAGTTGCCTTATGCTTCCTTTGGGAGTAAGGGTCCTATTTGCATTACTTAAAACAAAGTTTGAAAATAATTAAAGGTGACTTTGAAATTGCTACAGGTTACATGAATGGAATCAGGTAGTCAGCACTTTCCCAGAACCCTCCTGCATTTCCCTAGAGTCCTCTGAGCCCTGCGTTTTTTGATTCCCTTCCAGCACCAACTTTCTTATTTTGGTTTGTTTTGCTCCCTCGGCTCAGGATAGGTATCCAGGCAAATGATAATGCCCCACATTGTAGCATGTGCTGTTCTTCGAACCTTTCCCAGTGGCGCAGTGAGTACTGCAGCTGGAGTCCAGAGAAGAGTGCGTGGCGGGTCAGGGCAGAGGTGGTAGCAGTTAATCTCTGCTGCCCTGATATCCGACAGCTGGTCTCACGTGGGCCTGCTGCCAGCAGTGTCTTTACAGGCTTTGTGGCTGCGATTATTTAAAGGAGATTAATCTCTCTAAACCCCTTATATTTTAATTATTTCTGTATGTATTTATAAGACCTGCAGTCTGCTTGTTTCGGGGCACAACTGTCCAAGCCCTTGTCTTTAACCTGGTTTCCACAGTCAGACAGGTCTGTCTCTGTTACCACAGAGGATACACCATGGATTTGATTTTCCTTGTTATTAAAATGGGGGGTTGTTTGGTTTTTGTTTATGTTTCTTAGTTTTTAGTTGGTTTTTGCTTCTGAAACTGAAAATATGGCTTATTTTAGAATATCTGCCAAAATGCTGTTTTGTATTACATGATAGGAATCTGAAGTTGCAGACATGAAAATATGAAAATCTGTGGGCTTTTCAGGATATTATTAAAACAGTGGGCCTTTCAGAATATTATTTTTTAAAGTTGGGTTAGTAGACATGCCTACCATGGTTTCCAGCCTTGTCAGCTAACTTTGTACTTGGTCATGGAACCCAGAGCAAAGACTTCTACCTCCCCAATTTCTGTTAGTGAGGGCTATAAAAATTTCCTCTGAATTTAGGAACTCACACAGTATGAAGGAACAAAAATCACAAGAGCTTATGAGCTGTTAGTCTCTGTGGCATTAAGCACCATGTCTCCAGCCACCGTGGAAGTGCTCACAAGTATTTAACATTCAGGGAAGCAGTTCTGCTTCCTCATGCACTCTGTTGCCCCTTCTTCCAGATAACTGGGGAAAGAAATTTTTTGTAGGTCATCCTCCTAGGTGTCTTCCAGCTTCTAGGGAACCTCCAGCAGGACCTGCCTTGATTCAGAATGTGTTCCTGATATTTGTATCTTCTAAACACTTAGTTTTAGGTTTTAGATTGTTTTATTTTACGGGCATCTGAGTGGCTCAGTCAGTCAAGCATCTGCCTTCCGCTCAGATCATGTACCCAGGGTCCTGGGATCCAGTCCCTCATCAGGCTCCCTGCTCCCTCTGCCCCTCCCCTCCACTCATGTGCATGAATGTGCTCTCTCTCTCTCTCTCTCTCTCTCGCAAAAATAAATAAATAAAGTCTTTTAAAAATAGACTTTTATTTTAGTATAAAGTTATTTTTAGTTACTGAGACTGTCCTTTTTCTCCTCTTTGTTGGATTTCTTCATGCTTAACTGAATGAACGACAACATATTTGGAGATGGAGGGAGGGATCTTGGTTGGCCAAAATATTAGTAGGTAATGTTTTATTATTCAGAGTCAGTGATAACTGTTATTTTTGGTCTAAAAGTGGGAATGAGACCTTGAACTTCCAAAACTTGCCATTTTTTTACTTATTCCATTTGTGTAGAAGATATGGTTCAGTCTTAATTCTGTTGTTTGACTTACTGTATCACTTTGAGCATGTCATTTAAGCGTGCTGAGCTTTAATTTCCTTATTTATAAAATGAAGCTGCTAATGCCTATCTTCACTTCAGGGTGTTACTTTCAAATAAGTTAGTCTATATGAAAATGTTCTGTAAAATAAATACTACTGTAAATTTTTGTTTTCTTGAAAGAAAAGCATGTCTGAATTAAGAAAGCTTTCTGGGAGGCTGGGTAGTAGGAAGATCTTTTACACCATCATATTTTGGGATTTTTTTAATTGGCATTAGTTGAGCTTCTTCCAAAAATATATTATCTTCCCTGTACTTTTTATTTTTCAAAAACGTCCTTTAACCTAATGGCTATTATGGAAACATGTGTTACCATGAAGAATTAGGTTATAATCTAATGTAATATTGTAATACTAATAGTATGAACAATCGATATTCATTATGTAATATGTTCTCATATTTGTACTGATCTAAACTTCCTACATATACAAGGTTAATTTTTAAAACCATGACAATATGCCAAATACTGTTCAGAGCTAGGGAAAATCCTTAGTTAGAAATTCTTACCTGACTTGAAGACAATTAGAATATGTTTCAAGGTTTTAAATAGAAAAATAACATGCTTATTAGGACAATGCTTGCAAAAGGAATAGGAGACCAGACCTGGATAGGATCCATTACTGTGGAAAAAGAATCAGAGATACAGTGCAGAGGAAAATTCAGTCAACCTCACTTGATGAAAGACACTATGAGACATAAATAAAAAAGAAGTTAAATATGACTCCAAAACCATGGCATAAAAGATTTCTGTTTTGACATGGCAGATTTTACGTGGCTATCATGAAATCCTTGAAAAAAATGTCCTAAATAAAAAGAAAAGCCAGTAGAGGACATTTGTACACATAGAGATGTTTTCCCAAAAGAATAATAACAGATTCTAAGAGATGGCTGAATTCGTAATTTTAACACCTCAGACTCCATATAAATATGAAGACATCCAGAGAAACCCATAAAAATCCCAGTAGTGTTTAAGAGCATAAGCTTTGGAGCCAGAGACTTAATTTGGCTCTGCCACTAACAAATCATGTGACCTCAAAGTTACTTAACCTAACTCAGCTTCAGTTTCTTCATTTGTGAAATGAGATAATTTAATACCTACTTCGTAAGCTTGGGTGGATTAAGTAAGAGAACACATGTAAATTGCTTAGTACAGAAACAGATTACCCACTACCATCATTATTTTTATTCTCAACTGTTTCACAGTTCTAATAGGTAACTTGAATGAAGTCTTGTTTTTCTTATTTTTAAAAAAAAAAATTAGAAAAATATCAGAAATAAAATCTTTTTTTTTTTTTTAATTTTT